>CM035233.1:14437802-15037802 GCA_020226215.1 Sindora glabra
TATTATGCATCTTATGAATATAGTAGAGTAGGTTACACATTTGAATTCCTAATTGCAAATTATGAAACATAACAATTGTTGTAGATATTTAAAAATTTTAACAATCCAAGTAATAAGATACTTAAATAACAATACTCATAAAATATTGTATCTTTATTTTTAATTATTATAAATATATTTTATAATAATTTTAAATAGAACTGTATTTGCATTTGTATTGTAAACCTAGGCCCATTCAAGGGTTGGTTGATCTCTATAGATTAACCAACCTTTAAATTATCTTGAAAAATTGGATAGTTTGAGATATATTATGTAGTTATTATTAAAAATTTATTTAGCTCTTGTTTGATATTGTAGAAATATCTTAGCATCCTAACTGTTCTTTGAGTATAAACTATACGAATATATATTTTACATACTTGGAAAACTATAGAAAGATGCTATCAAAATTTTTGCACGAAAGAAATGATAAGCTTGATAAATTGGAAAAATCATAACTACAAAAATATCTCGAATGGGATAGGACCCTACCCTTCAAAGTTGGAGTGATACGATATAATTAGGGTACATTTCAAATATTAATCATAACACTTAATTCCACCTAAAAATATTTTCTTCCTATTTGGTAATACAATGTCTATAGATAAAAGTTGGATACATCTATCAAATTGCTTGTCAGATGAGTATTGGAATGGTGCGATGGCGTTTGTTTAAAAAGCTAAAAATTTTATTGATAAAAGGGGTTTAGTGAGATGCCCATGCAAAAAATGTGTTAATTTACTATTCCAAATACTAGTAATATTAGAGGCACATATTATAGATAATGAATTTCATCCATTATACATAAACTGGATACACCATAGTGAAACGAATGTTTCGACCTCTAAAAGGATGAAAAGGGCATCTCTCAACAATAGAAATGAGATGGCGGATATTATACACGATTTCATCGAACCTCATGTACCTGAAGGAATAGTTCACAATGAAGTGGAAAGGAATAAGGATGCATCTGACGGAGACATTGGATCAAATTATAGTAGTTGTGATAATCTATTCGAGTAAAGAGAAATAAAATTGTATCCAAGATGCACATCATTTTTAGCCTTGAACTTCTTGGTGAAACTCATACACTTGAAGGTTCTACATAAGTAGACAAATAAGTCATTTGATACTCTTTTGAAGTTACTGAAAGAGGTAGTTCCAAATGATAATAAATTGCTTGAATCATACTACGATGCAAGGAAGTGGCTCAACAAGTTGGGGTTAGGGTATGAATCAATCCATGTGTACAAACATGATTGTGTACTTTTCTAGAAAGAACATGCTTCAGAGGATAATTATCCAATTTATGGGGGAGCCGATAGGTAAATAAAAATATGAAATGAAAGAAGGTGCCTAAAAAAATGGTTCGATATTTTCCATTAACTTCTCATCTAAAGCGATTGTATAGGTCGAGGCATATTACAAAGAATATGATATGACATCATATTGGAAAGTCAATGGAAGAGGGGGTAATGCAATATCCCATTGATGGAAAAGCCTAGTAGAAATTCGATAAGATGTATCCTAATTTTTTGCTAACCCACGAAACGTTAGGTTAGGTTTAAGTGCAGATAGATTTAATCCTTTTAGTGATAGAAACTTGTCCTACAGCATGTGACCGGTAGTGATGACTATTTATAACTTGCCACCATGGATATATATGTATCAAACTTTTTTTAAGTTGACCCTATTAATCCTAGGGCTATAGTCGCTAGGCAAGGATAACGATATCTTTTTATAACCGGTCGTCAAAAAGTTGAGGCATCTTTAGGAAAGAGGAGTTGAAATTCAAGATATAAACACAAATACGATGTTCAACATGTAGACAGCTTTGCTATGAGTTGTAAATGATTTTTTTGCTCAAAGCTGTCTCTCTAGGTAAAGTGGATAAAGATAAAAAGCATGTCCTACATGCAATCTGGATACTCCATCAATTCAAGTTAGGAGAAAAATAGCTTACGTTAGTCATCGTAGTTGGCTTCCAAGAAGTCACACATGAAGAAATAGGAAAGAATTCAATAGAAGGTTAGAGAGGAGAACCTCTCCTCAACCTTTTACTAATAACATTATCATGGATCAATTGGGTAAGGTGGCATAGAGACTTCTTAGAAAACATACTCAATTTGATGGTGTAAAGCAAAAGAAGGGTGCCGATGAACTTAATTGAAGCAAGAAAAGTATATTTTTTGACCTTTCGTATTAGCTAATAATGAACTTGAGACATAATATTGATGTGATGCACGTTGAGAAGAATGTATGTGATAGTATTCTGGGTATATTGAACATAAAATAAAAGATACAAATAATGCAAGATGAGATCTGATAGATATGAAAATAAGGCCAAACTTACATGTATATGAAGAAAGGGATCAACTTTTCAAACCATATGTTGCATATACGCTTAACCAGGAAAAACGAAAATAATTTTACCAGTATATAAAGAATGTGAAATTTTCTAATGGGTTTGATGGGAGTCTCAGAAAGAATGTCACTAATGTGATATGAAGTTAAAGGGGGTTGAAATCACATAATTGTCAGTTATTATGCAAAGATTGTTAGGACAAGAATTTGAGCATTTTATCAAAGGAATTATCATATCCAATTGTTGAGTTGTGTAACTTCTTTAATCAAATATATGCTAGAACTTTTAATAAGAGAGATATTCTATAAGCTAAGCAAGATATTATCATTATTTTATGCAAGCTTGAAAGGATATACCCTCCAACATTCTTCGACATAATGGTTCACTTGATGATGCATTGCCATATGAAGCATTGCAAGGCGGACCTATTTATTTCGATGGATGTACCCATACAAGAGGTATATAAAAAAATTAAAGGATTATGTTCGAAATTATGCTCAATCAGAGGGTTCAATTACAGAATTGTATATTGTTGATGAGGCATTAACAGTTTTTTACTATGTACTTGGAAGGAGTAGAAACTAGATTTAATCACCTGATCAAAATCAAGATGTAGCACCCAGTCAAACAAGAAGGGTATCATCGGTGTTCTGATCTAGTATCGACCAATAAGGAAGAAGATTGTTTCTCACTTCAATAGGAAGGATCAAGATATTCCATTATGGTATATCTTGAATAATTGTACTGAGATAAAAAAGTATCTCTAATAAGTTTCTATAATCATTTATACCTTTTCTCCTAACTAATTATAATGGACTAAAATATATATATTCTATAGTGAGCATCGATGAGAACTCGAATAAAGTTATGCTGAAAATATTGACAACTTACAGAAAACCAAATTCCCTGTGTGATTTTACTCCAAGGTAAATGTTTGTTCTTCCCAAATGCATTATACCAATCATATAAATATTGTTCATTACTTGTATTGATCTTTCCAATTTAATTCTTGGAAAAAAATGTTATTTTAGTAGATGTACCATTTACATAGGAACAGTTCTCCAGAAGCCATCAAACAGCTACTATCATTAGCCTCCAATCTCAATTTTACTATTATAATATACTTTGCATGTATTATGAATGAAGTGCATTTTATAGTTGAAACTCGACATACGAAGCATAAAATACAAAACAGTGGCATTTCTATTTCGAGTACTGATGGTAACATGTTTTATGGTGTACTGAAAGACACCATAGAGTTGACTTATTTAAATAAGTGCAATGTGACTTTATTTAAATGCAAATAGTATGACACTGATCCTACAAAGAAGAAATTTTACATTAACAAGGAATATCACAAGCATCTCCATTGATAAGCAATGGTACAAAAATGACCCTTACATACTTGCTACCTAAGAAAAACAAGTCTTTTACACTAAGGATCTTCTTAATAGGCCAAATTAGAGGGTCATCCATAATATGATGCATCGTGACATCTGGATCTACCCAGTAGTAATGGAGACAATACACAGAACTTGCTATTTGTGCAAGAAAGTACTCTTCCAATTTCAACCTCATAGTTGATTTTAGAGATTTCCATTAGTATATCTAAGTAATCAAAGAAATGGTCCTTTAATCATTCCACCTTCCAGGAATATTAGATTTGGCACTTATGAATAAGATGCCTTCATCATCGATGAAGGCAAGTTTCGAAGATGAAACGATTGAGGATTATATAAAGGAAGGGCCTTTACAATCTAATAATGATAGAGAAACTGATGAGGATGAGTCTATTAGGTTCAATGGCACTAATCCAGACTAGGGAAACAATAATTTTTTTTGCATTACAACTTATAATTGTGTAAGCATAATTGTCTAAACAATATATATGATTGTAATAAGTTGTATCTTTTAATCATTCAATTTGACTATGGATTGTCTCTTAACTACTTGTATAATATGTATTATCCTAGTTATAGCGAATATCGAGGCACGACACCACAAGGGTGAAGTTGGAGGGGACCCTTCATAGTGACCCACCCAGATTCCATCACAGTGCGAGGGATTAGGTATCTTTTCTTATTATGCATACTTGAAATTAAGTAAATATGAATTTATGGTATTGATATTTTTCGTTATCTATTGAAGTAGTAGCTGCAAGAAAGAAGGGTCCGAATAGGTCCCTCAGGTTGCATGAGAAGATAGGGAGGGGTGGGGGGAGACTAGTGCCTATATAGTTCGATACGACTAGTACATGGCATACGATCGATGAGAATGCTAAACCATCTCCCCTGTGATATTAGTAGCATGATTCGAGCCACGTGCCGCCTTATTATAAGTCATGACAGGCTGTATCTCAGTAAATCAAAGATAGAGTTATGCAGGAGGTTTACGTAAGTATCTATCTCCTCCATTTGTTGACTTAGCTATGTTTAAGATTGAAATTTCTGAATATAATACTCATAAATTTGTTAAATATCTTCTAATGCAGTCCCACTTCGAGTTCCAAGGCATCTCTGAGGGTGATCAAGATAATACTTTTCGGTTTAATACGGACTGTTGCAGACTTGTACAGAGATTAGAAGTACAGGTTGAACAAGAAACTTTTTAGAGTATGGGGTTGATTGAGAGCAAGACTATGATTTGGACCATGCTAAACGTATGCGTGCCACGATTTGTCTTACTGTAGATATAACAGAGGTGCATGAATTTTTTGTTACAGCGACAAGTACAGGGTAAGTATGACATTTTGTAAATTAGATCATTATTTCACATATATAAATTGTAAACATAATTATTTTATATTATTTTTTTAATTTGCAGGAATTATTTGGCTGGAATGCAAATAACAGAGCGTAAAGGTGATAAATGATCGACATGGATCGAAATCTATTGTTGTACATCGTTTTGACAAGGTAATTCAACTTTTTGCTCATTATTTAGATGTACATTTTGTTAGTCAGCTTCTTGTTCATTATTTAATTATTTTCATGCTTTATTTTCTTTTATAAGAAATGAATAAAGAAATAAAGACACTGGTGAGCTGCAGTCGATTCTTGAAAATTTTAGGAACTGACACATGTATAGGTCAGGGGAATGGGTGCATCTAATCCCTTAGGAGCAATATATAAGTTCGTTGAATTTTCTCTTATAAAAAATGAGCACTGTTCATTATTTAATTATTTTCATGCTTTATTTTCTCTTATAAAAAATGAATAAAGAAATAAAGACATTGGTGAGCTGCAATTGATTCCTGAAAATTTTAGGAATCGATACACGTATAGGTTAGGGGGATGGGTACATCCGATCCCTCAAGAGCAATATATAAGTTAGTTGAATTTTATATTTTAAATAGAATTTTACGAATATATCTTATAATATTTATTATTGAATTTTATTTTAACAATTTAAGGTAAGGATGACTGAGCTAGCAACTCAGCACACACAGTCTAGTGTATCATCCACTAGCTTACCTAGGACTCCTATACAGATAAATGAGGCTATCATCATTGATGAGGTACTTGGCACTTGTCGAGGGTACAACAAGGCTGTTGGTGTGTGTTGGTTGGTCAGTCCTATCATTCGGTGGGCACTTTTAGTATTGGGGGGAGCCCACATTACGTGTCTCAAGTCAGTGAATTGCAAGAGCAGTTACAACAGAACCGAAAGTAGTTAGAGCAAAGCCGAGATGAGTTTCAGTAGAGTCAGCAGTTGATTCAGAAGTAGCAATAGCAACAGCTTACTTAATAGCAATTTAGGACTTATCTTATTGAGATCACCTCCATTCTTAGATAATAGGGTTTCGTCCTATCGCTGCCTTTATTTGCTACTACACCATCTAGGTTAAGTAGATTTGTCACTGCACCTACCGCCCAGCCACCTAGTCTTTCTCAATTATCACTATTGTTTTATCATCCCTATCGCCAGGATGATGATGATGATAGTGCTAGCACAGATGAGGATGCATCGACATATTTGCACCTCCCCTCCCTATAGTATATATATATATATATTTCATATATACACATTTACATGGATTGTGCATATATAATTTATTCATATATATACTGTTTATACAATTATTTATGAGTATTCATTTTTTTATATTAGATTAAATTGTTATACATTATTATTAGTAATGTTAATGTATTACAATTGTATAATTTATATTAAATTAAAATTAATTTAAAAAAGATAAATATAATTCAATTGAATTGAAATAAAGAATATTTTAAATTATGTTGTTAAATATAATATATTATTTGAATTACACTTAATTATAACTTCAATTTCAATTTAAATTTTTTTAAAAAATTCAAAAAACCTTTAATGATGACATTCTCATCGCTAAAAGTCTGACTTTTAGCAATGACTTTGTCGTCACTGAAAAGTATTTTGAATTTTTTTTATTTTTTTAATTGGACCTATGGCAACGATAAATGTTGTTGGTGAAAATTAAAATTAAATTTTTTTTGAATTTTGAAAATATTTTCTACGATAACTTTGTCATCATTGAAAGCAACATTTTTTGCTTAACTGTTTCACCTACAAATCTATGCCAATGACTTTTGCACTGACGACTTTTATATTTAGTGATGACTGAGCTTTCTACACCAACGACAATTGTCGTCACTAAAGGTCTTTTTTGCTATAGTGGCTAATAGGAACAAGAGGAAGAAAAAGAAAGGAAAAAGAGTAAGCGATGTGTATGTGTGTGGAGAGAAGGGAGCTCAGGTTAAAAAAGGAAGAAAATAAAAAAGAGAGCACTGAATTTGAATAAAAGAAAAAAAAGAGAGAGAAAAGTTGACATGGAACTAGGGGAAATGATTCCATGCTTCTCAGCTATTATCATATCTCACTTCAAATCTCATCCTTCTATTGAATTAAGATTCCATCTTAGCCATTCAGTTATTTTAAGAGTTCATTTTTACAAATTGATTTTATTTAAATTTCTCAACTCAATTATTTTTAATCTTCCCTTAATATATAAATATATTTGTAATAATTTGATAAATTTGAAAATTCTAAAATAAATATTTTAATCTCCCATTATTTCCAAAATGATTTATCAAATATAAACAATTTATTTCATAAATCTCCTCACTTCCAATTACTAAAACTATTTTCAATTTGTGAGAAAATCTTTATAAATAATATTTAGACAAGTCTCAAATTAATAATGACCATTTAAAAATAAATTTATTTGAAACTTCAACAATTCTTAAAAATAATTTATCAAATACAATAATTTATTTCACAAATACTTGCAACCATAATCATTAAAATATTTTTAACTTATAGGAAATTCCTTATAAAATTATTTTAAATTAATATTAAATTAATAATGGCCATATATAAAAATAAATAAAGTTCAAATTTTATCATAGGTATCCATTTTTAATATTTTAGAACCTTTAATGTAAAAAATAAATTTAAAATAAATATTAATCAAATAAATAAATAATTATTCATATGCATTAAATTTTATAAAACTTTAAATTTTAATTGAAATATTATAGTAAGTTAGTTATAAGCATTTTAGTTACAACAGACTAGTTTGTGCATTGATCAATTAATCAACAAGCGTGATAATAGGTAAACAAGTTGACCAAAATATAAGTCAATCATTCTTAAGAATGAGCCGATCAATTGGCCTAATTTCATGTGAACCAATGAGTTTATTAATTGGATAGCCATAAAAGTGATTTTTTTCTAACTAAACCTATTTGTCCCTATATTGAGTTGTATTAGTACAAATATTGAGTACTTATTAGTTATTAGTATCAAATATTCGTAATTTGCTTTTTGTTTATCAAGATACAAAGCATATGACAACCAAATTTCAACCACATAGAATTCAAAATGAATTTGCAGATGCAACATAAAAAGGAGCCGCTAGGTGTTAGAATTCCTAAAATCCAAAAACATAAATTATCAAGATATTTAGATTTCATTTTTTAGCAAAACAAATCATTTAGAAACCAATGCTCAATAGTTGAGAATCATACTAATAACATGTTACAAAATAAAAGTAGAATAATAGAAAAAATAGAACAAAAGGAGAAGTTTTTCTTATTTCTAAATATATCAATCCTTCATAATATATAGGTTCAAAGCACTAATTAATAAGTACCACTAATTGATATATTAATTAATACTTATGACTAATTGATTATAATCAAATATTAGGTAAACTTCAATGACAATTACTAATAAATAAATCAAAAATATTTTATGAACATTCATATAAATATTTATAACATAAATGAATTTCTTTTTTTTAAAGATAATATATTGAAAGTCTTACGTTGAAATTGATTCAACATCACCATATAGAAAAAAGAAAAAAAGAAAAAAAAGGGGATGTGCCAAACAGTAGTCGCATAGATTAATTACTCCTGTTACAATCACTCGTATGGAAATTTACGAGAGTTGAAGACATGCAATACAAGAACTTACTCTGCTGATACACTTAATAACCCCCATTTACAAATAAATATAGAGAAAAGAGAAATTACATTCATAATCTATCGTGACAATCATGGCATTTAGTATACATTTCTACTTTTAGTAATATAAAATCGTTTCTTACATTTTGGTGAAAGGGGAGATAAATATATATTTAAATTACAAGAAAAATGAGTGTGTATATATATATATGTATATATATATATGTATATATATACTCAACAACTTAATTCTCAAATTTGTCCTCTCTTACAATTTTGTCCCTGAATTTATTGAAGCGTTATTAACAGTCCATTAATTTTGCACCGTTCAAACAAAATAAGCCATATATCAATCTAATTCAATTATAATCCAAACATAAAACTTCACATTATATGTTAATTGTCCAACTACTCCGTTAAATCACAAGTTAGAGAGAGCTACAACTAACGGAGAGATCAATGCCAATTTCTAATTATCTTTCAAGCCTTTAATATGGAATGACTTCATTATCTTCTTTAGTTGTAGCCTCCTTTCTAGTTTATGATTTAACAAGCTAATTGAACGCATAACGTGTTATGTAAGTATTTTTCATTTTTGGAGGACCAGATTAATTTCGTCTTTCATTAAAATGAAAGTGTGGAAGTGGAATTAGTCTAAAGTCCAAAATTTATAAGCATAATTATATGTCCAACAAGAAAAGACAATTAAATGGGAATAATGTTGAAAAACTAGAAAACAAATGGTATAAGAGCCTTAACATCATTAGGGAAATTCTCAAATTTGGAAAGATACCATCTTCTAGTGGCGTAACTCCTTCCCATCAAATGCAAAGCTGAGCCTAATGTGAAGGAGAATGCATAGAAAGACTGTAAATTGAATGAAACCCCAAAAAACCCAACAATCTCAAAAAAATAGTGAGGACATATCACAAGCTCAAATAAGCCACCCTTAGGAATCCTATATTCGTTTTCACCCTTCGTCCTCAATTTGGACAGAAGGAAATGGTAATAGATGTTGCCACCAATCCCAACAAGAAAAAATGCAATTCCAGGATACTGCAAACCAATTGGTGGTTCTGGGAGCCCTTCTGTGGGATGTTAAGCATAGATTATTGTTGAACTAAAAAGAAAATAACTTACTGAGATGGGGATAGCAGTATCAAGCACCATACTGCCACTGTACTTTTGGATAAATAAAACCTATAAAATAGTCAAATGCAGAATATTTTAGTGAACTATCTATTGGTGATCATAAATAAAATATCAAACAATGGGATTTGAAAGAAAATTTTCTTCATTAACGAAGAATCATCCAATTCTAATTGAACATTGAACCGTCATTGTTCCGTGTTAAGTTCTTCTATGAAATTTTGCTTCTGCAAGACTGTAACTGAATCTCCATAACAAAAACTGTTTAGATTGATTATTAATCGAAGGTTATAATACACCGGCCTGCCTCTCATTCATTTCCCAAATTGCCCATAGTTAATAATGGAGAGAGTTTACAGTGCATCAATAATACAATGATATATTAATATATCATATTCTCTGATCACATATTAAATTAATAATCTCTTAAAATATGTCATTGGATATATTAATATATCATTATATTAATAATGTACAATAAATTTTTTTTCTTAATGATATTTTGTGGCTGCAGCAGTGAGACTAGCACTGATGTAGAGCGCTATTTTGGACTTTCTACATAACAGACATTCCGCATCATGACCGACCCACGATAATATTAGGCTTCCAACATTATGCTTAGGAACATTTCGTCTATTTGAATATAAGTAAAAAATTTCATATTAATGTGTATTTTGTGATCGAAAAAAAATGTAAATTATTTCCTTTAACTTTCAGGTGCATGAATTTTATCTTTTTCAACAATTTAAAAATTATACTTTTAAATTCTACAAAATTTGAAATTAGTACACACCATAAATTTAATTTATTATTTTATCAAATTTTAAAAGATTTTTTTATAATCCTTTATAATATTTTAGTTTATCTTATTATTTTTTCGCAAATAATTTTTATATTATATAGTTAATAAGAATTATTAGATATATAGAGTTTAAACTACATATAGGTTACAAAATTATATAAAAAAATGATGAAATAAACTAATATACTATAATATTGTGATTTTTATTTAAAGAGCTAATTAAAAAGTGATATAGTTTAATAACACAATTAATTAAATTAATAATGAATGTTAATTTTAAATTTTATGAATTTTAAGAGAATAATTTATAAATTTTCAAAATAAAAGAAGTAAAATTTAACTATTCAAAAGTTAAAGAATGTATTTTACATTTTCCTATAAAAAAATGCACAGTAGCATGATACAACTTCTTCAATTATTTCCCATTACACTTTCCAAATTTAACAAATAGGATTATTTTAAAATTTTATAATTATAATCAGAAAATATTACCACTTTCTGTCAAAACAAAAGGATTTTATTTTATTAAATGATGCTTCCACTCCAAATCCCCCTAATTGTATTAATAATATTAATAATTTCAGATTTTCTTAAAATTTCTTCATTTGATTTAATGTTTTCCAAATGCCATAATTTCTCATGCTATAATAACAAAATTGATAAATTGGACACTAACAGCTGCAGATTTCCGAATCAACGGAGAAAGAAAGATATAAATGAAAGCGAAAACTCTTCTAAGATTAAGTGAAATTCCGACGACTCCAAATGAATTACCTCAAAGATTCTCTTGAAGAAGTGCAAGGTAACAGCGGATTGAAGCAACGTAGATCTGAGATTCCGATCAGGAAATATGCCAAAGGAAGCAACACCAACTAAAAATGGAGTATGGGCGAAAAGCATTCCAGCTCTGCCAGAAACCCTAATTTGTTTGCGGCCGGTTGAATTAGCTTCGCGAAATTTCGAATACTGCATATGCTTCCCTCTAATTTCTGAAAATCCACCCTTTGCCATTGAAACAATGCTTATGACTGACATGGCTGACACGGAGGTGGGAACTGGAACTTAAGCAATATGGAGATCACCATTTTCTGTTTTTCACTGTTCCTTTGCTCTGTTCTCACTTTACCAATGATCGGAAATTGTAAGTGTGAAGGCTGGCTTTCAGTCCATCTGAAGGATTAGAAGGGCAGGACTTCCATGGCCGAACTGCATGTTAACCCCACCCAACGTCTTTGAATATTCCTTCCGGTTGTCAATAAAATTAAAAAAGGCCGATTTTTTATTTGCCCTTTAGCCCCTTATTTTCTACTTTAAAATTATAACTTCCTCCCACGAATATTTAATTTTTTTTCAGGAGTAATTTAAAATATGTAAAGCAATACCCATATGTTCCGTACTTAATTTAATGTCAAGATAATCTAAGTTTTTAGTGAGCTTCTTCTTTCGTACCAATGATATAATAAGGCTACTTTCTTCTGTAAGAGCGGGCGAATTTTGTGTTTTTTTATTTTTTTTCAATATAAATAACTATATCTAGTTGTAATAAATTTTCTTGAAAGTTAAAAAAAATTATAAACAATATTCTCTTTATACTTGTAAAGCTAGAAAAAGATTCTGTTAAAACAATATAAATTTACATTTTACGATTACAATACAAAATTATATAAATTTTTTAAATAATTATATGACTTTCAATTATATTTTATTCTAATTATTAATGCAATATTTGATAGTTATGATTTAATAATTTCATCTTTCACATAAAAATACATTTCTCGCTTATTATACCTTATTTAAGGTATTTATTGTCAACTTTATTTATCCTCTCTTATTTTTATAATAAATACACTTATTAATAGAAATGCTTGGTAGTGATAAAAAAATTGATTATAATATTTTTTATTATTTTATTATTATTAAATTAAAAAAAAGAATTTTTTATCTAAATAAAAAAGTGAAAAATTGCTAATGGAAGTAGAGGTTAGCAATTTTTTATGTATAATAACATTTTTTTATATTAATAGGGAATAAATTTAAACTTATAATTTCCAATATACTATTCAATTTCTCTACTATTAACACACCATCTAATAGCTATATAAACTAGCATTTTGACTTTTACAAATTCAAACTCATAATCTTCAATATATTATTCAAGTTGTTCACCATTAGTGCCATCTAATAGTTGTGCCCATGTGACTTATGCTATTAGAGTATTGTGCTGATGCCCCTTTTTTTTATTCCTTTTTCAAATTAACAAAAGAATAAGATGCATGAAAGAAAATAAATGTTATAAAAGTGTTGAAATTTAAGTTGTTGTATTTATTTTACATCCATATAATTCAAGTTAATATGTAAATAGCATATTACCCTAAATTAATTTTTTCTAAGTTTAGAATAAGAATATTTTTAAAATAATAAACTTTGATTTATTTTATAAAATATACTAATAAGAAATAAATTGATATTTTTATATTAAAGCATTATAAAAAAAACCTAACTAATAATAAGATACATAATTTGAAATATAAAAATTAAAATTTAGTATCAAATAAAAAATAAATTTGATTTTATTTTTCAAACATTTTATTAAAAATAAAATATACAGTTAATTAGGTAAATTAAATTAAAATTTTAATTTATATCAAATATTTTTAAAAATATAAATATAATACATTTTTTATATATTACTTAATAATAATAATGTATGAGTTATAAATAACAAGAATTGACATAAAATGAAAAGAATATGCAACTAATAAATTTAATTAATACTTCCTATATAAGAGTTAAAATTTATTTAAAATATTTTATGATAAAAATAAAATATCATATATATATATTACTTGATGATATTGTTGAAGTTATAAATAAAAGTAGTAGATATTCAAAGTGAAAAGAAAAACATACAACTAAACAAATAAAAAGAAGGGAAATAATTTGTGAGTTGTAAAATGATATATAAGAGTTAAAAATGAAATATGTAATTAATTATTAGTTCAATTAAAAAAAAAATTTTAAACTATTTCAAATTCTTTAGTTGATTATTTCAAATTAGCAAGCTTAAAAAATAAAAACAAAACTTTAAACAATTATAAAATTATAAAATTTCGTAATTACAACTAATTCAATAATAATCAAGAGAGCACAATCAAATTCATAGAAGTATAAAAACGAACATAAAGGCAAATACTAACAACAACTCACAAAATTTTTATTAATCATTAATTACTTATCCCTAGTTAATTATATTTATTATTTTATTTCTATTTTTAGTACTATAATAAATGAGGGATACTATTTTTAATAATATATTATTAAAATAGAAACCCAGCAGTAAATATTACTCTGATATTAACTGTATTATTATTTATTATATTGTCAAAAATAAAAATAAAACTTTTAATATGTTTAGTTAGTGATAAGTTATTAATGCTTAACAACAAAGTGGGACTACTATTTGGCTATTGTTAAACATTTGCCTATATATAAAATTGTTAGTTTCGTGTAGAGAAACCTCACGATATTGAAAAACCTGGTGACCTTCAGCCATGGAGTCTGTGAATGTAGCAGCAGGGCAGAACTCAGGAAGAAATCGATCAATTACAGCGTAGTAAGAAAAAAACAAAACGGGACCAATTAAAGTTTGAAGGAGGCACATTGGGAATTAGAAGGTATGATGATGTGATATTGTTTCATGACGAGCACCATTCTTACTAAGCTGCATTACTAGGGAGAGAAGACATAGACGATCGTATGGCAGAGAGTATGGAAGATGACAAGACTGATATGGAAGATAGGAAATTTGAGAACGACTCTGATCTGGAGGATGATGATGGTATGGTTATAATAGATGAAATTGATGATAATGGACGTCTTCAGCCAACATGAAAATTAGCACAGCAGGAAAAAGAAAGAATAAGGAAGCCATGGAAAAAAATGTCTATTTGTGAGAGTTCTGGGCAGAAGAATGGGATTTCAGCTTTTGGAGAGGAAGATTACCCAGATACAGAAAGGTATCGGATGCTTTGAACTGGTAGATATTGGCTATGAATATTATTTAGTAAAATTCTCTAGCTTGGATGATCGGGAGGTATATGATCACTACCTAGGGGTTCAGGAATGGGTGCCAAATTTCAACGCAGCCAAAGCCCTAGTAGACAAAGTAGCCGTGTGGGTTCACTTTCCAGAGTTTCCTATGGAAACAGAATAGGGAAAACTATTAAAATAGATTACATGACAAAAGAGAAGGCAAGGGGAGAGTATACTCGTGTTTGTGTCATTGTGGATCTGAATAAACCTCTACTTCCACACTTTAGGGTAGGAGGTGAAGACATAAAAATTGAATATGAAGGCATGCACCTTATCTGCTTTCAATTTGGTGTTTATGGACATTACAAAGAAGGATGCCCAATGCAAAAGGAAGTAGAGAATGCAGATAAGCTGAACAATGGCAAAATTATTGAACCAGAAAGGATCCTAATGGGGAGATAAGGAAAAAGCAGAAGCTGTCTATGAAGTATGGAGAATGGATGGTAGTTCAAAAACCAAAGAAGGAAAGGAAAACTCACAATCAAGATCACCCCACGGAAGGAAAAAGAGGCCAAACGAAAATCAAGGGACGTCAAACAAATGATGGATCAAGATTTGTAGCCCTGTCAAACCCAGTTTTTGATATGGATGGAGGCTTCCCTGAGAATGAGAATGCATTTATTTTAGATACTCCTGAGACAGCACAACCTACAAAACAAAATACCAGCAACAAAAAAAAAAAGGGAATGACTGTGAATGACAAGAGAATATCCAGAGCCAATGTAGACAAGCAATTAACCGAGGTAGACAATGTTGGGGATGTTAGTCTCGGCAAAGTTACGGCTAGATATATAAGCAGTCCACGCAAACCCTTGAAAAGCCCCACTATTGTTAACCCTAAAAACAAAAACCTCGCCTATTTAAATATAGCCACTTTAATCAGAAGCATTGAACTACAAAACAACGCCACTGGAAAGAAGGATAATGTCTGCCTGATCCACAGTGAAAACAAAGATAATACAATTGTATACTGCTAGAGATTTTGGAGAAAGTGAAAATATAAATCCTAACCAAGATAAAATGCTTGGCAAGGATAATAATAGGAGCATGGTGGTCCCTAGCTCATGGCTATCTGATATGCGGCTTGATGCTATTTAGAAGCATTTTACAATCATCGTTTACGGATTTAAGATGAATAAAATAATGGTATGGAATTGTAGAGGGATTGGGAAAGCAAAATTTTAATTAATGCCAAGGAATTAGTGCAGCACAATAAACCAGAAATCCTTGATTGAAAATAAGTCCCCGGTTGAGAAAGCTCAAGCAATCTTTAGTCAATTCAACTTTAAAAAATTTTTAATATAAGAAGGTAATGGATTAACTGGAGGTATTGGTGTGGCTTGGAAAGATGATTACTTAGATTTAACATTATGGCAACAGTGTTGGGATCGGAAGCCAAACAGACGCAACGGAAAATAATCGATCCCAGTTAAAGGATCCATGCAAAACGTTAAATTAAAATAAAGATTTGATCAATACCTTTTTGATAATTCAGAGACTCAATTGTTAATCACCTTTTCAATTTCTTTCGGTTGAAAACTTCGAGGTATCCACATGAATACAATCACTAGTGAACTTCCACACAAACACTGATTGAAATTCTCCTCTTTTTGTCCTAGTACTGACTATGCCCTTCAAGGGTTCAAAAGGGGCTGCTAAGTTTTCTATGTTGAGGATGCATGAAATAATCATTATTATTATCCAACATGCCTATTTAAATAGGTACAAAAAATTATGCTTTGTTCATATATAATTATAGGCTTATTATTGGACTTTATAATTATAACATGAAATTCTTAAATATTAGGACCAAACAATTTGTCAATCAATTCAAATCCACTAAGCTCTAAGTATGCAACCTTACAAGCTCTCATTACATTAGCAATGATCATTAATCATATTAATGATCATAAATAATAAATGGTGCCTACAACACATCATTGTTATCTTACAGGCTCTCATTATATTAGTAATGATCATTAATCATATTAATGATATAAATAATAAGTAATGTCTAGCAACACATCATTATTACCTAAGTAATGAAAAGTAGTGATTCCACTGAACTTTTACATGTGATCATTATCTATGTCCTTTTGTCCTAAAAATCTAGATTAAGTGCGAGACATGGATTATGTCATTCCCGTATAGCCTAATCCAAAAGCTTCTTAATTCCTAAGTAAGTTAACTGAAGCAAATATAATTGATATCTCATGTCAATTCATTTAAGAATGACCATGCATTTTCTAGCTTTACTTAATCAAGGGGCCATAAATGTCACTCCTATTATATAGGAAGAACAAATTCCATCTTGATCACATAAATCCCTCCGCATGATATGTGACATATCCAATAACTACCCTTACATTTACTCAATCATGAGTGACATAGAGTAGTATAAAATATGAAACTCACATGTAAGGAACTTTGGAGATCTCAGGTCAAAGGACCATATTAATAATGATCACTAAGAATCACTCATGACACTTATACAACAATCATGTAGTGTTCTTAGGGTGGGTTAGTCCAATATACAAGTTCTCTAACTTGTACTCATGTGCAGACTTAATATCTCATATAAGTCACACACATGCTAGTCTTAATATATCAAAGCAACTCAATCCACAATGATATATGATTAGGATATTTAAAAATATAATTATTCTAAGGTTATTATCATCATTAAATATATTACGTAGATAATATATGTATAAATATGATAATTGAAATTGTAATTAAAATGACACAATTCAAATTTACAATCATCAATATGATTAGTTTTAATGCATATACTAACAAACAGTCCTTCTAATTCATGTACTTTAAGGTGATGAATGATAATAAAAGTGAATGGCTCCTAACATAGTTTACCTTAGCCCTCAATTTGTGTTGTGCGAAGAAGGAAGAGAGTAGCTACAAAACTTGTCCTATAATATGCACCATGCTTGGCTAATAGCTAGTAATTTTAATGAAACCATTAGAGCTAAGGAAAAGAAAGGAGGAGCTTTGATTAATAACAATAGATGTCAAAAATTTGTTGCTATATTGAAAATTGTTGATATTTTTGATTAATTTGTATGGGATGGCAAGGATCTAGATTTATATGGAAAGGTCCCAAGTGAGATAAGTATGATAGAATATTTGAAAGACTAAACAGAGCTTTTTGCAATGAAATAGGTGATGTGAATTTTGGCTGATGCATTAATCAAAGTCCTTCTAAGAGTATACTCTAATCATAATCCTTTTTAATTAATTTAAAGAAGGCAAAAATAATAGAGCTAACAGACCCTTTAGATTTAAAGTAGCTTGGCTACTACATGATAAATTTAATAAGTGCCTTTTAAATAACTAGAAAAATAGAAAAGTCGATATCAATGATAATCCTTCAAGCATGAAGACTCTTTGGTCATTTGGAATAAGGAGGTATTTGGCCATATAAAGAAGAAAAAGGCTAAACTTCTACTAGACTCAATGAGGTTCAAAGAGCCATAAAGCGAAAATGGTTTCCTTACCTGAACTTGATAGAAAAGAATATCCAAGGAGAATTAGAATAGGTTTTAAAACAAGAAATCCTATGGCATCAAAAATCCCAAACTCAATGGATTCAAGATGGAGACAAAAATACCAAATACTATCATCTGAAGATAGTGATTCGAAGATAAACAATAAAATTACAATATTGAAGGATAATGATAGTAATTGGTTGGATGATAAATATCAACTCCTAGAATTAGTGATAGGTTTCTTCAAAAATCATTTTACTAAGGATATAGTAGTATAAGTCCTTTTAATACTACTATTACCTTCCCTTGCATACCAAATAAAGATGCTAAAGCTTCGAATGGAAAAGTCATATACATGGAAGTAAGAAAGGTAATATTTGACATAGGAGCCACAAAAGCACCAAGAGATGATGGATTCCTAGCCATATTCTTTCAAGCAAATTGGATATGGTAAGAAATAATTGTATGAATTTTTGCATGATGTTTTTGAAGGAAATAATAACCAGACCCTAATAGCATTAATCCAAAACAATAACACCTTAAATTTATTAGCCAATTCAAACCAATTTCATTATGTAATGTTAGCTATAAATATGTCATAAAAGTGATTATTAACAAATTGAAATGGCTATTACAAAAGTTCATATCTCCTTATCAAGCAGTTTCATCCAAGTAAGCATATTCAAGACAACATCATCATAGCTAGTGAAATGATTCACACGATGAAGGAGAAAACTGGCAAAACTAAATTCATAGTGATAAAATTGAGTTAAAAGGTATGATAACTATCTTAGGATTTTATGGAAAGTGTTCTTATTGAAATCAGTATACTTGATAAGTTGATAGGAGTTATCATGAATTGTATTAACTCTTCAAGTATAAATGTGCTTTGGAATGGATCAAAAATAGAAGAATTTAAACCATCAAGAGGAGTGTGTCAAGGAGATCCTATTTCCCCTTACCTCTTTGTTATGTGTATGGAAAAACTCACACATATTGTAAAAGAACAAGTGCAAACTAGCAAATGAAAGCTTACAAAGTGTGGAAGAATTGGATTTCATTTCTCACTTAATATTCACTGATGATCTCTTTTTATTTGTTGAAGCCAGTAGGGACCAAATGAATTGTATTAAATCTTGTCTTTAAAACTCTATAATGCATTAGGACAGAAAGTAAATCTTTCCAAATCTAAAATTCTTTCTCCGAGAATGTATCTAAAGAACTGAAGGATGACATTTTTATTAAGTGGATTTTCTCCCATTAAAAATCTAAGGAAGTATTTAGGCATTAAATCGATCTCTACTAGTAAGAGTAAAAGATAGCATAACAATTTAATAGAAAAAAATTAAAACTAAACTTGTAGGATGGCAATCTAGAACTTTATCAATGGCAGAAAGTGACCCTGTAACTACCCCCATCTATCAATGCAAGTAGGTCGAATTCCTAAAGGTATTTGCTTGGCTATTGAAAAATTACATGGGAATTTCATTAGTGTTATATAACTATAAAAAAAAAGCTCATACTTCTAACTAGAACCGTATCTGCTAACCAAAGAACTTTGGTAGACTTTCAAAAGAATGGAGGATATGAATGTAGCTTACCTATTAAAACTTTACATCCAAATGCACTCTGAAGACTAGTAACTTTGGATTCAAATGTTGAAAGGTAAATACGAAAATCATAGTACATGGCCTTTGTAATTAATACCATGAGTAGAAACTCAACTTTTTGGAAAGATATTGCTAATGTGTGAATGAGAAAAATTAAAGTCTAAAGTGAAACATGGGTAACGGTAAAAACATTACTTTTTGGATAGAAACTAGCTGGAAGATGCAGGGCCATTAAAATAGTATGCTCTAATTAATTTAGATGAAGACTTGGATAGAACAAGACTCAAAGATTTAGTAGTCAATGATCAGGATTAGGATTAGGAATTTTTACATTAAATTATACCATAGTATATTATATAACATATGCAAGCGATGTACCCTTCTAAAGCAGATACAGTGAAGGTAAACTAATTTGGTGTGGAAACAATTCAAGAACCTTCACTATCTCAAATGCATACTAGTGCATAACTCACAAAAATTGGGAAACTTAGGATCCACTATGGAAGAATAGTTGGAACCTTCCTATACCACAAAGAATATGGCTATTTATATGGCAAGCTTATCATAATTTCCTATTCACAAATGAATAGATGGCAAAATAGGGGCATGATTTTGTGCTTTGTAAAGTGTGTGGAAAAAAGTGGAAACCACTATACATGTATTATGTGATTGTTCTATTACATGGAGAATATGGTGTTATTTAGTGCATCCTTCCCCACTGGCACTATTCTTTACTATTAACTAGGAACATTGGTTCTGTAACAACCTAGTCGGAACCATCATGGTAGGAGAGGATGATAATTGGAGAGTAAAATGGGCGATCAAATACTAGCAGATATGATATTGGTGCAACAAAACAATGCATGATGAAAATTTTGTCAAACCTAAAGATCTTGTTCAATATATTTATTTTATATAGTTATAGTAGGAAAAGCTTTACAAAACTCAACCAAGCAAGTAATGAAAGGGTTGAACCAATTACTATCACCTAGTGTCCTTTACTAGTTGAGTGGATCAAAATAAACATTGATAGAACTACTAACACTCATCAAGATTAATAGGATATGGAGGAATAGTTAATTGTTTAGGAAATTAGATCCATGGTTTTGCTAAACCATTAGGAATTCACTCTCCTTTTCAAGTAGAATGTTAGGGTGTTATTTGCAAACTAGAATTAGCATGGAAATTAGGGTTTCAAAAAATCCAATTAGACAGTGACTCAAAGTCTCTAATCAATACCTATCTAAGTCAACCATTATAATCATAGCTTAATTCAAATTATTCAACGATTACTATAGCAAGAATGGGAAGTGAGATTAGCATATACTTCTCGAAAAGGTAATAGTTATTGGCAAATCATAGTATTCAATTGGAACTTGGACTATATGAGTTTAAAATGGTCCTTCCTCAAATGTCACATATATTCCTTGCTGATATGTTGAGAGTCTCCATGATTCAATCTATAGTTACCTATTAACCTTTTCTTTCCTTTGGGCTTTTACCCCTTGGTATTACTAAAAAAGAAAAACTTTGCCTATACATTATATTAATATTGTAAGTGATTTTTATTTGATAACAAATAGTTACATGTATTAAATATATAAAATATAAAAGACTTGGATTTAAAATAATTATTCAATGCATTAAAATTTATCAATAGATGAGCATATTTAAATTATTTACTAATAATATAAATATAAATAAATAACCATTGAAATTTTAAACATTTTTATTTTTAAGTTTTCCAATAATGAATAAATTCTACCTTTAGTGCCTATCAATTAATGCTTCTCAATGTTTTTATTTTCTTATTTTGCCAAAAAGCCTTATTTATTTTTAAGGTCTTATAACTCCTTTGCAACATTAAGACCACTTTGTAATAATTGTTTTTTAAGATATCAATTTGTAAAATGAATCAATTACTAGTTAAACTAAAATTTTGGTATCCAATAAATAGCTCTATCATTTGTTTAGTTCCTAACCTTATAACAATTATGGCCGTTAAGGCACCACATATGCAGGGTTTGTTAACCTTATTTCCATTTAAGGGATGAAGTCTTGGCTGATAATATGACTATTTGAAAATGGCTGTGGATTTTTATGAATGAATGCAGTTGATGTAAAGATGGAATAATGTAATTAGTTACAATTAATGGGAAGCTAACAACCCTATGGCTATGTGTATCCACATTGTAGAGAAAGATAGGTGGAGTTATGAATTTCCGAATGCACGAGCTTGAATTTCGACATGGGGATTATTAGCAATACAAAATGAAAATTTCCCTCTTTTAGATGCAAGATATAATTTTTGGATTCACTCCTTGCATTATAAAATACATTTTAGCTCCATTTGATTTATGAGAAATATTCTTTTAAAATATAGTTATAAAATATTTAAATAAGAGAAATTATTTAACTTATTTATGCTAAATGTATAAAATTTTGAGAAAATAACTTTATTTATTTCCAAATAAAAATTATTTTTTTATTATCATGCCTTCATATTTTTTTACTATAAAATCAAGTGGCATATTACTTCTTTATTAATATAATGCAAATAATTTTTTTATAAAAAATACTTTTGACGAAATAGACAAAACTTTAAAAAATGAAGCATTAAAATTCTTGATAAAAAATAATGAAGATTAAAAATTTGATAAATAATAATAAATTAATTTAAATTTATGACTATATTTTCTTAATTTTTTCGTCAAAGGTGGTAATGTTTCACTTTATTTTTAAAAGTGCAATATACACTATATTTTAAAGTGATATTTCATTTGCAAAAATCTTTCAATATTTCCTAAAACATTTTATAAAAATGTAAAATTCTCATGTTTAGTTAAAATTTTGAAAAGTATTCTTAAACATGTTCATAGATTGTTTTTAGTCTAATATTTAATTAAAACATTCTCATCAGAATTAAATATCTTTCATTTTTGTGGCACAAAATTTTAATAATATAAAGAGTTAAATGAATTATTTAATAGTTATCAAAGTAGTAGATAATTATAAATTTAAAAATTAATTTTTAATTATTTATTAAATTTTTGTAAAAATTTTTAGCAATAATTTATTTTATCATTTAAAGTATATATTACATTATAAATAATTAAATCCATATTAAATAACTAGAAGGAGGCATAATAGAATAATTAGGGTAAGAAAGGGAGGGTGAATGGTTAGAGAGTTCCAACCAAATTCAAACTCATATTTAGTTAACTTTTGTTACAAGACTTTAAACTACTAATTAGACTTTAGCATTGCATGTCTATAAGCTAGTTTTTGGGTCTCGGATTGTAAATGAGATTCTTTCGTTGCTTCTTCTAATATGTTCCGACCCAATTTTGAATTATTGTGGCATAAGATTTTAACCAAATTTTTTACAAGTTTTTTAAAATTAAATTAATTTTATAACACTAACTATTTTCTTAAAAATATACTTGATGCAAACACACAAGTTGAATTTTCTTTTCCTTTTTACTTACTTTACAAATATATTTCCAAAAATCTTTCTTATTCTAAAAACATATGGAAATCAATTAGAAAAGTATTTTTCACAATTGATAATATTCATTCTTTTTAAATAAAAACAATTAGTAAAACTACAAAATCAAATAAGTTTAAAAAAAATTTCTTTTTTTTTTGAAGGAATTTTTACAATTAAACTTAGAATCAAAATCCAAGCTAAATAGAGAACATTTCTTTTTTATCAAGAATAGTTAAAACATAATGATCTTAGAAAAATAGGGAATATTAGTGAAATGATTTTAGAAAAATGTATATTTATCAAAGGTCATTACTTTTAGTAGATTTTTAAATAATTTTGCATGAACTATTTTTAGAAGAAATGATTGTCGAACAAGATTATGGGGCTACACTTTTAAAACTTAACATTTTATTGAGAATATTCCTTAAGAAACTAAAAAGAAATCTTTAAAGAGAACTTTAAAAATACTAAGTAATGGATTTATTTCAAAGGTTCAAACTATTGAATGAACATAATAGAATATGAATAAATTAGAAAAATTTTAAAAATCAAAAGATCCTATTCTGATTTAAAATATTTCAAAGATAACATTAAAATAAAAAAATGGATTAGAAATAGATTCTATTTAAGACTTGATAGGTGTTGTTTGAGGAAATATTTAGAAGATTCTTTAGAAGAGATTCATATTTATCTTTGATAAAAATGGAAACCATTTTTCCTTTGGAGAAAAATTGTGCAGCCAACTCGTTATGCATCACAAAATTATTTTGTAGTAACCATAAAGTAATTGAAATAATATGAAAAACTATATATATATGCATTATACACATGAAAAGTATGGGCCATGTAGTAACCTAATTAATAAAGTTTCAAAATAATTATAAAAAAAGAATTAGATCATAATTATATAGAATAAAATTTTAAAAAAGATAATTAAAAATAGATAAATATGATAGTTATTAATCTAGACTAACTATCTATTGTATGCATATTAGAATCAGGAATCTCAAGGAAAGTAGTGGCAATTGCTAAGAAATTATTGCTTGTGGTGTAGTTAATGCTATTACTTAGTTGTTGTGGGATTCAAGACCATTACGAAAACTTATACCAATTAAATCAAGCTTCTTGTGATGCCATCATATGCTAAAGATCTTAGTAGGTGCCATTCAAGTCAAAGTATCTAAAAAGTATATCTACAAGTAGAATGAGTAATAAAATTAATTAGTGAGACACATAAATTTTCTATTAAATTTTAATTCAAATAACCTTTCCACACAAGACATATATTAAAACTTGTTTTCTTACTAGAAAATATTTCTCATTAAACTATTTTGTATACTAGATTAATAACAATTGGACAAAATATAATTCAATCACACAGTTCAATCATGAACATGATATAAGCATTTAAATGGCCATCAGATTGCATGGAGACATAAAAAGTTCTACCTTATTACTCTGAACCAATCATAACCAAGTATATCCCAACCTTATCTCCTTCCTTTTACCCCATCCCATTTTATGTAACTCAAAATACAAGCTACTGGACCAAATCTTCATACTCTTCACAAAGGTTTCATATCATATCATATAATCATACCACAATGTCACATACAACATTCAAGCTAACAATGTCATAAATAGCATTAAAGCTTATATTTGGCATCTAACGACATTTTCACATATAGTCTAAAAGCTAGTTTCATATAGGGCTCTCACTAGCCCATTTCACATAATAGGGTGAGATCAAGATGTCATCTATAGCCATAATCAAAATGTCCTGATATAATATAAAGGATAATCTAGCAAAAAGAGTAAACAATTTACATTGTCTCTTTACTAGGGACCATACAAAGTATTCAAGCTTCCATTTTGTATAGTAGATTATTATATCACTTACTCAAGAGCTCATTAACATTTAGTCAATTTACAAGCTTCATGCACTAGTATTCTGACATACAACACGTAGTGTATATGTAAATCATAAGATAATTTGCATTGCAATTCATGCACTAATCATTCAAGCAATTCCTTATTATACAATAAAACTTAGGGAACAATGTCCATCTTTTTTTCATAGTATTTCCATTATTATTCAAGTATACCTTCAAGTTATCATATTTACACATTCATTTGCTATTAAGTAAACAAAAGTCAATCTAAATTTTCCAATAAACTCATAGTTTTTATGGTAAAACTAAGGAATATTGAACTTGGATTTTCCAAAATTTACAACTTTTGTTTCCAAGTAATTTTAACTTTATGCTTTGTATACTCTTCTAATAAGCAAAAAAACTATTTTTTCTTCCTAAATCAAGCATTTAAACATGCTCACCAACAATAGTAAAATCACTCCATCTCATGAGACAATAACATTTGAGAGTTAAGAAAATAGTTACAAACTTGTATTAGGTTTTAACAAATATTTTTCAATTTAGAAATTCCATTTAAAATAGAAATTTTTATTAATTTTTTTCAAAATTTTTAAAATTAAAATAAGGTTTTTAAACTTCATATTTCAACATTTTTAAAGCATAGAACAACTCACACAAGTTACCTTCACACCCAACTATCAAAATTGCTCAGTATTAATCCTTAACTTTGATATTCATTTAAAAATGTCAAACCTTAATAAAATTTTTTATAATTTCATTTTAAATATAAAATAATATTTTCAATCATTTTTATTTAAAAAAAGTCATATAAATTAATCACAACTTTAATTATCAAAAATATTTTGCAAAGAGACATGTTTAATTTGGAAATTTCACTTTAGAATCCAAAATTCTTTATAATTTTTTGGAAAATTCTAGGATAAACATAGATGTCAAAAATATCATTTTTTTTATTCGTTTTCATGTTAAAAACAAACTACAAAGGTCACCTAAATAATTACTAGTCAAAACAAATTATAAGAGAACTTTACTACTTGAAAACATAGTTTTAAAAATAGTTTTTATCCCATTTTCTATAAGCTTTCCAACATGTTTCAAAACATACTCTTGCTATACACTTTATATATATATATATATATATATATATATATATATATATATATATATATATTATAAATATTACTAGAATATTTTAAAACATAGTATAATAAGTTTTTCTTACAAAAATAGAATTTTTTTGCATAAAACCCAAGAGCTTCCCAAGCTTATTTCAAAATGATTTTTTCTTGAAAACTTTGATGTAATTTTTCTAAAATCTTCATAATAGAGTGTATTTTAATATTTACTTAGTTTTATCATAAAAAATAGAATTTTTTTCCTAATGAAAGGATAGGATACTCAAGAGCACTTCTTTGTGCAAAACCAATCTATTTTCAATTTCAAAACTTAATTCTTATGCATTCTATCATCTCTAATATAAGCTAGTATTTAGTGTAATAGATTTTGAGAAATAAAAACATAGTTGGTTTCTTTCTTAAAGCATGAAAGTTCAACTTGTTCTCTCTTAAAAAAAAATTCTTTCATTTTTATGTAAAATTATGTTTGCAAAACTTTACTATCTTAAAGAAATTATTTTCAAAATCAATATTTTTTAAATTTTCATTATAAAACTTTTTAGAAACACTTTTAAAACTAATCTACCATGAAAATTATGGCTTCAACACATCATTAACCATAAGATAAGAATAATAGATAATCTACCATGAATAATTAGGGTTTCAGCACATTATTAACCATAAAAATAGATGTACCTTTTATATAAAAATATCATCAAGAAAGAAAACTAAAAAGAGAAAGAGTGAATCTTTACTTACTCAAGAAAGTTTGCAGAAGTTGTTTCATTTACCTAGAATCCAAAGTATAGATCCAAAATAATATAGAGTTTGTGATGGGTCTAAAGAAAGAATTATAAAAAAAAAAGATGAAGAAATTTATAGGCTTTTATCTCTACTCAATTTTGAAAAACACTTAAGAAACTAATGAAATCTTTCTAAAAGATTAGCAAAAATACTCAAAAACTTAACTTTCTTTCTTATTTTTTTCCTCTCTAGCCCCTTTGGAATGTTGGAAAAATGAACTAAAGCTTAAGCTATTTATAGGAGAAATTTAAAGCATTTATTCTAAGCATATTCTTTCACTTGCATCATTAAGATGACATCATCACTACATCATCTTAGAAATATTCTTTTATGCTTTCTTTTTCCCTAAGTTTTTGCTTTAAGTCCTTTAATTATGAAAAAATTCCTCCTTTCCCTAAGTTTTGCTTTCATGCACTTTAACTAACCTAATTTCTTCTTGTTTCCTTCCAACTTAGCCAAAATTCTTCTCTCACCCTCAAGTGATTGTTCACACCCTTTAAATGGGTGAAAAATTGCAATTTTGCTTTCTTGAGGTAATTCTATGGTATTTTTAAGCAAAAACACTACGTCACTCTAAAATTTTAGTTAATCTTAGATCTTAAATACTTCCAATTTTTCTAAATAACTTCTAATGTATTTTTTGTCTACTATTACCAATAAATACTTCTGATGGCAAAAATAAATAATTTTATTAATTATATATTAATAGTCACTATTTAACTTATTCTATCTATTTTTTACTATTGAATGGTATTAAACAACATAACTAAAATGTTTGAAGCTTTCAAATCTTAAAAGTCTATTAAAGCTTATGGACTTGTTAGGCTTCACCTAGAGTTTTTTTTTTGAAGATTTTGGCCTCAAGTTAGCAATTCTATTACTAATTGTATTTGTAAATTCTTCCACTAGTTTTATTCTTAAGTGGTTAAATAGGACTCTAATTTGCTTGATTCCTAAAGGCTATTTACATGAAACTCTAAATGCTTACAAGCCGATAAGTTTATGCTATACTATTTTAAAAATTACTTCAAAAATTTTAAATGCTAGGTTAAAGCCTTTGCTTTATCGACTAATTTCAGGTGGTTTTTGTTCCTAATAGGAAATTAATGGATAACATTATCATTCTTTTAGACTTATTACATACAATAGATAAGTCTAAGAATAAAACAAATATATGATTATCAAGCTTGATCTTGAAAAAGTATATAATTCTATGCAATTGAGTTTTGTAAGAGATGTGCTAAATTTTTTTAGAGTTTCCTTAAATTTAGGTTAAACTTGTTAGGAGTCTTTTTGCTAGGATAATTTATCGTGTGCTATTCAATGAGGGTATGTTAGAACCAATCTCTTTTTCTAAAGGGATTCAACAAGCACATCTTTTATCCATGTATATATTCTTTTTATGTATGGAATATTTGCATGCCATAATAAATAATTGTTGTCAAAGAAAATTATAGGATCCCATCAAGTCTACTAAACATGGATTAAAATTTTCATATCTTTTTTATGCTAATGATAAAAGTTACATGACTATTAAAAGAATTTTAGATGAGTTAGTTGTCATTTTTGGTTTAAAAAGTGAATTAGGTTAATTCTAGGGTCTATTTTTCAAAAAAAAACACTAATTTTGTTACTAGAAATAGACTTAGTGGTGTGCTAGCAATTAACCTAAGAGAAATTTGAGAAAATATCTTTGGGTAGAAATCAAAACAAATTATAGTGCTAATGATTCTATTTTTCTAATAGATAAGTTAAGGCAAAAAGTTTAACTTGGGTGATCCAAATTTTTTCCTCTATTGGTAGGGTAGTATTAATTAATTTTATTTTATCTACTCTTCCTTTGTATCATATAAGGCTTTCTAAAATTCCTAGGACCATCCATTGCAAATTAGATCAAGTGGTTTAAAATTTTTTTTCAAAGGGAGGTGATGGAGTTAATAAGAAAATTTCTTTAATAAGTTAGCAGACTATTACCTTACCTAAAAAGTTAGGATGTTTTAATATAAAAAACTCATTTTCAATGAATATAGGTTTACTAGGAAAATTGGCTTAGATTTTTATATAGAATAACAAACTCCTTTAGGCATAAGTTTTGAGAAAGAATTATTTGCCTATTAAAAGCAATCAAAGAATTAGGATTAATAAAAAGTGCTCCTATAATTGGAAGGCACTAAAATATATTGCTAATATCATGAATTCTAGTTTGAGTGGGTAGTGCGAAATAGTCATAAAATTAATTTTTAAACTAATAAAATGGTGAAAAAATTGATGTTTAAAGTATGTTATCCAAGGCCCCTTACCTTAAATGGAGTCTAGTTTAAAAGTTAAAGATGTTATAATTAATGCAACATGGGATTTAACTAAATTTCTATGCATCTTCTTGATAATATTACCTTTCTCCATTATTGCTACCTTTTTAGTTTGTTAAGAAAGGAAGATAAATTGGTATGAGGTTTGGCTAAATATGCTATTTGTTTTGTTAAAAGCATTTACTAGTTTTTAAAAACTAGTAACTTTTATAATCCTGACTTATTCAAAAATTCATTTTTTTATTTGGTTATTTGTGCATAACAAAATTCCTACCAAGGAATTATTGATTGGAAAAAGGTCTTAATATCCTTTTTTTTATGCATCTTGTGGTTTTGGTTTGAATAATATTACTCATATTCTTAGGTAATGCTTAGGTGCTAGCCAATTATGGAACAATCTTCCTACTCGAACAAGTTGTGTTTGTACTTTCCAATTAGATGTTATTAACTAGTTGAAAATTAATCTTACTTTTTCTAAATTTAGTTGTAACTTAAAAGTTCTTTGGGCTACGATTTTTGCTTTTGCCATTTGGAATTTATGGTTACATAAGAGTAAAATGATATTTCATGATAATTAAGGTAAACTAGATCTAAAAGTTGTAACTCTATCTAAAGTAATGGAATATGGGGCAATTATAGGATTGATCAATGTGCCTTATCCACAACTGGCTCTAGAGGTTAGGTAGGAACCTCCACCAAAGGGATGGTTTAAATTAAATACAAATGGTATAGCTAGAAGTAATCTTGGTCTTGCTTGGTATGCTATGATTATTAAAAATTCTAAGGGTCATTGTGTGGCTAGTTTTTATAAGGGACTTGAAGTGAGCTCAAATTTTATTCCTAAACTTTATGGATTATGGGATGGTTTAATTTTGACTCAAAATAGGGGTCTACTCCCACTCATAATAGAATTTAATGCTTTAGCTATTATACAAGTTATTACTAAGGATCACTCCTCTCGTAATGCTTTTGTTTACAATTTGATTGAAGATTGTAAATCTTTGTTAGCTGTTATTGGACAATATGTTATAAGCTTGTCTATAGGCAAGCTCACCTCCATACTAATTTTGTTGCTAAGAAAGCAATGAATTTATGTAATGGTTTGTCTTATGAATGCTCCTCCTCTTAAAGCTATTATGTATATATATACACTCAAATACTATAAGAGTTCTTGCACTCAAATATATTAGTTCTAGTTTTTAATGATATTTCCTTATTTAACAAAAAAAATCCATATTAAATAAAGGGTAAAATGACTTGCTTTTTTTATATGATCATTCCTTTTTTACTCTCATTTTAATATTAAGAAAAGAAGTTTTTTTTTCATTTTTAAAAGAATTAATTAAGTCAGGTTTCTTCTTGATATGGAAAGGAGCATAAAAACAAAATAAATATTACTCAAAAGTGTAAGTAATTTTACTTTAAGACAAATTTGAGTTATGCAAACTAAATTAACAAAATAAAAAAAAAATATTGGCACCTTTCATGTTATGAAATCCAATATTGTCTGAAGGATTTTATATTTCCTTATACTAAGAGTTTGAACCTAAGATCTTATTTATTCATTAAATAGATTATCACTCATATCATTAAAAAAAGTAATATACCATTATGAGTAGGGAATACATTAATATATAATTAAAAGCTATGTATTGCTTAACGTCTATGACTAAGCATTTATAACCAACAACCACTCTCTCTTTTTTTTTCAATTAGTAAGAGTGACTTAATCATTGGATACACATATAAAGATTAGGGATCAAATATTGAATATAGCAAAAGGTACAAAATTATCAAGAAATACTGAATGTTACTTAAGTTGAAAGTTCTTGAGAGCTAACAACTACTCTTTTAATTGATACTACGGATCTTTGCGATGTCATACATTATTGATGTGTTAGTATTTTTCAATAATATTTTTATATTATCTTTTTTATTTTTGATTTTTTAATTATATTTTATTAGATATTGATAAAGAAATATATATTTTATAAAATATTAAATCATAATTAATTATAGAATTTTAAAAAATTATAATTAATTTGAATCATGCAAGTAATAGTTTTACATTTGCCATCACATTAAATAATTTTTTGATTCTATGATTTTCTTTTTCCTTTTTTAATGTGTAAATAGTTGTCCCAAAAAAATATATTATGCTACTTTTGCTGAAATTATGATGATCATTAAAAATTAAAAGGAAAAAAATTAATAAATAGAAACCAAATAATATGTAAAAAGACACAAAAAATGTATAAAGATTTTTAATACTATCAGCTATATATGAAGCATGATATTTTTTCACCTTTGTATTTATGAAATTCCTCGAATTAGAATTAATTGAATAAATTAAATTTTTTATATTAAGTTCTTATATAAAACAATTATATGTATATATTTTTTTAAAAAAAATACTGATAGAACATTGTTAACTTAAAATTAAGCATAATAAAAATTTTGCAAGAAAAAATACTTTACTTTAGTTGTGAAGGAGTTAGAAAGAAAATAAATAATTAACAATAAGTAAAATAATGTTAACTTTTCTCCTTGTCCTTTGATGGGTACATCTTGCATATTACCGTATGAAACCAATTTTTTGATGATATATAAAAATTTAATATGTTAATTAACATAGTACAATTATAAATAAAAATTAATTAATATTAATAATTAATAATGAAAATATGATAAAATTTTTAATTAAACATGTCTTATTTTGACTCTCATCACCTACTTTATTACATGAAATTGAATAAAATTCATGTATCTATTTTCATATTCTGATAATTATATTTTAATATTAGAACACATAGAACTCATTTCAAGAACAATGACATCTTTTTGAACCTTTCAAACCACAAATTTTAATATCATATACTCATTCACAAAGGCATTTCTTGAATTTGTAAAGAATGAATCTTACTTTCCTAAAAAAATAGAAACACCATATCACATAAGAAAAAAAAAGTATAATAGAAAAAATATATTATTTCTTTGAAAAATGTACAAATCTATCTGAACAAAAGAACCTATATCTTAATGTATTTTGGTTATGTTGCTTTGTAATATTGTGGTATAGACCATAAATGAATGACTTTAACTTTTATATTTAGATGTTATTAATGAAACATAAATTAGATGTCTTAGCCTAAATTCAAAGAAAAAAATAGTTATTTTGTTTGTACACATACAATAAAATTAATTAAAAAAAAACTTGTGAAAGTTAACAAATAGAAATAAAAGATGATATGATATAGAAAATGGTGAGAATTATATTTATCATTGTCTTCTATTTTTTGAATAGAAAACTGAATAAATCAAGATAAAGAATGACATGATACTAAGAGAGAAAAAAATAGAAGACTGAATAAATCAAGATAAAGAATAACATGATTCTAAGAAAGAAATATTTATTAGTATATATGGAAAGAATAATAACTAACGATTACATAAAATAAAATTAGACAAATTTCAAAATTAATGTATTAATCTAAATTAATTACAATTCTTTAATTTTTTGTAATAAATTGAATCATGAATGAATTTATTTCATCAATTATTGTTATGACTCATTTAACCAAATAAATTTTTATTTTAAAATTTTCAAACAGTGCTGTAAATAAAATTAAGAAAAATATTTTATCTAATTAAAAAGATGATATAATAGGAATGTTTTATTAAAAATACTATTGTATTAATAATTAGCAATCAATGATAAAATAAAAATGGAAGAATTTCCTTATCAATAGATTAATTCAAATAATTATCAAAATAAAAAAGGGATTATTTCTAATGATTAACATTTCAAAGTTTAGTATTTGGAAATATTCCAAATCAATGAAATATCCTAAATTACTTCACTCCTTAATTTATGATTAATAATTAAAAATAATAATGATTTAGTGCATTCTATGATAGGTTCATTCCTATATCAATATTTAATAAATTATAAATAAAAATTAAAATTCTAAAATGATAGTTAATATAATAATCATGAATAAATTTATTCAATCAATTATCTTACTAATTTGATTGAATATATTTTCTTAATTCTAATTAAAGGGGTTCTACATCACCAGAAAATGAACTTGACTCCTCTAAAGTCTTAGATATATTTTAGAGATTAAAGTGGATAATTACAATTGTTGGTGAGAAAATTAAGAGGAGATAATTACAAATTAATATATATATATATATATATATATATATATATATATATTAATTTGTAATTATCTCCTCTTAATTTTCTCACCAACAATATATATATATATATATATATATATATATATATATATATATATATATATATATATATATATATATATATATTGGTCATTTGTTACTTATCAAATTTTTAGCCATTTAATACTTTTTTTGGTGAGAAAAATCAAGGAATTGTGATTATCCATTCTAAAGTGTATCTTACACTTGACGCGGATCCTACAAAAATAATCTCCCGAATGCAAATGAAGCCACTTGGGAAGGAATACAACAATTATGCTAAGATATCATCTTGTAGTCCTTAAAATATAGAGGGAAAAAAAAAAAGAAATTAGCATGATATGTTGAATCACAAACTGTTTTGGAACAAGTTTTCGAACTATCATCATTTTTTATAATTATAATGTTTTTAAGAAAAATTAAAACAATGGTCTTGATATCATGATGGCAGATATTTTATTTAATTTAAAAGATGATATTAATTTCTCTAATTATAATTATAATATTTTAAAAAATTAAACCAATGCTTAGAATAATATGACAAAAATATTTTATTTAATTTAATAGATTATATAAGAGAAATTTAATTAAAAAGATACCTTATTTAATTTTTCTTAACAATCAAAATTTTACACAAATAAAATATATTAATTGGTGATTAAAATTTTATTAATATCCTAAATTGTTATAACATTAATTATTATGATAGAAAATTTAAAAATGAGTAATATTGTGCAAGTAAAATTAAGGGTGCAAGTATATTAGACGGCCTACCAAGGACCTATGGCTTATCCTACTTAAGGCCTAATTTAATTTAACTTATTTATTTAAATAAGTTAGGCTTAAGCTAATAAATTGACTTATTTAGATAAATAGGTTAAGTTTTTTTTTTCTTTAAGCTCCATTTGTAAGCCTATCATACTAGCCTATTTAATTATAAATATATTTATAAATAATATAATATAATATATATTATACACATAAATAATATGAATATTTTAATACATATATATATATATATATATATATATATATATATATATGTATGTATATAAGCTTAATTAGGCCATTAGATAATTTTGAGTCTTGAAAAAGTTTTAAGTTATTAGTAAATTTGAAAGTTTATTTATATAAAAAAACTTTTAAATAACTTAACAAACTAAGTTAGATTTTTTTAATAGGTTAGGTCAAGTTTGAATTTTGATTTCATATAGGCTAATAAGTTAAGCTTAGGGTAATAATTTAGGAAGCAGGTCTGACCTATTTAAGGTTCAGTTCAACTCAACTCAACCCATCTACACCCTTAAGTGAAATACATACACTTTAAGAAAGAATATTAGGGCAAGTGTATTTCTAGCAAGTGTATTTCTATTCCTAGACTTATAAAGATGTTAATGAAGATAATAAAATTTCTAACAAAAAAATAATAATTCAAATTAGTTCTATATAATATAATAAATAGATGACCCAAATTTCAAATCATGTTTATTTTGTATACCCATTAAAACCTTAAAGTAATAATTATTTTTCATCAAATTAATACAGTGAACAAATATGAATTAACTCATTAATATAAAAACACGGCACAATGTGTAAAGGAAAATAAAGATGCATTAGAATCAAATTAGGTTTCTTACCTAGATGTTACATTAAATAATAAAATTTTTCATATATCTCAATGAATAAAAATATGAATAAACAATGCAATAAAGAGAAAAACTTATGTTTAAAGTCATTTCTTTTTTTATGCTAAAAGAGAATATCTCTTTTATATATTAGGAGGGATGAGAACCTTCTCCCTAATATAAATAATTTTTGTTTTTATCAATATAAAATTATTAATTATCATAAATTAAAATCAGGTTGATGATTACATCTTATTCCTATTTGAATAAATTTTGATATTAATCAAATTATATATCTTATATAACTCAAGAGGGATAAAAATATTTTCTTCAATATCAATTATTTTTATCAATTTAAAATTACTGATTATCATAAAATTAAAATTAGTCTAATTATAAATCATATTTCGTTCCTATTGGGGGAGGAATGTGAGTCATCTCCTCAATATTAATCAGATTATATATCTTATTTCTATTTTAATTAGTATATTGTTTCTATATTTTTTTAAAAATTTTCAATTAATTTTTATTTTTAATTTTTACTATATTTCTTGTTTCAAATTTTAATTTAATTATTTATTTAATTATATTAATTATTATATAAATAATAAATTAAAAATATAAAATTTAATTATTGGAATATTACACGGCTAAGAAGAAAAAGAATATTGATATTATAAATATATAAATGAAATATTGATATCTTTGAAATAATGGTCTAAAATCCTAGATTTTTTACTATCAAATATTTAATTAATAATAAAAGTTAATTTACTAATCATAATATTTAATTAATTCGTATTAATTTAAGTTAGATTTGTTTCATATTTTAAATTGGTAGATATTTTTCAAATAATTGAAATTATCATAATATTTATATCTATATTTATTTAATATTTAATATTTAATTAAATTGATTGTATTATGGTTTGCCATGTAACATCTTTTCATGCTTTTTTTACTAATAGACTTTGTTAATGTACTGGCGCATATCACATATGAATGCTACTTTTATATATTAGAAGTAGAATATAGATTATGTATGTTATTCGAGAATTTTTTATTTAAGTGATATATGATGTTATTAAAGATTTTGGCTTTCTTTAGATCCCAGGTTCAATCTCATGCCTTGTATGTATAAATCTTATAACATCACCATTCTTACTATTACAAAAAAAAAAATGCACATTAATAAGAGTTTACAAACTTCAATTTCAAAAAAATTTATTAATTTGGGCTTGCTTTGTTTGAATTTGTGTATTATGTGGATTAACCAACTATATATTATGGTGAAATTTCCCGTGATATTAACCAAAATTTTATGGACATTAAAAGTTTTATTTTTATTAAAAAAATTATAACTTTTAATAAATATATAATCTTGCTTTCAAATCTATTAACTTAAAAATTACATCCTTTGATAAAAGAAGTTACAAAAGTTGTAAAAAAATATTTAAAACTATAAAAGCTCACAATAAATTCGTATTAAAAGAAAAGTCTAATTAAATTAGTAGATCCGAGTAATTCATAAGAAGTATGACTGAATTGGTTTCTTTAACTGTGCGGATTTATTCATCAGACAAGTCTAATAAGTCACATGCTTCAATGGAAGAGATTTAGCGTCGCATTAAGAAGGAATGCATCGCTCCTGCATCCATGAAAGCAAGAAAATGAAAATAGTGGAATTATTATCTAAGATTTAGGAAACAAATGGCATATGAGTATCTGGAGTTTGTTCGTCTGAAAAGTTCCAGTAGGAAGCTGAAAGTCAACTTTCAGTCAGGTTTCATTTGATTTTTGGAAAATATTTTATTTATAAATTTTTAAAAAATATTTAAAATTATTTAATTAATTATGAGAATTTATTTACACAAAAAAATTTTATTATATAGAAGAGATACATAATTAACTTTGGATATCCTATTAAACTTGTCAAATTGCAACCCTAAATATTAATTCAATGAATAAAAATTGTAGATTGAATTAGTGTCAACCCTACATAACTAACTTGAGTTCGCGTTCTTGTAAATGCAGTTGCATTAAAATTCGGTAGGAAAAGCTTTACCATCTAATGTGGTCCTACCCAACTTGAATAAGAATTAGTCAGTGTCTAATGTAGTGTTTGGATACCAGATAGTTATATACCAAAAAAAAGAATTAGTTTCAAGTCAAGCTATTGTTTTACTTGATCGAGTTAAGTTAATTTATTATAATATCAGTTTGGTCCCGTGTCAACTTTTACTAAACAATTTCAAATGAATTATTAATAACATGGTATAAATAATTGTTATTTATTTTGTAATATATATATATATATATATATATATATATATATATATATATATATATATATATATATATATATATATATATATATGTAGACAAATTAAGATACATTGTTTAACTTGGATAAAAATAAATTGGTTTAAAGCACATAAATTTACATAATAGTATAATCATCCTTTCATGAATACATCAATTAGAGTGTATCAAGTTGGTAAATTCATTAAACCTTTAAAAAACATAAAATATATACTAAAATAAAAGACCTTTAGTGTTGGATTATCAAAATCAATGAAAGTTTGGATACAATCACGTATCACTATCTATCCAAGTTTGCATGCAAACATCTATGTTAGAAAAAATGAAATTCTAAATAAGAATTAAAAATTGAAAGTTTGAGAAAAATGTTATAAACAAACAATCATATGCTGTGCAAAAACTTATCCATATACAATATGGAAATTTCACAACTTCCTTCAACCAATTAGAGCTATCCAAGTTGTTGTAGATTACTTTAAGAATAAACTCTACACTTACACTATTTTTTTTTGGCTAATTTAAAATTGGATAATTTGTATTTTTATTTTTATTTTTTATAATAAAAGTTAAATGTTTTCCCCCCTTTTTTTAGGAGTTGGAAATGTGAGAGATAAAAAGTTTGTAATTGATACTTAAACTGAGTAAAAAATTATATCTTTATGCAGAATTTATTAAAATATGTAAAATTCAAATGAGGGTTTTTAGAAAACTAAAAAATGGAGTCTAAGGTTGCCAATGGGCTTTCTATTAATAATAGGTTATTGTATTACTTGTTTTGTTTATTATTAATTTTAATCATTCATTAATTAAAATAATAAAAAAATAAATTGAAGCACAACAATTCTCAATGTGGAAAAACTTCTAATTAGAGAAGTAAAAATCATTGAATATAGTTTAAAAAATTTCCACTACTAGTTAAAATAAGTATAAATGATTTGTTAATTAAATTCAATATATATATATATATATATATATTAATATAATAGTAATAATTTATTACTCTAATTAATATATTTTTAAATTATATAAATTATTTTATGTATGTTTAATCATAATAATTAGTTTATGTAATTATTTTTTATTAATTTTTAATTTTTATGATAATAATTTTAATTTCTCATATTTTTTTAATTTTAATGTAATTATTTATTTTAATAACCTTTTTAATATATATTGATAATATTAAATATATAAACTCACTAAATTTAATATTAAATGTTTTCATTTTTAATATAATTATTTATTTTGATAAATTTATGTAATATATATTGATAATATTAAATATATAAATTTATTAATTTTAATATTAAAATTTATTTAATATTTTTCATATATATTAATTTAATATCATATATTGAAGTATAATTTTTATATATTAAAATTATAATTTTAATATATTTATATATACATATATTAATAAATTAATTATTTATTATTTACTAATATAATTAAATTAATAGACTAACACAATAAACTACTTTTATCAAATTAAGTTAGCTCATCCTAACTTTTCACTTAGTTAAGTTACTGTTATTATTTTCTAAATTCTGTTATTATTTTCTAAATTATCCCAATTTCCAGTCGATCCGTTAGATTTAATCCATGTTGATACTTCTATATTTCGTAGGAAGCCTGACATTTTTGGAAGCACTAATTTCCCGTTTTGCTGGCTTTCTCCTACTTTCCATAAGATCAGCAATTAGGACGTACTTTGGATCCGATGATCAACAGGGACAAACATTACATAACAAAATATGAAAAAGATAGGCATGATATTTTAATAAAAAAAATCATAAAAGACTAAAAATTGTGTGCAGTTATTATAATGTAAAAAATAATAATAATTTCCATAAAAAAATAAATATTCTAAGCTTGACAAAAAAGGGTCAAATAAAGCTTGTAGAAGTAAATATAAAAAATGCCAAACTCATTTCTATTGATATGTGTGAGGACAAACAGAATGTATAAATAAATTTAGTAAGAGGACTAATTTTATGAAATCAATGATTTATTGTAAGAGCACATAAATTTTGATCACTCGATCTTATATTAATTATTTAAATTTAAATTAAAGCACAATATTTTATAATTTTTAATAGGTAATGTGTTCTAAAATAATAATTTAAATTGACCTTTCTAAATAAATATAATAATCATAATTTATTATTTGTGTTCATATAATAATTCACTCATCTTAATCATTCCCTCCTTTTAAATATTGGTACAACTTACTGATTTAAATAAGTTAACAAGGTCTGAAAACGAAATTAAGTAGGTGTCCTAAAGTAATTTATTTGAAAATTTTGTTTATATATTACAAAATAAAAATGATATAATAAAATTTTAAAAAATTGTGCGTAACAAGTGCCCACCCTTAAGTGAATGCATGTTCAGCCATGAATAATATTAGATTTTTCACGTCAATTTTTTGCCGACCAAATGAATTCTTGGAAAGATGTCATTAGTGTAGCTCCTTCCCAAGAAATGAATGAAATCTCGTCAAACATAACAATTACAAAAAGATAGTGAGGGGATATAACAAGGCCAAACAGAACATCTCCGGGGATTTTATATTTCTGATTCACTCCTCTCTTCTCAGTTTGGATAGAATGTTGGTGGTAAAAATTGCCAACAATTATAATGAGAAACAAAATAATTCCTAAATACTTCAAATCAATCTGTGGTTTTGGAAGCGGTTTTGTTAGGTGTTGATCATAGATCATAGTTAAAGTACACATGCAATAACTGTGTAATATGGACCGCAGAATCTGCACGCATACTCGCCCTAAACTAGTGAATGAAGAGAACATACAAAATGGTTAACGAAGAATATTCTAACGTGTAAACAAAAAATTTATTTTATATGGATTGAGATTAGAAAATTGAAAGGTAAAAAAAAAAAAAAAATAAACCTTTTAGATAATTTTTTTTCTCAACACATATCAGAGGACAAGAGTATCCATACCTAAGCGAATACAATGTAAAGAGAGAACTAAAACCTGCAACAACAGACCAAAAACACAAGATTAAACAACAACTGAAATCATACTTTTTAGGGGCTGGCTTTAACTCGTGGAATCTCTAAGTAGTTTTAATTGTTGACAACATCCATGAATGATAAATTTGTCGAAATGGTGGTAGATGACGTTAGAGGAGCCACAGTTAAAATCATGCTGGTTGATCAATTATTTGTAACAGATTATAAACTTAGAAGCATGCTCAAAGACTTTGCAAAGAATTTTCAACATTTTATGAAGAGATTTTTGTTGAGTCACATGTAAAGTCTACAAAACAATATCTATTATATCCGTGGAAGAAGGCGGTCGAACACCTTTTGAATTTGATCAATTCACCGTTACAAAATTGTTGATATACATTGTTGTTCATTATTATTGACATTTACTTTGAAATGTTGGTATTTTTAAAATTATATGAAAATTTAAGAAGACAAATATTAATTATAACTGACGTCTATTAGGATGCAATGACACTTTTGAAATAAATGGCAAACTTATGACACTAATTTTAAATTTAACTAACATTTAAAGTTAACCCATGAAAACTTAAAACATCGATTTTCTACATAATCGTTGGGCAAAAAACATTTGAAAAATCTCACTAGGAGATATAAAATGTTTACACATTAGTTTCAAATAACATTAACATTCAAAGGTATGGAATCGTTAGCTTAGTTTAAATATGGTGATTCATAGGATGTCAATTTGTGTAAATAATAATGTCCATTGTTTTCCATACTACCTATAATTTTTTTTCTTTTTTTTGTGTTTAAGTGGCATAGAAGGACAACACACCTATACGTATTGCACATTTAGAAATGGAAATATTACGGGAACATCCCATCCAACCACAAATATCTTCTACTCTCAAATATTGAGTTTTTGTAAAAGATAGCTATGGTTGGATAGGATGCTCTCATAAGATCTAAAATATTTCTAAATGTGTAATAAGGATGGGTGTGTTGTCCTTATATTCTGCCAAGTACTCTACATCAAGGAGTGGATGACTAATATTTGTAGAATTTTGTAGAGCACTTCAAGTTGATGAAAATAAATTAGCTTTCTTCAACACACGTGAATTTGTGATAAGAACTTTAATTTTCAACTTAAGGTCTATTCAAATACATAATGATTATGCTATAAATGTGTATTGAAGATCTAGTGTAATTTTTGTATAGGTTGTTTTATAGAATACATATACATGTCATGATTTAAAAAAGAAATGAAATGTCAAAATAAACTTACAGAATTATTTTTTCTTTTTTTATATGATTGTACTTTCATAGTAATTGTTTAATGACAATTTAATTTTATCATAAATTTGTATATTCAATATTTGGTTCACAAAGCATACCAAATAGAAGATATCAAAACACAAATAATTTTCTGTATAAATTTACAATTGTTGTTAACAAAAATAATGTCAAGTCTAAAGACATTTTAAGAGATTCATTATAGAAAATTTACACATCAATTTTATATGTAACCAAAGTCTAATGGTATGACAGTTGCCAACTTTCTTGGAATAAAGCATGATTAAGATGATGATTTAGCTAGAATAACCAATGTCTGAGGTTTTTCAAATTGCTTAAAATTTTTATTACCATTCTCCATTTGAGACATCTTTGTGAGACCTTTGCCTCCATTATCTAATTCAATTATTTAGATAGAAGAATGGAATAGGTTACCTATTTTTGCAACATATTTTAAGGTGTTACCAATCTATTTCAATCATCCCATCCATTCTTTACTATATAATGAGATTTGGAATCTAATTAAATATGTTGTACTAGATGCATGGTTGAAGCGGATTGATGACTATACAAAATGTGCTGACAAATGGGTGAGCCATCTTTAAATTCCACACAAACTTTAGAGTTAGTAACGAAAGTTAATGTAATATGGATATCTCTAAAATGTTTGCTAAATGCTTATAAATATTACACTCTTAAGGTTTAAAATATTAAATATTCATTTTACCAATGATATTCTCCTTGGAATTTTAAAATTTTATGTTATGAAAGGAATGATTAATTAATTAATTAATTATTATAGTGGAAAATTTAGAATGGATATTTTATAAGGAATGAATAAATTTTGATAGGATAGGTGCAAGCAATATATTAAGGAAAGTAAATTAATTAATTAAATGAGTTTCAAGCAAAACTTTAAGGCAAGTAAAATTAAGTTATTTTAGTTGAGCTTGGAAAAGAAAATTTGAAGGGATTAGTTATTGATAAATGCTTTAAATAAAAGAATTCAAGGTCACAAGTGATAAGAAATAAGAATATGAAAATAAAAGAAATTTAACATAAAATAATGAAAATAACCTTGCCTCTTTAAAGCCCAAAAATTAGCTAATTCCTTATTTCATTTCATTTAAAACCCTAGCCCTATTTATTTATTGTTTCTTTTCTTCTCTTCATTCTCACTTTCCAAGTTCCTTTTCAATCAAGTGACTAGGGCGTAAATCTTCACCAAATCTTTCACATAAACAAAGTAAAGTCTTCATTAGAATAAGAATCTCAATAATTTTCTTTAGATTTAGAAGAATTTGGGTAAATGATAAAAATAAAGGAAAACATATCCTAACTTTAAAGCTTTAGGAATTTTATATGATTAGGGTCAAAATATGTTTACTCTAGCCTCCCAAATCTTCTTCTACACTAGGTGAGTAAGTATCCTAACTTTATTTAAAAGATTGGAATGGTTTTGTTTGATTTAAGTTTAAATTTAAGATTGTATTGGATTGTATGAGCAGAAGCAATGATTTGTATGTTTGGTTTAGTTTTAATATGAGAAATGGCATAAATGTTGTATCTTTATGTGTAATTGTGATTTTGTATGGATTTTTAGCTTGACATATGCACTTGAATGATGAATTTATCAAGTGAAATGTGAAAAATCGAGTGAAATCTATTGAAACCAAGCTATAGTCAACTATGCCCTAGAATATGTATTCTAGGTAAGCATAGTTGACTATAAGCCAAAAAATGCTCTATGGATGTTGATAGTCTAGTATAAGCATCAAAGTTGTCCTTTGGACTCCTACAATTAACCATGAACTCTCATAATTGTTTTCAAAGCTCTTATAGTCAAGTATATGGTTGATTTTACCTTTTTAAACTTAAAATGTCATAATATATAAGGGGCTAAGGTATGTTCCAATGCTTTTAAATGATAAGTTATGTTATTATGAGACAAATATGGATTGACTGCATGATATAATGCTATGCAATGATGCATGGTGGTGTTTAAGCATATAAACCATGATTGTACATTTATCTCTTGTATTATTCAATTACATAGGGTATATTAATGACCATATAAAAAAGCATGGAATGAAGAGAGACTCTTAATTAACCAATAAACACATAACTTGTGTGCCCACTAGCTAACTAAGAATTTCTTTAGAATGATTATGGATTCAAGCACTTGTGTTATTGCAATAAACACATGTGTATCATAACTTTTTGCACCAAATCCATATAATGGCTTGTAATTGTTAGGTCACAAGGTAATCCTGAGAAGACAAAGCTAGAGCTTATAATGATTAAGTCATAAGGTGACTAAGGAATCATAAGGAGAATTTTATAACTTCTTTTATTATTATCTACTGAATAATATTCCTTAGAGGAACAAGGTGATCTTAGAGGTCCTAGGCTTGTAATGGTTAGGTCATAAAGTGACCTTAGAATGGTAAAGTAAAAGTTTATAATGGTTAGGTCATAAGGTGATTAGGGGGTCACAAGGAGAATTTTGTGCCTTCTTCTATTATTGTCTACTAAATAATGTTCCCTAGAGGAATAAGGTGACCCCAAAGGTTCTAAGCTTGTAATGGTTAGGTCATAATGTAATCAAGGAGTTATAAGAAGATTTACATGCCTTTCTTTTAATTTCTATTGACCAATGTAGTTAATGTGCAATGATTAAAAATGTGAAATTGTAAGCCATTATGAAATTATCTTTTAAAAAGGGATCCTTCCTTATAAATATTGGTGTATGTCCTAGGAGCCAATCATAGAGATGATTATAATATTACACAATGTATTACGTTTCATTTTGATAATATAATTATTATATTTTATTTTATTTTATGCAAATTATAACTTAAATATAATAATTATCCTTAAAATAGCAAAGTTATTCTTAAAATGCTCCTAATCAAGTATTATTACAAAAAAGAATAGTAATAATACATCAAAACTAGCATGTATAGTGACTGATGATTATAAATCATGGATATGTGATATCAAGTCAATACATGAGTACATTATTAGTGAACAATATACTGGACTGACCCACTGTGAGAATACTGCATGGATAAATGTGTCATTAGTTATTTTCACATGATCACAAATGCACATAGTCCTTTGACCTGAAGTCACTATGGTTTCCTACATAAAGAGTTACTTACTTTGATGTTGCCTATGTCACCTTTAATCTAGATAACGAGTAGGACGTTGATTGGGTGTGTCACAAATCATGCAAAGGGAAGTAAATGATGTAGATGAGATTTTGTTACTCTTGTATAAAAGAAAAATATCATTGCGCCCCTTGATTAAGTGAGACTTAGAAATGCATGGCCATACTCAATTGGATCAATATGTGATAGTGATCATTTATTTTAAGTTTACTCAATATCAAGAAATATAAATTGAACATTGACGAGAATGATACACTCCATGCCTCCAGTTTGATTTGGATATTATTACAAAAGAGATTATGATGCAAAATATTAATTATATATCAGGTAGATGTCGAATCATAGACATTCTTACTACTTGAGTGACAGTGATGTATTACTAGATACCACTCACTGTCTATGGCCCAAAATGAGTCATTATCAACGTAGTAAGAACCTACAGGATCACATAAAAGTAGTAAGAATAAGACAATAATTAATTAGATTTTAATTGGACTAAAATTCAATTAATTGAACTTATTTTCATGCATATATATATTATTAAGATAACATATATTTATTCACATAATATATATATATATATTATATATTATGTGATATTATTTGATATTATAGTAATATCAGATAATTATGTTATTAGATATTAGATAATTATATTATAAGATAATATTATTATTATCTGATATAAGATAATTATATGCCAATTTAATATTAGATAATTATATTATGATATAATATTATTATTATCTAATATTAGATAATTAATAGATAAGTTCTATCTCTCCTCATTCTCTCTAAGTTAAGGATAAGGTGATAGTTATTTAGTGTGATTAGAATTTTTAAAGCATTATCTTAGTGGGACTAGGATTGTGATATGTCTTAGTTCTATAAAAAGAGTTGAAGGCAGCACATTATTGGATATGCACTTAAGCTTCAATCAAACCTTAAATTACTCGAGAAAATATCCAAACTCAATCCTAATGAGAGAAACGAATCCTAGCAGCTCCATAGAGGGGAGAAATTGTTATTCACTCCTTGTAAATACCGTAGAGATGCTATACCTTTCGATTGGTGTTTGATTTATCTCGGACTCTCAAGGATTCATTTAGAAAGAATACGAACACAAATAAGGTAAAATCCTAATACTAGTTTATGACTTTTGCATGAATCCTAGAAAGGTTTTGGATAAAAAAATTTTAAATTTTGCTACGTATGTTGATCCATATCCTAATAATAAAGTGGGTTAATGCTAAATGAAGAAAACTAATGAATAAATAATTCATAAGCTCATGATCATGGCCAATATAGTATGGGCTTGTTCCTAATTTCTTCTTAAGCAAGTTATTTATTAAGGAAATTGTCACTTTTCCCTAATAAAGGTATGAAAGCATAACTACACTACTAAAAATTTACCTTTTAATGTCACACCATTCATGTCAATTAAAGTAAAAATTAACATCTATAATGGCATGGTAATATTTTGAAAAATAAGTGCAACTATGTTAGATAGAATAATAAACTGGTGCCATAAAGCCTTATTTCTAATGGAGGATGAGGGATTTGGCATTGAAAAGCTTAATGCAATGGTTTTACACTAAACCAACGTCTAAAGGAATGTTAATAGTAAATTATTGATTATATTTACAAATATTGGTGATTTAAATATTAGTTATACTTGAAAATCGACTTTTAAAGATTATCTATAACTAATTAATATTTGTATTGATGGTGTTATTAGAAATTGTAAAAATTAATTATATTTCAATAGTATGCTCATTTAAAATGCATTATGGCATTCATGAGATGGATACTTATAATGTTGATTTTTTAAATAACTAATATCTAAAAAGTATGTCAACATACTTAATATGAAAAAAATTCATTTTTAAGATGTCAATTAATTGTTAATAATCAACATAGAATTTCTTGTATTGTCTATAATTGTGTTTTCTATTTCTTTTCTCTTTCACTCCATTTTTCATTTAAGTTTTTACTCTATAGTTTCTTTTTCATTCTATTTTTCATTTAAGTTTTCACTCCACTTTTTATTTAGGTAGCACATAAGTACAATACACAATCAATATTACTCGATCATTAACTATTAAGATATAAGTAACTTCTTTTAGGCTTTTATCCTTTCAAAGCCATAATTTATGTCAATTTTTCACAACCTGCAATTGACATGAAAGGAAAGGACTAAGAATAAAATATGGCAAATAACATTAGTTATTTATTAAAAACTAACGTGGTTTTGAAATACCATATTAGTTTAAAAAAATAACCAACATCTAAAAGTATAGCCATTTGAATTATTGTAATAGTTCATCAATAATTTACTCAATATATAATGATTTTAATCATCATGAAGGTTCATCAACAATTTACATAATGTCTAACAATTTCAATTATCATGACAATTCAATAACAATTTATGAGGCACTCCCTTCCACATCAAGAATTGCATTTAAGGATATCAAAAAAATTGCAAAGATAAGTTACAAAGTAATGATAAATTGATGCATGTTGTCTTTATATTTCATAGATTTTGTATATATTGACCTTGAGGTGTTTGATTGCTTCATTTTCTATTTGACACTTTATGTTTTAATGCAAGAATTAACATGTTGCATGCTTTATGTATTGTGTCAAACTTTGAAATACATAGAGCAAAAAGCACACTTATTTTCACACTAAAATATAGGGACCCTAAAAGGTTCATAACAAATAAAGTAATAAGCACCTCAAGCTCAATAAATATAAATTGATGAAATTAAGCATTTTAGAAGCCATCAAGTAATATGAAGAAATTACGAGCAAATGATAACCACTTTTCTTTTTAATTTGTGTAAGGATGCCATATATATATTGTAAATGAAAAGCTTGTTATTCATGTAGCAATATAAAAATAAATAAAATGGAAGAATATATTTTCATAATAGATTGTTTCCTTTCTCATTAGTTTTATTATATTCAATTTGTTGTTGTTATGTTTACTTGTATAATAAAATGGAAGAATTTTAATATTATCGATTTTACTTAAATTAAGTTGTGTTTATATTCTAGTAACTTAAATTATAAATTTTAATGTATTTAATTTGTATAACTAGATCAATTTTAGTCTTGTATTATTGTATCTGTCAATTTTGATATGCAATAATTGAAATTCCATGTATGTTTTATTGCACAGTTAACATGGAAAAGTTTAGGCTTAATATATTAGTTTTATTTTATAACTAACATAAAATACTTAAATGACATAATTTTTCTCTCTTCAAAGCTTGGGCAAATAAAGTTAGTAGTTAAAATTAGAAACTTATCCTAAATGTTAATTCTCATATAGGAAATCATTTATCATCTTTGCTCGAGTTCAAGATTTGTTCACTCTTAATAGCATTTTCTTCTTAATGTTAAGGTCTATTCGAAAACCTCATTTCTCCTTTAAACCTAATTAAAAATATATATTTATTGTGTATTGTGTTAATTTATTTGGATTCTTTATTTCTTATGTCATTACTTAGGGTTTTAGTTTGTATGGGTTTCTTGAAGAAAAGATGATGAATTTCTTCCTAACAAAAGTAAATCAATAAGTATTTCTATAAAAAAAATGTCTAGGATGACATGAGTAATCCAAACAATATACAATACCATCCAAGCTTAATGGTATAAGTTAAGTAATAAATTTCTCTCCAATAGAAGCATATTATATTAATATTTCACTTATAACATCAATGCTGACGTTCTTATGCCCTTGCATTATAATAGTAGGATTCACAAGTATTTTTATTAATAGCCATGTTAAGAAGACAATGTAAGTTCCATCTCAACATTTAAAGGTATTATTTCTATTTTTTACAATATTGTATTATATATCTTCTACTATCTGAACCCTAATAAATATATCATTCTTATTTTCTTTCTAATTTATTGTATTTGGGATATTAATCTTGATCATAGAGACATTTAAAAAAAGGCTTGGATACTCTTATTACTGCTTGTATAATAATATAAGTTGCTAGATTTTGTATTAGTTTTGGATATTACTCTAGGTGCAATGGGTTTAGAAAATTTTCTTAATTTTAAAATAGTAAATAATGTCAATTATTTTATAAATACATCATCCTATTTCACATTTAACATTAGTTATTTAAAAAAATTAATGTCTTAATCGAAGTTTAAGTTATGGGAAATCGATTATCAATGTTAGTTACTATATCAAAAAATTGATATCGTATTTCAATTATTGAACAAGATACTATAACTAAACACATCAATTTAAACTTACATTGTTATAAGTATTCAATGTCAGTTTGAAAACCAACATTGAATGTATTGGATATATAATGACGCCTATATAAAACATCAGGTATTAACCAATGTGGAATGTGTTAAACAACTAACATTAAATGCTTTTTCTATAACAATGATGTTAATAAAAATGGCACCTAGTCAATTTAATTGGAGATGCATAAGTATAGGTAAATTTAAGCTTGTTTCAATATAATTTGAAATGATTATACTCTATAAATTCCTAAATATTTACCTATTGAGTTTTAAAGAAACTCAATTTTTTCTTTTCTCTATTCATTTTTTTTTATCATTCCCTTTATATGTCTAGTTGCCCTCAGATAAATATATCTTATATTTTGCATGTGAAGAAGGTAACTCTAATAATAGCTATATCAGTGTCGCTTATTTGTATGTTGCTGATTTTTTTATTAATCTTGATGGAAAAATTAATCACCTAATTGGCGATGGAAATGTCCAAAAATAATTTTCTTATATTTTACCTTTAGTGGATTTTCTAAAGCAATAAAGAATTTACTTTTAATATTATTATCTTTTCAAATATATTCTTACATTTTTTAAGCAGTATTTTTTCATATTGATTATTGATATTTTTGTTTTGAAGTATGAATGTTCCTTCAATTGGCAACAATATCAATAAGGATATATGTCTTGCTAATAGTACAATGATTCATACAATTCTCAAAGATAAAAATATTTTTTTATTAAGTAATGAAAGAAGCCAATGTTAGTACTACATCTGATACTATAAATTTAATTGAAGGCTCTGGAAGACCTAACATTTTATTACCTAGAGGAACAAAATTACACATTGATAATGCATTATATTCTATTAAGTTTCACAAAAACTTATTGAGTTTTAAGGATATCTATCATAATGAATATCATATTAAGACAACAAATGAAGAAAATAAAGAACACTTCTCTTATTCTCTATCTTCTCACAATTCTCTTTTGCTACAAGATGTTTAACATGGATTCCAATAAACATATAATAATCATTGAAAGACTAAGAAGTAAATTCATCAAATTATCAAATCATATTTTCTTAATTGGATAATCAGGAAAATGTTCTTGCAATTAAATCAATTAAGCAAGTAATCTTGCAAATGCTAGATTGTGAGATGATAACAAAGGCACATATGACTATTTGGTTAATGCATCAATTAAAATCATAAAATATTTAAATGGTCCACATGGTGGGTAATTTAGTCTATAAATATCACCCTGTATATGTTTTAAAAATGTGAAAGATCCACTCTCAATTTTTTCTAGTGATGGTCGAATAATTAACTTTCCTTGAGAACAAGCAACATGGGTTTATGTATGGACATTTTTTCTTGCATTATAACTTTAGCATCAAGGCAAACATAAGGACAATTGAAATAATATTTCATGATGATTCATCCATCCACCTTATATTTGAATTTTGAAAATTGTGTACTCTTTAATACATAAAATACCAAAAAAGTTATTCTTAGGAAAGGCTTGTAGATGGTCATTTAGTGTCACACCTTTTTTAGAATTTTAAAATTTTATTATGTGTTAAAAAATTAAAATAACTAATTAATTTTAGTAAAATAGATGCAATGAAAAGAAATATCATAAGGAATAGATAAATTGGGGTAAAAGGATGTACATGGGATATTGGGTAAAAGAAAAGTTTATTACTTGAACTTAATTGAGATAATACTTGGAGTGGAATAAATAAAGAAATATGTATTTATTTATTATGGCAAAAATTTAGAATAGAGAATTAAGTGTGAATGACAAATTAAGTCAAGAGAATTAATTAATTAAATGAATAAATTTCAATAGGGAAAAAATGTGAATGACAAATTAAGTAAAAAGAATTAATTAATTAAATAAATTTTGAATAGAACTTTAAGGGGAACTTAAATTAGATAAGTTAAGAAAAAGTGTGTTGAGTAAAAGAGATAAGGTTTATAGGTGATTAAAGGTAAGTATATGAATAAGGAAAAGTTTTAAGAAAAATGATAAAAATATTCCTACCCTTATAAACATAACTTCTACGAAGAAGATAGGTATTATTCCTTATTTTCTTACCAAGCTTTCTTTTCTTTCCTCAATTATCTCCAACTTCTCCTTCTGCTTTTGCAAAACTATTTTCAATCAGTCATTTAAGAGCAAATTCTTTGCATAAACATTGTAAGTTCATCATAGCCACTTAAATCTTCTTGGTTATCTTTGAATTTAAGGAAGATTTGTGTTACAACTCAGAAAGGGCAAGCTAAACCCTAACTTGGAATCTTTGTGATTTTAGTTGATTAAGGCTAGGAGACAATAAATCTAACTTTCTTAAAGCTTCTCTATGATATGTGATTTAATATCTTAACTCAAATTTAATCATTTAATTAGGTTTGTTTAATTTAGGTTTAAGTTCTAGTTTTTATTAGGTTTATGAGATATGATATTCCTTTTAATGATTTGTAATGTTAAGATTGTATTTGGTGATAGAAATAGCTCTGATGATCATCTAATAAGGTGTAATAAATAAGTTTGGATTTAATAGTAGATGAACAAAGATTTCATAAGAAAATCTATAGATTTCAAAGCTATAGTCAACTATGTAACCTTTAGAACTTTTTAATTGATTTTGAAAGTTCTAAATAGCCTTTGTGTTAGGGCAAATTTGTTAAGTTGATTTTGAAGGGTCATAAATGTTCTTATACCCATTTTTAGCAAATCACCCATTGTTGCAAAGGCAATTAAGTTTAATTTCAAATGGTATTAATATCTTATGTATATTTTGAAATATCACTAAAATAGTGGACAAAGGTAAAAAATTTTAGATTATGAAAACTAAATTTTTAAGCTAATTTATAAAGGTTATAACTCTTTCATATCTTAACAATTTTAAGAGAATGACCAGTCCATGAATATTCATTTAAGCTTATTTTCATATGAAATAAGTTTTATAAATAACGAACTTGTAATTTTTGAATTATTCATAAAATATCATTCAAAGGTTAAACTAAAATGCTCAGAAAAAGTATGTTTATTACTAAACTAACTTAATGGCTAATAAACTAACAAAGGAACTTTAAAAACAACTTTGAGCTGCCATAGAACCTTTTGTAGTCAATTACATAGTTAACTATTAGTATCAGAGCTCTTTTCTAACCACCTATAATTAATTATTACTATATTTTATTGCAATATCATATATTTTAAGGCATCAAATAGTATTTTACCTTCTTATTCATATAAATTAAGAGTGGATAACTTCAAAGTTGGATAATAGAGAGTAAAGTAAGCAAGTAGATTGCATTTATGCTGATAAAGGAAATGAAGCTACATAATCAAGTTTTAATAAGTCATGAAACTTTGAAGGTTAGGTTTTTAGGTTATCTAGGAAAGGTAGACACTTACAACCTTGCTTCTATACTTATATATATATATATATATAGTGTATTACATGAATGTTTGTACTATAGGATTAGGATTGAAGTATTCAACAAGGTATTATTATTATTGTAATTTATTTGCTTATAATTAAATATATCAGGTGAGCCCATGCAGAAAAGCATGTAATGTTACAATAACATGATATTCTATTATATATGCTTAAGTATTTGAATGATAATAAATGAGTAATGTGGTTATATTTTAAAATGTGATATGATTAGTATATAATTTATGAATAAGGTTGTACTGATTGAGTTTGACATATGACATAAAAAGGGAATTAGTATGAGGTATCATTACATATAAAGGATCAAGTTGTATCCTAGTAAATTTTAATGTTGAGTTCAGTTAAATATGAAAATTAACGCTATAATACAAGGTCAATAGTAATGAAATAGGGTATACAAGTATCATAGTATGTAAGTTAAGTTGTAAACCATTAAACAATATTATTAGTGATTTGTACAGTTGTACCAATCAGATGGTAATATTATAATACTTATATTATAACGCATAGTAACTTTATATGTGTATTATTAATAGTACAAGTAAATGTGGATAGCCATGCTTCGAGGCATAGTGCTTATATGAAAAGATGATAACTATGACTTAGTTATGAAATGAGAAATACAGTGGGAGAAATATGAAATACTATATCTTGTCAATTAATAACAATTTACGAAGGAATAAGATAAACCTTGGAAGGATAAAGCTAGAGTTTGTAAAAAGATAAGGCTAAGCTAAGAATCATAAAGAGATTTATATGCTTTTTTATTTTTATTTTATATATAAATCATGCATTATGATGGTAATTTGAATATACTTATGTGAAAACATAATTGTGTTTATGTAATTGTATGGTCATGATGTTAAAGCTATTAAAACTTATGATACTGATTGAAAAGTATGAATTTATCTAAGAATTTTATTATTTTATGTTTCTTATGTGTATCATTATAAGATTTTACTAAATCTCAAACATTTTTTTTGTTTCCCTTATATATGAAATAGGATTTTAGTTATTAGACTATTGAAATCTTTTTAGCATTATAACCCTTTCCACTTATAGATTTTGTGGTATTTGTATGGAATGACTGCATATTTGTTATTATGCTTATGATAACTGATATATGAGATACATGAAGATGCATACCTAAACGATAATAGTAATAAATGCAAGTGATTAGGAATGAATACATGTATAATAAATGTTTATATTTACTTGCTTTCTAATTTAGTTATTTTAGAAATACTATCAAACCATACCCATTTAATCGAAAGGATTATGAATTGGTAAGATTATTTTATGCTAAATTGTTCCTCTAGAATCAAAGGATCTAGTAAGTCTTGTGTTCATGCCATAAAGTTATGTGTACAATTAAATTCAATACAATATTGTCTAAGTTTTATTTAGTTAATAAGAGTTAAATGTTTCTCTTGAGATTTTATTATTAATATCATTTGAACATTCACTCATAAAACCCCAAACTCACTTTCCTATATGTTTTCATTACAGAATCTCAACATGAGTTATCTTCACCATCACCTCAGTGAAGAGTCCTTGGAGGATTTTTATGTATGACTCGAGTAGTATTAGTTATTTTGTAATAAATATCAAGATCAAAATCTTTCAAGATTAAAACATAAATGTTAAATAAATTTCATTAATTGTTTATTTGCAATTGAAATGTTAATCTTGATTTGCCATATTTGCCTTATTATAATAATATTGAGAATAGGATAGATTGGTGAAAACTAGAAAAAGGTTTTACGCCAACCATAATCTAGCTTAAGTCATAACATTCATAGCAACTTCTTGTATTAATCATATACTCTAAGAATGAGTCAAGATAAAGTTGATATTAAAATATGGTTTAAGGCAAAATGGTGTATTTCATTTGAAATTATAAAGTAAAAATTTCCAATTGTCTTAGTGAATGATTTGAAAGCCTTATATCTCGATAACAAGCTAACAATTATAAAAGAAAGGCAAGGACAAACTTATTATTAACCTTTTATATATTAAAATATCTATAAACCACTTTCACCCATGGGCAACTAGCGATGATTTAAGTAAGTCTTTTTCTACCTCTAAATTAATTAACATTCTTTAATATGTTGAAACATCTATTATAAATATTTCTCATGATTGAATTGGCATAGTAAGGACTGTAAACTGATAACTTAGATTAACAAAGGCATTTAATAACTAATTATGTTATATATATATGTGCCTTGAGAAAGCTTGGTAAGCATATGTGTGTGCTTTGGTCATGTATAAGTTTGCTTAGATAAATGTTATTTCCATATTAATAGTGAATGATCTTGTCTTATATTTTGTTTAATTCTTAAGTAGTGATGCAAGTTATCACTTGGACAAATTACTAATGGACTAAGTTAATTTTTTATTAATGTATTTTAAAAAATGATTTCATATTGTTAAAATACTTTATAAAAGACATGGCTTTTCAGGAAAAAAAATCAAAATTTAAGACTAGCTTAAAGGTATCAAGGTTTTGAGATATGTAGGAAATTAAAATGGATTATATTTTAACTAAATAAATTTTGTATGCATTCTGTGTGTGAAAGCCATTAACTTAAATTGTAAACTCTAGAGAAATGCAATAATAATATAGGAATCTTGATTCATTTGTAGGTCAATTGAATTATTTGGAATTAACTTGGTGTGAATGTGAATATGGGGAATTTTAAAGGTTATGCATATGAGTAAACAAGGATGTGTATTGCAACCCTTTAGTGTTGTAAAATGTTTTGGTTAGTTATTGAAATTGATAAGTTGTTAATTGTGAATTCATAATCTAAGTAATAAAGAGTAGAAGGTTAAAAGGAGTAAGAATGTAAATCTTGATAGGAAAGTTAGAAGCTCGTGAGATGTATTGAATGTGTTTGTTATTTGATGATATTGCAAATGAGCTAAAAGAATATATTATATGTAAAATATTAAGTATGGTCTTATTTAAAGAGTTACAATAGTAAACATTAGATTATGTCATAAATTAGATTAACTTTATAATTCATAATGGTTTAATATCTGGTTAATATCTATATAGAAAAGTATGGACAAGCCAAATGGTCAGTAAACTTTTGGTTGGGGGTGGAGTATCGAAGAAATAAAAAGAAGTTATTGGTATTACTTTTTGGATAAATGTATTCAATTATGTGGTCGACTATGTTTAGCCAAAGTTACTTTTCAAGTTTATATGGTTAACTACATAGTTAACTATAGATACTAAAGTTACTCTCTAGAAACTTATAATCAATTATATAATTAAATATAACCCTATTTCTATATGCCACTATGAGGTTTATGAATTTATAGGATCTTGTACCTACTTGCTTATATAAAATGAGATTTAATAGTAATAAATATAAGGAAAAAGAGGGTGAAATAGTTTAAGGTATTATGAAACCTTAGAAATTTTAGGTTTTAATTCTTGTCTAAATAGACAAGTGAGTTATAGTTTTATGTATGAACACACGTAATAACCTACTTAGAAGTACATAAGAAGAGATTTAAGATGATATGACATTAATATGATATGAAACCTTGATACTCAAATCTCATGCCTTGATTGTGAAGATAAATCATTTATAACCCTTGTTTGTGATTATATAAGAAGAAAGCAAGATGTGAGTTAACTCTTATTTCTCATTCAAATAAATGAACTATATATGGCTTCGTATATTTGTAAATATAAGTTATGAGTATTTGTATTGTGGAATTTGAAATTTGGGATATTTGTTTAGTTATCATTACTAAGGTCTACTTGTTTAGCTTATAAATGTTGTATGGCATTAGATGTTATACAAATATGATATGGAGATACATAAAAATCATAGAAGCGTAATAGAATGGGAATTGTTCAATAGGAATTAATCGATTATAAGGAGCTTGGATAGTTGAAATAAATATAATCTAACTATTTTATCTAAAATGAAATAAGCAAAATGATGAGAAGTCTATTGGATAAGGATGAAATGACTGTTCTAATAATTTATTTATTTGTAGTTAAAAAAAGTAACAAAGTATAATAAAGGTAACAAGTAATAAGATTAAATGGAAAAGGAGAATTAAGTGACTCATGTTTAAACTTGGTAAGATGTGAAAAATTGATAACGGATGCCTTTGAAGTTAAATAATCTAGGCATCATTTTATTGTATTTTGAACACTAGAATAAAGTTAAAAGGTTATTCTTTGAAGTTATAAGTGAAGGGGCAGTATAAGATAGTGTTAAACAATCTACGAATTCTTATCATATAGATTGGGTTTTGAGTTTTATGAATATTTTTCAACTTAGGACTTAGTAAATTTAAATGTGATAAGATCATTCTACCAAAGTAACTTGTAATAATAGAATCAATTAGATATAGATTAAAATGTGTAAAATGTCGTTTATATTAAACTCAAGACCTAGTGGAAAAGAACCTTAGTTCTTAAATTTTATATAGTATTAAGAACTACAAATTTGTGGTAAAAGCTAATAATTCTATCCTAGATTTGTAATCATTGTGACTATATACTATCTACTTATCTATACCTTCATACTATATTATTTCAAGGTGGAATTCATGTTAATATGGAATTATTATGATTATATTATGATTTAATAACATGTTAAACAATATTAAGTGATTAAATTACTTATAGATGTTTAAATGTAATGATTTTATGGGTTTTTTTGTAAATAAGAATTTGATTTGATTTTGAGAAGTGTTTTACACAACTAATTACCTGAGATGAGTCATACTTGGAAAATGATTTGATGTAAACCAATAATGGTTATGCATATTGAAAAATATGGATGAACGAATATATGAAAATAATGTTTGAATTCCATTAATGTTAACTTTTTAATGTGTGAATGTCCATATTAGGACATGATGTGAAATTGTAAAGGTGGCATATGAATTAAAATTTGATGGAACTTGCATATAAGATAGTGGTCTGTACCAAAACTTGTACTTATATGCTCTATAGTAAATGAACTTGCATATTTATGAATCACTATGAACAATATACAATAACAGGAAAAGTTATGCTTGACAATAATATGATAAAGTTATGTACAACAGTTACTATTGAATAAGAAATCTTAAAGGCTTTTTTACTTGTATATATTTAAGGTTTGGATTATATAACCAAGAAGTTACTAATGGGGTTTAACTTCCTTTCAACCTCGTTAATTAAATAATACGATGGTATTTCTTTAAAGTTAAGTAGGTAAGTAAATAATTAAGATTATGCCACAATACCAGAGACTAGGATCTTAAAAATCGATATACTTACCATCCAGTTAGAAGTAAGTCAAAGTTCTCATCATTAGCATTTATATGCTTAGGGTATTAGCACTTAGATCCTTTTTATATGCCTACTTGATGGTGTTTATCCAATTTAGAAAATAAATGAGCATATTTAATCTTACTAAAAGAACTTAATCTAAGAAAAATAAGTTCAATTATAGGATGAAAGAAAATATGAATTTGTAATTTTCTTAGGTGGTATGCATTAGAAACTAAATTATTAAACCATGAGATTAGGAGATGTTGTGCTATGCTTAAGCCTAATGACTATGAAATGAAAATAAAGATAGTACTAACTAACTCGATATCAACCTTGCTTGTATGCATTCAAGTTATCAACCCTACTACCAATAGGTACTAAAGTTAACTACTTAATATATGAGCTTTATATCAATTGTGGTAAGATAAAGGTAATAGTCTAATATATGGAACAATTAGAAAATAATAAAGTCAATGATAGGTAGGTTAACTCCAAAAAATCTAAGTTAAGCAGATTAAGGAAAATGCTTGATTATTAAAAAAGAGCAAATAGTATGAGCATTTTGAGTATTAATTTTAGAACCAATTCTCACTTACACACTAAAGTAATAAAATGCCTTAAATAAGTACTTCATGAGGTGCCTCTAGAATTTGAAGATGAATTCTTTTTGAAAAGGAGTATTGTTATACCTATAAGGATTTAAATATTAAATATTCATTTTACTAGCAATATTCTTCTTAGAATTTTAAAATTTTATATTATAAGAAGAGTGATTAATTAGCTAATATTTATGGTAAAAAATTTAAAATGGAAATTCTATAAAGATTGAAAATTTTGATAAGGAAAATGTGAACAATATATTAAATAAATATAATTAGTTAATTAAATGACCTTTGGATAAAACTTTAGAGGTAATAGAAATAAATTATTTAAGTTGATCTTGGAAAAGAAAATCTAAAAAGATTGGTCAAGGAGGAATTCTTTTAATAAAAGAATTAAAGGTTACAAGTGATTAGATATGAGAATATGAGTATGAAAAAAAAACTTAAAGTAAAATAATGAAAATTCCCCTACTTCTAGCAAGCCTAGCTGTAAGGGGGTCATGGTGGAAGCTTAATTTGTGAATCTATAAAATAAATTATAGAAAAATGACTTCAAAACTTAGTGAGTAGATGTTCCAATATCAACAAGCATAATAATGAATTAACCTATCTACTGGATCATCTTCTTATAAAACTCAGAAATAATCATATCATTAATTCATTTTCAAGTAGTCTCAAGAGGCTCAATCATAACCATAGCATCACAATTATTGTAATATCCCAAGTTAGAATCTAAAATTCCATAAGTTTTGTTGCTTGTGAAGAATTACTTATTATTTGGTTAATATATGATTTTAAATTTATTTTCCATATTGAAGGATCTGAAACAATGAAATTTATATCTATGATAATATCTAAAATTTATTTATTTTTATATGTGATCATTTTTAATTTTAGTTAAAATAATTTTTATGAGGAATTTCCTATAAATTGGAAATAATTTTATTAATTATGGATACAAGAATTTAGAAGAAAAATAATTTTTTATATATGAGAAATTATTTCCAAGAATTATGGAAGCTTTTATAATTTAAGAAATAATATTTAGTGATTATGAAGGTAATGATTTATGAAATAGTGTGCTTGTATTTTATAAATCATTTTTGAAAATAATTTTAGTAATTAAGAATACGAAAATTTATAAGTTGTTTGTATTTGATAAATCATTTTTTAAAAATGTGAGAGATTAAAATATTTATTTTAGAATTTTTATTTTATCAAGTTATTATAGATATATTTAAATATTGAGGGAAAATTAAAAATTATTAAATTGAGATTTTAAATAAAATTCATGAAAATGATTTTATTTTAAGACAAATGGATGGTTGAGGCTTGTATAAGAAAATGAACTTAAAACTGGAGAAGCGTGGGATTACTTCTCTAAGCTTATGTTTTAATAATTTTCTTTTTAGAATGTCAGTTATCCTCCCCTTTATTTATTTGTTTTTTTTTTGTTTTTCTTTTATATTTTATGAAAGTCGATGCATTTTTTTAAGAACATCAGTCCCTTTCTTTTTCTCCGTTTGAGGGCCCACTCCTCATTTTTTTTTGTTGTCCGATTGCCACCTTTCTTTGAAATTTTTTTGGGTTTTCTCTTTCTTCACCTTGCCATTTCTGTCTCAGGCAGCCAGCTAGCACCGCCTTTCTCCTTTCTCCTTTCTCTTTCTGGCCTCGTGATTCTGGCAGTTTCGTCACTGCTATAGGGAGCAGCGTTTTCAACCACCACCGCTGTCTTTGCTGGATTTTCTGGCTTCTCCTCTGTTTGCCGCCCTATTCAGTTGCAGTTTACAAGCGTGATAGGACCGCGTCTTGCATCAAAAAATAGCAGCTAAGCCGCTGCATTCTTGAGCTGGTCCGATAGAATCCAAGTGCCTTCATGTGTTCTTCGAGCTCCAACAACCTGTAGGAGACACCAGCACTTCAGATTAACCATAGAAGCAGCACCACAAGTTGCTGCTTTCCCTTTTACTTCACTGGACTTTGACACCATTGTCGGTGCCCGTGAACTGCCATTAGCTTCCTTAGGCTACTGTGAGTATGGTCTAGTCATAAATGATTAATATATTTGAGAAAAATGATGAAACATGAGAAAAATATATTTTTCTGCTATAAAATGATAAAATAAAATAATTAAAATATAAATGGAATATTTAATTTTATTATTATGGTAGATTTATACATGATGAAAGGAAACCCCTTTATATAATTGTTAAGATATATAATGATATAAGCAAGAAATATGATTTCTATGTGATGATAATACTTTTGAAAATGGAAGTTTTATATTGTAAGTTAATAGAGTGATATAATAAAGAGTCTCTTATGCTAATAAATTTAATATCCTTAGATAATTTAAAGTTGATACTTTAAGGAATTTGATAATGATTTGGAATTCTGAAAATTAAGTTACCATACTTAGAGTATTTATATTATTAAAGTTAATATGTGGGTATTTCGTATTGATTCTAATAAATTCTTTAAATGTAGTGTTTAATTATATAAGCTTATATCGATTTCGTGAGTTAAATCTCAAAAATATAAAGAAAGTTACAATTTAAGATGAATAAATGGTGTACTTAGATTACCTGTTAATATTGGAATATATATATAAAGTAAGTATTAAGGAATGCTATTATATTATGATTTAAAGAAGGATTTGTAAAATGTGGAGAGAAGATAAACAATTCATGTAATTATAATTTATTTTTGTTAAAGATGATAATAGGAGAAAATATGAAATGATGAATATGGATATTTCGAAACCTTCCAAAGTAGGATCAGCATTATCATGTGAGTATATATCTCACCATTAAACTTTTATCTAGATAAAATATGATTTAAATGTTATGAATTGTCTTTCCTTATTGATAATACTGATTTTATATTCTTGTATATATGCTTATGTTCATGCATAAACTTAGCTTCATAATATATTATATAAATATTAATAGTTAAGAGCGTGCAATTATAAACTTAAACTAATTGTGATAGAATTAGACTTATAATATATCACATTATGATTCTGTTATATACTTTAATTATCCACAACTGTGGAATAGCTATCCATAGGGGCTTATATTGGATTTGGTGATACAAATAGAGTGAAACTCTAGCAAATTTGTCACATTGTGAATTGAGTCTTATGAGACATTAGAAAGTAGTGAACTATGTTAGAACAATGATATCGAATATTGTGATCCATGATGAAGAAATAAATATGATAGTCAAATGAGAAATTTCTAGCAAAAAGATATGCAATGGATAAAATTGATCTAAAAGCTGAATAGGAGATTCTCGACTAATAGTTGAGAAAAATATAATATTTACTAGGAAATCAAATGTCATGTTGAAATTATTTATAAGTTGGTATCATTATTTGATATGATTGTATAGTCTTGATGTGATTGTGATGATTGGTTTGCATTGAGCCTTAATGACTATTTGAGTAGTGATGTTCACCTAGAATGGGTAGAATATGATATTGAGTTTTAACAGAAATTGAGACTTCTATAATTTTGTTATGAGAAATTGAGTTTAAATCATGTGTAGGTAAAATTTTATTACGTGATACAATTTCGCATATTTCAAAAATTCTAAAAAATAGGTTTGCTAACATTTTTTAATTTACTATATGATTCGTCTGCACTAATCACTTGTTCAATAGTGGTAGATATATGATCATCGAGTTCTTATAACTTACTCTATTTTATTTTAAATGTTTTCATGTTAAATTAACATGTTTAAGCTTATTGCATCCATGGAGAAACAAGACCATCTTACTAAAGATTTTACAGTTAGGAATAGAAATTTGTTGAATTATATAGTGTTAATTTGTTAAATGTGTCAAATCAAAATTATGATGTGTTATGTGTATTTATATGATTCTATTATATCTAGAAACAAATAGGTTCAATTAATATATTTAAGGCATGCGACCCTTAGGAAGTATTCAAAAAATAAGGGAAACTTTATCCATTTTTCTACAAAAATCTTAAAATAAAATTTTTAAGTCCCCCTAAAATTTGAAAACTCTCATTGAATAAAAAAATGAAATTTACTAAGGTTTATAGAAATCAATAACAAAATCCACGCTAATAACGATAAAAAATGGGTCGTGACAATTATACCACACGATAGTAATCCATAGAAATTAGATTCCAAATCTAAATTACAATGCATAACAATTAAAAATTAAATACATATATCCATCTTGTGATTCTTAGGTCAACCTTATACCTTCCATGAACTTTTCATTCTTGTTCTTTTATGTTTTAACTTATACCTTCCACAAGCCAATTATTGGGAATTAATTGTTTGGTATTGATATTACCCTAACATATTTCTTAATTTATTATTTCTTAATGCTTTTATTTTTCATATCATTGCATAAGCCATACTCATTATTTTAATCAAATAACACCATGCCTTGATGCATAGTCATAAAATACATTCCCTTGAATAAACAACATTACAAGTATGCTTACCTTATGGCTCTATTCCATATTTCATGGTTACCATTTCATGTGTTTAATACTTAGTAATCATATACTATCGTCTCTTAATGTTTAAGAATCATTCATCTTATATTGGACCCTCAAGAATCATGATAAAATAAAGTAAGAAGGTATAATCAATTATGTGCTAGACTATGGAAGCCCCAAGAGTAATTCTAAGGTCCATAATCAATTATATAGATGACTCTTAAGATTCAGGAACAAATCTAAGGCTCAATAATCAACTATATAATTAATTATTGGGCTCTAAAGAGCTCTTGAAGGTCTATAATTAATTATCAACCTCCAAAAAGTAACTTATTATTAGATAGTTAACTACAACTATACCTTTTTAAAACACATTTTTTAAGGTATAGTTGACTATTATATGGAATTTTGCAAAAAATTCTAAATTCTCATTGCTTATCTACATAAAAACTTTCCTTTAATGTTTCCATTTGCTCACCAAATATTACATAATCACAAATGCATACTAAAATCACAATAATGAAGACCTTCTCATCACCAAATCAAACTATTTCCATCAATTAACATAAAAATCAAGCATTAATACTGATATAACCATAAAAACCAAAATTAGGCAATCCAAACTCTAACACATGAATTTCCATAAAGAAAGGTAGAGTGTCTACTCACTTAAAAAGTTGGATTTAATGCCTTTTAACTTAGTCACACCAAAAATCAAGGATTCCCTTTAGTTAAGATTCTAAGTCCCTTTGAAACCAAAACCGCCCTAATCTCCATTAAACTAAAAGGGAATAAGAAAGTAATGTATTAAGGATGAAACTCTTACCTTAATTAAATGAAAGAATTAAAGATGAATTTCACTTTGTCTTGCCCAATTGACAAGAGGATGATCAGGATTGGAGAAAGATGAAGAGCATAGGAAAGGATATGTGGGAGAATTAGGGAAATGTGGGGAAAATAAAAGAGTTGGCTAATTTTTAGCCAATAGTGACTAAGGGTATTTTTGAAATTATTTCCTAAATCTCCTCCATACTTACTTAAAATAGCTTTAAACCTTATATTTTAATCTTTTACTAAACTTTTCTCATCTATTTCTCATAAAATCCATATTCTTATATTTATTAAAAATTGAATTTTGTTTTACCTTATAGTTCACTTATAATCATTCATTAAGATTGCTTTTCTATACATGAAATTTCTATTTTTTTATTCAATGTGCATCGATTATTCTAATTATTCTCTTTGTGGAATAAATTTTAAATTATTATAGTTTTAAAAGGGTATAACAAAAAGTGCTTTTTTGATATCGAGTGATGGGTATCAAAATAGATTTAGCGAATCATCTATATCTAATTAGGGTATTTGATATAACTTGTCACCATTTTTAAACTTTTGTTGTTTAATTTTTTCTTTAAAATTATTGAAATTGATATTTTATAATGTTATAGGAGATGTTAGTTTCCATTTCTAATTATAGTGTTCTATAAATAGGAGTACAAAAGGAATAGAAAGGATTAGGAACAAAGGAATTAGGGGAAAGGTTAAGGTTAAGAAGGGGTATAATATACCATGTCAATTATTTAAAAAAAACTAAAGTAATATTACTAACATTACATATCGTTGCTTATAAAAAACTAACATGTAATATTATTTCTCCGTGATGATTGAAAAGAAATGACATCAATTATTTTTTATATAAAAACTAATGTTATTGTTATTTTTTTATGGTCATAGAACTAACATCAAAATTGATATATAACAACACTTGATAGAGTGTCAAATTTGAAAACCCATGTGTAATCCTCTAACCCTCGATGTTTATTTGTATTTTTATATTAGAGATTTTTATTCAATATTTAGTTAGTATCATTTATTTTAAAATGGTCCTTCTAATTTATAAGCATCCAAGCTGGACTAGATCAATGGGTCATAGTCAAGCTTGTATTATGGTAGTTTTTTTAGCTTGAAAGTTATGTGATATGATTTGAATTATATTACCACATAAAAGTAGATGTAAGCATACAATACAATTTGCACATGCCCTTTTTGTATTCTAAAAATTTTAAAAATAGTATGTTATTAAATATACGTAGTGCATATATAAAAAAAATTATAGTACCTTAATAAAAAAAGAAATTACTTCTACAATAAAATAATTTTCTAATTTCTAACAATAAAATAATTTTCTAATTTCTAACAAGTATTATATAGCAAACTACTAGATTACAAGTATAAAGTTAATTAAGTGTATGTAAATTTGGGAGATTTCTATAAAAAAAGATATAATGAATATCATTTATTAATAAGTTTGTGATTTTATATCTTTCTATTATTTATTATTCTAATTTTTCCTAAAAATTTTAACTAGGCTTAAGATTAACTTTATGCATTCATTGTGCCATGAAAATGTTCACCAGCTTTGAATTTGAATATTATAACTATAAAAACTTCATTGATAAGTTGAGTGTGTACCTATAATTTTTTTATAGATAAAAAACTTTTAAATTGAATAAAAAATTTTAAGTTAAACTTTTTATATTAAATATATTTTTATTATATAAATATTTAACTTATTTACTAATTTTAGTTCTTTTAATTATAAAAATTCAAAAAAAAAGCTAATAGAATTTTCAAATAGATTATGTTCTACTTCAAAAAAAAAATTTACAAGTTAATTTGATGCTTGATGATCATGGGTGAAGACTACATATTTGAATTACCATTTCAATTTTTTTTCATGAAATTAGGAGAGTTTATGCACTAAATAAAAGGTCTTTGTCAATTATAAAAAAGTAAATTCTCTTTAAAATGTTTTAGAAAAAAATTAAGATGTCTCAAGGAATTTCTAGATTCACCTCCATTATCATATGAAAGGGACTTTTTTGGACTTTACATAAAAAATGAAAAACTTTGAATCTTGGTAGCTATGTCTATACCAGTGGAAGTTTCAATATAAGCACACTGTGACTAGAAATGAATTACTTGACCACAGGCAGTATAAAACTCTATAATTTTTCTTACGTGAAAAGGACTAACATCATTTGACATGTGTAAAAAAGAGTAAAAACTTCAAATCTTTTAACTACAACTAACTTTTTCAAATTCTTCCCACAAAGATTATGATGACTTTGTTAATGGATGACTTCTATTTGATTTTGAATTTTCTCATTCTAAGCTTTCAAATTTTTAATAATCAAGTTCATTGATCTATTAAGCTAACTTCTATTAAATTTAATTGAAAAGAAACTATTCACCAAAACTATATAGATAAACATAAATTGTATGTATATTAAATGTTTAGTATATAGACTATATACATTACCTACATTTCTAATTAAATCAATTAAAATGAAGTAATTCAAGTCACAACTCAATGATCATAGCTATAATCCACTAATTCAAGCATCGCTTTTCGATTTGCATCAAATACACTTATAGTATGCATTTCTCCTTTCAACCCTAGCTATCACTTTTGATATTTGGGGAAAGGAAAACAACAACAACAAATGAGGAGCATGTAGTTAACTTAGGATTTAGAAGTAGTAACCTTGCTTAAAAAATGTGTAATTAATGATAAGTTGACCCATCACTGAAAACCACTTGTTGCCACAATTTGGACTCAAATGGCATTATAGCACAACTTAATTGTCATTGAATAGTTGAGCCATAACACTTTAGCATTTTAAATATAATTACTAAATTATTAGATTCAATTTAAAACAATTCTAACAACTTCTTGTTACATAATTACAATTCCTTAATCCTTGCTTCCAAGTTAAGAAGTTTTTTTACTTGCAACTTGTACTCTTTCAAGTTTAATGTTAATAATCAACATTTTGTGATATCGTTTATTTAGAATAGTTGTCAAGATATCCAAAATTGAAGATCCATTATAATACACATCTTTCAAATTATCTAATACTAAAGCAAATTTCCTAAAACAATTATTTTGAATTTGTTCTAATTTATAAAGTAAGAAGAAGATTACATTTTCTAGATCACTAAAACTTGGATACTCAATCTCTAAATTTATATGGAATTTCAATTTCTTTTCATTTTTTAACCACTCATTCTATTGCTCTTTAGTACTTTACAAATTTACAATCTTGAACAAAAAACCTTTCTTGATACTCGAATCAATTTTTCTATTTTCCATAAAATCTGTAAAGTATCCTTGTAACATAATAAAGATAATTTCCACTTATGAACTCAAGCAAGATTCCATAGCAATAATCTAGTAGTCAAACTAATAAGAAACTCACCATAAATTGGTAATAAACTATAAATTTAGTTCAATATTACTTCAACCAAAATTGGTAATACAATATGACACTATGAAAATGGAGTAGTGATAAGATTAAATATGACAAAGATAAATAACTTAATAAACATAACAAAAAATAAAATTAACTTGCACATTATTAAATAAAGATGAATTAAGAATAAAATGAAAATGAATTTTTAAATAGATTTTACATATTATCAACATCATATTTTACAAACATATGTTTACAATTCTCTAAACTAACTAAATTTCACAAACATTATTTGTCTTCAATTTATTTTAAAAAAAAACATAATTTATAAGTTTAAACATTTGTTAACTGATAAATTACCTTTAAACCTGAAAACTTAATAAAAAAAACCTACAATTTCTATCCTTAAACTATAAACAAGTTACAAATCACCCCATAATTTGAAGAAAAAAATGAAAACATTAAATGAATTTAAATTTTAATCTTAATCCACAAATTGTGTTGCATATGCATTATTAAAGTCTTACCTTTTCTTGTATAATGTACAAAGTTCGCATTGAGTGTATTAGTGATTGCAATGTCCTATTATTATCCAAACTTAAACCATAAAACTCATATTTTGATGACAAAATAAGACATCTATTTTAAGTTTTGTATCATATAATTGAAGAAACAAATCTCTGAATAAATTACATGCAATTTATTTACTAGTTAAGAGTTAAAACTAATAGTTAATTAATGTTATTAATACATTTCATATACATCAAAATTATTTACTGATCCTACTTTAGCTAGTAGTAAGGATGAGTCCAAATCAAACCCAAAGGAATAGAAAGCAATTGGTGAAAACAAAGGCAAATCAAAGGTTTTAACTTGCAATTTAAATGAAACAAAATATGGAAAATCCAATTCAAGGGATATCATACTCCAATTCTAAGATTTATCACAAACTCCAAACAATTTTGTAGTTAATAGGACTACTTAACCTATAAATATCCCTAAGCTATTGATAGTAATCATGCAACTTACTAATGTTGATTATTAAGAACAACCATCTAATTAACCTTTTATTACTAATATTAATCTAGAACAACTACTTAGACCTAATTGATAATAACTTTAAGCATCTAGAACAAGATTGAGGTTGAATCAATAACTTTACAAAGGAAAATTACTATATTCATTCTCTATTTTTTTTTTAAACATCCGTCAATTTTACAAGCAAAAATTCTAGATATCTAAGTGCTACTAAAAACAATTAATCATAACAATTTTACAAACAAGACTTAATCAAATTAATTATATAGTATCATATTACAAAAAAATAATAAATCAATAGGTTCTATTAACTAATTATCTAAGTAATCAATATTCAACAAAAGAAAAAAAAGTGATAATTGAATCATAAGTATATTAAAGAGAAATGTTTCAAAATCAAATTAAATTTGAGTTATTATTAGATGTGTCAAAATGGGTTGAGTTTAACGGATTGACCTGGGACTGGTATAATTTTGTTTGGCATGGAACTGGGACTAGTATAAAAAATGATAACAATAGGCCGACCTAGTAAAGGACTAGAACTAGTAAGTGTTAACTCGTCAGGTTATTAGGTTAACCCATTATTAAATAATAATAATAAGTAATAAATAATTAATTTATTATTATATATTTAATTTTTATATAGATATTAAAATAAAATTTTTGATATATTAAAATTATACTTTAATATATACAATATTAAAATTATATATATAAGTAATATAAAATAATTTTTAATATTAAAATTAATAAATTTATATATTTAATATTATCAATATATATTATATAATTTTATCAAAATAAATAATTATATTAAAATTTAAATGAGTAATTTAATATTAAAATTTTAAATTATTTAAAAATTTTAAATAAATAATTTTCACATTAATTTTAAATATATTATAGACATATATATAATATAGTACATTATTATTTATTTTTTATTATTATAGATAAATTATTATAATTATTTTTATTAATATATTATTTGTATGAGTATTTATTTATATATATTTGATAATATATAAATTATTAAATATATTTATTTTTATATATAATACTTTGAACTTAATTAATATATATTTAATAATATAAAATTATTTTATTAAATAAAATAAATATTTAAATATATAATATAAAATTTATTCGATTTATCATTTCCACGTTACTTTGAAAACTTTCCTTATGATCAGACTTTTGCTGCCTTTTGGTGCCAAAGGTGTTATTTTGACTTAACGCTGGCATGGTGGAGAAAGTTTCACTTTTCATGATGATGAAGGTCAGACTAGCCGCCAGAGCCTTTTATTCCCAACAAAAAATGGTCGTCTAATAAGTTGAGGAGTGAGGACATGTTTCACGTTAGGAAAGTAAGGGAAATTAGAAAGTAACCGTTAAACGAAAACGACCAAGAAGAGAGACTTAGACTCTTAGAGTCATTGATAAATGGTGCACTCTGTAGCCAATAATCGTTGTGCAACAGCTTTGTAGCCGTTGTGCAATGACTCATTTTTATATATTTTAATAATTTTATATATTTTTCACTACTATAAATATCAATCTTCAATTCTCATTTCTCAATCACAACAAATATTCATTTTTTTTTCTCTTCAATCTCATTTTTGTAATTTTTTATTTTTCTACAAATATTGAAGATTGAAGGTGGAAGTGGTATATGAAGTTGCAAAATATTGTAATTTTCACTTGAAAGAAAAATATTGATGACACTCTTCAACCATTTTCTAATCTCTACTTATATTTTTGTATATTTTTATTAAGTTTTATATATTTTAATTTTTATAGTATTTTAGTTAATTATTATTCTTGTTAAATTTAATATTAGTAATTTTATTTTTATATTATTAATAAATTTTAATTATGGATTTGAATGATCCTAATAATATACAAAATTATTTTGATGATCAACATTTTTTAGAAAATGTAGCTACTAATTTTTTAAATCATAATTTTATAAATACTCTCTCAAATACACTTGAATTTATATTATCTCCTTTTTCTTCTCGACATGCATCTTCACAACGGGCTCGTAGTCGTAAGAATATAAATACTCATACATCCTCATCTGATTTAACAAAAAGATCAAAAAATTCTGATATATGGAATCATTTTGATTTAAAAAACGTAGATAGTGTAGCTAAAGCATTTTGCAAATATTATCCAAAAAATTATAATTATAATAGTTATAGTGGTACTAATACAATGAGATGTCATTATTCTTCTAAACATGTGGATGTTATAAATATTTCAAGGAAAAATTCTAACATGCCTAGTCAAGATAATTGTGAGTATGAATTATGTAAATGAATTTGTCATACTGAAATACCTTTTAGTATAACTAGCTCTCTAAAATTAAATGTCCTTCTTCAACACTTTAATCTTCAATAGCATGATATGAGTAGGAATACTAGCGTAAATAAATTGAATAAAATTTTTAAAAAGTAAAAAATGAGTTTAGCTAACTTTTTTTCAAAATTCAAAGGTAGAGTTACACTTACATCTGATATTTGGACATTACCATCTCAAATGGATTATGTTTATGTAACTACCCATTATATTGATGATAATTTTATTTTACATAAAAAAATTATTTATTTTAAACTAATTCTACCACCACATGATGCATCTACTATTGCTTGTTATATAAAAAATACTTGTACTGAATACATGATATCAGATAAAATATTTTCAATTACATTTGATAATGCATTTACTAATATTAGTGCTATTAGAGTTTTAATTCCAACTCTAAATTTCATACTTGATGCCTAATTTTTTATCTTAAATGTGCATGCTATATTTTAAATTTAGTTGTTCAAAATGTATTAAAAGTTATTTCTATACTTATACAAAATCTTAGAAATATAGTTTTATGTATCAAACATCAGCGGTTAGAAAGCATGATTGGAAACAATTATGTACTCAAATGTCTAAGAAACCTAAGACGCCTTCACAAGATGTTTGTACACGATGGAATTCTACTTTTAAAATGTTGAAATTTTGTTTAGAGTATAAAAATGTCATAGATGCTTTTTATTTAACAAAAATTCAAATTAATCACCTTGAAAATATTGAATGGGAAAGGGCATAAATTTGCTTACAATTTTTACAAACATTTTATAGAGTAATTAATCTTTTATCTGATTCTTATTATCCAACATCTCACTCAATATTTGGGGTTTTACTTAATTGTAGTTTTGTATTTTTAAAATTTGGAAGTATTAATAGATTTGAAATTATTATTAATGAATGTTTACCAAAATGAAATAAATGTTTTAGAAATATTCTTTATTTATATATTATAGCTGCAATTATGGATCAGAGTTAAACAAGAAAAAGTGAAAAATTACTATAAAAGTACCATGAAAATATGCAATATGAATTTGACTTAAAGTTTTACATGAATAATATAAATAATTTACTATTTGAAATGTTTCAAGTATATAGCAATAAATATAGTTCTTCACATTCATACATAGGTTCTTCATCTTCTTCAAAAACAAGTATCCCATTTTGTGAAGAATATGATGACTTTTTAAATTTAACTGATGATAGTTTCTTAATCAATAATGAGTTAAGTTCTTACTTATTTATACCTATTGTAACTAATATGCCAAAATTTGCCATATTAGAATGGTGGAAAGCATAAATGATATAATATCCTATACTTTCTCTTATGGAATGTGATATATTAACTCCTCCAATGTCATTAGAAGAATCAGAAAGTGCATTTTCATTTGGTAAGCGAATTTTGGATGACAAATGTTTATCTATAAATGATCAAAACTTAGAGATGGCTATCTATTTGAAGGATTGGTTTGATGCAAAAAATAGAGAATAAAATAATTTGCAAACAGATGGATCATCATCAAGTGAAAGAGATAATTAGAAATAATGACATATTTATATGTTATAAATTTAGTTATCAAAATATTTATACTCATTTTATTTAATAGTAAAATTTTTCTAGATTAGGTCTATCCCATGGTTTTACCTTTTTTAATGGAGGTTTTCCACGATAAAAATTATTATGTTTTAATTTATTTCTTTATTATTTTTAATTATATTAAATAACAACTATAATAATAATAACAACAATAATTTTTAAGTGATAATAATATAATATAATTATATTTTATAATAATAAGATTAATTATAATAATAACAATGATATATAATAATTATAAAAAGAAATTTTATAAGTTAAACAGAATATGATATGTTTTACATAAATTAAAACTTTAATATGAAATGCATTCATTTCAATTTCTATTATTTATAAATTATAATCCAAACACTAGTATAAATCTCTAAATAATAAAATACAAAATATATTTTCTTTTTTATTGTAAATACATTTTAAATAATTTTAAGATTAATTTAATTAAATTACTTAGTTATATATTTTATTTTTAACCATTGTTATAATGTTACTTTCCATATGTGATGCATTATTTTTATTATTTTATTTACCTAATTATATTTTTTATATGTTCATTCCTACTATATATATTTCAAGTACTAATATTATTATATAGTATGTATATATTATATTATATATTTTATTTTTTTATAAATTATATAAATAAATAATTTATAATTCTAATACTAATATCACTAGGTAGTATAGATATAATATAACATAATTTACTTTTATTATAAAATTAGTTTAAATAAGTTAAATATTTAATATAAAATGTATTGATTGAACTAATTATTCTATTTTTTTATAAACATATTTGAAAATTAAAATTAAAATTTATTTACTTAAATTTAACAATATATTTTAATATCAATCTTTTAAATACTATATTTGAAATTAAACATATATCAATCAAAATTTTATCAAAATTTTACAGCTCATAGATATTATTTTTATTTGCTTCATTGCATATTTTCTTTTTTTTCCCTATATATTCACCCCATTTATTTACCATTTATCTATCAATATCATTAATTAATATAAGCATAACATAATATATTTTATTTTTATTATAATTTTTTATGTAAGTTTAACCTTTAATATTAAACTTATTAATTGAATTAATTAGTTCAATATTCCATTTTTAAGTAAAAAATATTTGAAATTTAAAATTAAAATTATTTATTTATTTATTTAAATTTTAATATATTAAAAAGTTATATCTCAAATTTAAATCTAATTTATTTAAATTAAATGTATTTTAATATATTGAAAAGTTATATCTCAAATTTAAATTTAATTGATAATATATAAATTATTAAATATATTTATTTTTATAAATAATACTTTGCACTTTATTAATATATATTTAATAATATTATTTATTTTATTAATTAAAATATATAATTTTAAAAATAATAATATTTTAAATCATAATAATATATAATTATATTTAATAAATAATACTAGATTTCAATTAATTAATGGCATAAAATTAATAATAAATAAATAAATAATATGATAATAATAATAAAATATAACGGATTATAAAAATTCACCTAAACTCTCCTGGTAAATATCGACCTGAGACTGAGACTAGGATTAGTACTGTAACAACTTAATCTAAACCTAACCTAGTAAAAAAGTAATCTAGCCTAGGACTGACCTAACGAACAAAAACCTGGGACTAACCTAACGTACAGTTTTTATCCGTTGGGTTAGCCCGGTAGAGTTGGGTTAGTCCGTTTTAACAAGTCCAATTATTATCCTTTAAAATGTTTAAAAAATTTAGTCACTAATAATGGTTTTCAAAAGAAAACTAGAGAAGAAAGACATTATTCATAATGTTGTTGGTACTTTTGGAGGCTAATAAACCTAATAATTTGGTCTCTTTAAGAGGAAACCTTATAAAACCTAATTGGAATCATTCTTAAGGTTACAATAAATTGGTCCTTACTTAATTTGAAGGCCTATAACTTAACTTTCAAACCAAAATACTAAAATAATTTATTATAGTGAAATCCTTGTAAGTTATCTTCTAAACACTATTTGACCATCAAAATAATGTATTTTCACTTATCTCAAAAAATAAAAGTTGTTAGCTAGACTTAAGCTAATATTTGGCTTTGGTTTGACACTATTTTGACATCTAAAGTTCTAGTTATACTAAAAAAATTGTAACTAGTCAAATTGAATAGCAACATTACCTTATCTTCCTAGCCAAATTCTAACATCTAATAGTTCATACTATGTCTTGACTATAACATAACATTTGTAGAGTTTCTTCTAAAATTTCTAAATATATAAAAATAATCCAAATTGGATAAAGGTGATCACAATTCTTTAAATGACTCTTAACTGACTGATTGAACTTAAGGTTGGTTAGTTAAAAGCAGTTAATATGATTAGTTTAGTCGATAGCAAAAGAAAAAATTTAAAATTTTTGTTAGTTCCGTTAATAGTGATTGAAATATCCTTGACCATAAATCTCTCCTAACACACATGTGATAAAGGAACCAAAATGATGTTATTTTAGTTATTATGAAAAACTAATATTGATCTAGTGGAAGTGAACATTTGTTCTTAATTACTTTTAAATACATTATTATGAACCCTGTAATAATCAAGTTTCAACCAGTTGATACCTATTCTTAATTAACCAAAATTGATGCTACCAATTAAGTTCAATTGAGTATATGTATTTAATGAATTTCAATTTTAAAAAAAGATATTGATAATTAATAGTAGTCAATTAAGAAACAACCCTTTAAACATTCTTATTTAACTAATTATCGCATCCTTACAATTAAACCTCTAGAACTCATGGTATAACTAGAAACTTAAAATAATGTCAAAATCTGATATTAATTAAACAACTCAATTTCATTCAAAAACATGTCTTAGTCACAAAATAAAGCCAATTTCATTAAAATAAGTATATACAACACCCAAAGAAAAAGAGTATTTAAGAAAATAATTATGTAAATATTTTGCATATCATTTATGATATTTTTTTTTAATTTAAAGGGATAATTTGTAATCTTTTTTAAGTTTAAAGGTGTTTTAGAAATCTAAAAGGGTAATTTGATACTTGGTAAAACTTTGATGGTCTAAAGTATATTTTTACCTTTTTCTTTTCTATAAAAATAAAATTGCTAATGAATTAAAATCAGCTATACAATCTAGCTTAGCTGAAAAGTATTTTTATTTTTTAAGTTATAAAAAATATGAATAGTGATCATCTATAATAATGGATAAGATTAAAATATAAAAGTCATATAAGTTTTTTATAAAATATTTCCTAATTGATTTTACAACTAAATATATTTCCAAATGATTTTAGAATTAAATAAATTGTAAGTCCATCTTTTTATCTTGATATTTATTATCATTTTTATATAAAATATTTTATCTATTTCATTTTTGTACTAAATATCTTTAATGGAGATAATAATTTTAAAACCTAACTCTATTAATTACAATAACAATAAGTGATGACTTAAATATAAGCTTATCCTCATCTAATCCAAATTACTTCAAGTTTCACCACTAGGAATGCACACTGGTAATTTGGATAAACTAATACATATGATGTATATTCAAATGGCATGACATATTGTTTTATGAACATTAATGTGGTAATACTTGTGCACATGTGTAGATGCTCATCATAGAAATGAGTTTATTGAGGTGACTTGTTCAAGCATTCTTGAATGGATATGAAAAGATCAAACTTAGTTCTCACATCACAATGATGCAAATTGGTCCTTAAACCTCAAATCTTACGATAGTTAGGTTATTCTTTGTTATTGTTATCATTCTTATGTACAAAAAGTAACTATTAGTTATAACTTTATAATTTGTGAAGCTTTATAAATGTTAGTAAATAATCTATCACCATTCTAAATGAGAGAGGAATTACCTATATTTTTCTCAAAAACTTAATGTTATGTTAGCTTTTACTATTTTTTATCTTCACCCTTTATCATTTTCATTGATGGAATCTTTATTTCTAATAGTTTAGAATATAGTAAAAGGATATTTTCTATATTTCCATTTTTATATGGTAATTGTTTGAAATTATTTCAACTTAATAGTAAACTATGAGAATAATTACTGCCATTATCTATTTCCACCCTCCCAACTTTCATCTGCACCATCATTACTTTCACTTTTATCTTCATCTCCACCCCTACCACTGTTGCATTTACTTTTACCTTCATTAACAACATCATTGCCTTTACCTTTACCTTTACATCTATCAATATTACAACCACTTATCATCAACAACTAGTAGCCAAATCACCAACCACTACATGATCACTTATCACCATTACCCCTTTTTTTCATCAAGCTACCCAATATCACTACATACCATGATATATCACCTCCACTCCCCACAATCCATTAACTCTATAATCACATCCATTTTCCATCATTACTACTAATATTCACCTTCATTATTGTTAGTAAAAGCAATTATCTAGAATCACAATTACTTTTTGTGTCTCCTCTAATAACTCATCCATTATCATCCTTTTTGGTCATTGTTAACCTTCGATTGTGATCGTAAAAAAATTTGGTTAATTGGCAAACAACCTCTAATGAGAAGGTAGCTTTCATCTTCATCTAAAATTTGCATCTTTGCTTCCTTTTGTGTGTGATTCATGCATTTGAGAATTAAAATATAGCTTAAATTGTATGAGATCTGCAACTTTTGCTTGTGTTGTAATTGTTTATTTTTTTATTGATAATTTTAATAAATATTTGCTTCTATTTCACTAGTAATTACTGTTATGTTTTTAACTATTCTTTTACCTCATATTTCTCTATGGTTTGAGCTCTGATCTGTCTATTTCTTCTTTTTTTTTTTTTCAAATCTTAATCCATGCTAAACCACTTGATTTGATGTTATTCATTGAAAATTGACTATGTTTTTCAACTAACAAACGAATCAAAATTAACCCCACTATTTTCAATACAAAGTAACTTCAGTTGATTTGAATTTTAGTATAAATTTGACCGAAACCACCCGGTACTCAACCCTAGGTAGAATAATGGATTAAAAACTAACAATATATAGCAGCAAATTGGAAGAAAAATATTTATTAAAATTATCAATAAAAATAGAAAAAAAAACTATAACATGAGGAAAAATTTTAGATCTTAGAGAATTTGAATTAGATTATAATTTTCAAATGCATAAATCATAGACAAAAGATAGAAAATATGCAGATTTTAGATGATAAAGAAAGCTACCTCTTCATTGGAGGCTATCTACCAAAGTGCTAAATTTATACAGTGCCACAGTGGGAGACGGACAGGGGGCGAGAAAAGACAATGATGAAGGGTTGAGGAGAAGAGATGCGTAAAGCCAGAAAGCAATGGATATAACTCCGTTGTTTTGGTAAGTGTCAAAGTGAATAGGAAAAATTATATCATCTACTTAGACGGGTGTAATTTCCCACGGATTGGCTTTAGCCCACCCGATTCCAACCGTCAACAATCGTAAAAGCAATATTTTTATCTGTTTGGACTCGTAAATTCGATCCAAACCCACCCAAACTCTTAAATGATGTCCGTTTGGAGTCATTTAGAACAGGCCCAGCAAATTTTGCCAAATTAAATTAATTAACTTTGAAGGTTGAGACCCATTTTTATCTAGTCTAACAATTTGCTTCGTATTTTCTTCTTTGTAGGATCCGGTGTGGGAGTGGGACTCGCTCCGCAACGCAACCCACTTGATAGAAGATTGTATGGAAAAGAAAAAAAAAATAGAGAGAGAGCGAAAAGCAAAAAAAGGTTCGAATTTCTTTTTCAATTAAAAACAAAACTTGGACTCACAAGATTAACCACGTGGGCCGCTCTCGGTCATTCGAATTGAATGATGAATCCAAATATCCAATCATGAACCCAGTCCGGTTACGCAGAAAGCATTCTCCGTTTAACGGCCTCTTGTTAAAATTTCAAAATCCTCTCACAAAAGCATCGGTAGCATACCGTTTTGTTCCATCATCATTGTCTCCAATTCTCACTTCACTTTCAGATCTGCTCCGCTCTCCCCCACTCTCATAGTTGAAGAGAACCACTCACAAAAGCACACCTCCACCAAAACCGTGTTCTCCACATTCTTCTATGATCTTCAAGCCAAGAGATTTGCACTGATCTATGGAATTCACTGAGACTTACAAGCAGACAGGCCCCTGTTGTTTCTCACCCAATGCTCGTTTTATTGCCGTGGCTGTCGATTATCGCCTCGTGATTCGCGATACTCTGTCTTTTAAGGTAATTTATGGATTCGTTGTTAATGCTGGTTTATTGTTTCTGTTTGAAATCCATTTGACTGCAAAAAATTCCCCTTCATCTATGTCTAGTATTCTTGGGCAATTTGCATTGTCTCTCGGGTTGTTCCCAAGAAATGTTTCTGCTGAAGTGGTGGAAATGCATTTGGATATTGCGACTTAAAACAATTTTGGGTTTTTGAGGTTTGGTCTGCACAACTGCGCTCATGATTTATTGGGTCTGTGTTTTCATTTTCTAAGCTTTCAGATTTCAAAACTTGTTTACAAGAAGGAGATCTGGATATTTTGTTATTTTTCTGTTTCCATATTTCTTGGAAACCAGAGCATTGTGGTGAGGGGGTTAGCTTGATGGGTTTTATGATTCTTAAATGTTGAGGAAAATTATTAAAAAGAAAAAAACGATGGGTTGAGTGAACCTATGGAACATGATTTCCAAAGACAGAGTGGCCCAAAACTTGACTGGAAACAACACCACGATTACCGTCGAGGGTGATATTTTAGCACTGGTAACCCTGTTAAGCTAGGAGCTTGATTAAGCTAATTCAAAGTTGCAAAATGTATGTCTGAGTTGAAAAATTGATGACAGGCAGCTTAGTGTGAGTAATTCATTATTATTATGTGTTTCTATTACACCAGTGAAATATATTATGAAGTTTGCATGGCAATGCTTATCTTCTTTGAGCATTTTCCGTTGTTTCTTGGTCAATTGCTGTCATGTCACTATTCAAGGCCAAAATATGCCATATATTGATGGGTTATTAACTTATGAGGGCAGGAGAATGAGACAATGTTGAAGAGTGCATTTGGCAATTTAATCTGTTGGACCCACTTCATGTTCAGTGATATTGTGCACATTTCCATCTGAATCATTTTTACTAGCTGCTTAATTTGAATCTCCAATTCACTGAATCTAGGATCTTAAAGTTATACCTTCTTTCTTTTTTTCTCATGCAGGTTGTGCAGCTGTTCTCATGCTTGGACAAGATTAGCTATATTGAATGGGCCCTTGATTCTGAATACATTCTCTGTGGTCTCTATAAAAGACCAATGATACAAGCCTGGTCACTGACCCAACCTGAATGGACATGCAAGATAGATGAAGGTCCTGCTGGTATTGCTTATGCAAGGTGGAGCCCAGATAGCCGTCACATACTCACAACATCAGAATTCCAGTTGCGGTTAACTGTTTGGTCATTGTTAAACACTGCTTGTGTACACGTGCAATGGCCAAAGCATGCTTCCAAGGGTGTTTCTTTTACCCAAGATGGAAATTTTGCTGCAATTTGTACAAGGCGTGATTGCAAGGATTATATCAATCTGTTATCATGTCACACATGGGAAATAATGGGCGTTTTTGCAGTTGACACACTGGACTTGGCTGATATTGAATGGTCACCTGCTGATAGTGCTATAGTGGTATGGGATTCACCACTTGAATATAAGGTAATAACCATTGTTTTGGCTCCTTTGTTGACATGTGAACTTTGTGAAACTGGTTAGTCCAAGATTTTTATGAATTGTTGAAGGGAAGAAATGATGTTAAGGAAAGATTCCGCTGGAATTTAATTGGGTTCTTCATTTTAAGAAATAGCGAGGATTCTTGATCTTTCTCAATTCACGCATATGGTGTGAACATTGCAAATGACTCGCCTGTATTGTCCTAAAGAAATATAATGTTAACTCTCTCTCCCCTTGAAGTGGCTGTATCTGCTGGATAACTAATAGCATAATCAGAAAATGTTGAAAACGGTGGAATTGTGAAACATAGAAAAATGTTTCTTTCTTCTTTTTGAGTTTTGGAGCTGAGAAATGATATGCTTAAAGTATATTCTTGTACTTTTTTGTTTAAGAAAGGATTCTATATATATATATATATATATTTCGTTTGGTTTATTTTAGGGATATAAGGTAACAGTTTGAATACGTAAGCAGATAAGTTGAAACTGTTGAATGGCATAATGCCAGTTGAAAAGAGAAGATAGAAAGTAACATGACTTGTAAAACATACTGCTAAAGTTCTGGCTCATGGTTCTGCATTTTTGGCTTCTTTGCCAGAGTACTTTCTTTTTCTGCTCCTTGTCACAAGAAACAGCTGTTAATATTTATGAAACACTTGCCAGTTCTACATTTACAAAAGTTTCTCTTCAGCCTTGTTTTGCTCTAGAAACAATGGTTCTGTAAGAATCCCCAACTTCTAGGTAACATGCCCACTTTTCTGGCACAAAGAATTGCTGCCGTCAGAATCTTCAACAATAAGCTCTTTCAAATTTATCTACTTGATATTACAAAAGTTATATGGTCTTGTTTTATCCTCAGATATCTCATTTGCCCTGAAATTTTTGGACCCAAACAGTTGCTTGTGTCAGAATTTTCTGCAAGTTGATCCATTAATTTCAAACTCCCTTTGCCTATTAAATTCCATGATTTTTTACAATAAATTAATCTAGAATGCCGTTAATTTTGAAAATTTCTTATCCTAATTTGAAACAAAAGTCCAGCTTGACCTGTTAAGTTCCATTCTGTATGTTTTTTTGTTTTGCCTGTGATCTCTTGCTTCTATATATTCTACTGATGTTAGATAATAATATTAGTAATTCATGCTTACTATTTGCATTGACCAAGAGCTTATTAGTAATTCAGGCACTTCATGTTTACTATCTGCATCAACCACGAGCTTAATAGTTCTTGTGGTTTCTTATAGGTTCTAATTTATTCCCCTGATGGAAGGTGCCTTTTCAAATATCAAGCGTATGAAAGTGGATTGGGAGTTAAAAGTGTGTCATGGTCTCCTTGTGGTCAGTTTCTAGCAGTGGGTAGCTATGACCAGATGTTGCGGGTTCTAAATCACCTTACTTGGAAGACATTTGCCGAGTTTATGCACCCATCTATAGTCCGTGGTCCTTGTTATGCTGCTGTTTTTAAGGTATTCCTTTTTTTTTTTTTTTAATATAGAGTTTTCAGGTTCAGTATTGCAGTTCATTGGACACATTTTAATCTCTTCCATGAAATTTCAGGAGGTAGATGAGACACTGCAAATTGATATGTCTGAACTATGTCTAAGTGATGACTTTTCAAAAGGAAATGATGGTAAGTTTTATTGCTTTAGGGACTTAAATATTTAAACACTTATATGTGTTATTGCTTTATTATTTACCAGCATGAAGTGTCTAACTTTGCCTTACATTTATATTTTAGGGTAAATTACTCTGCTTATTTTTGGTAGTTTCATTCAATTTCTAATTGGGTCCTTATAGCTTAAAAGTTTTGAATTGATTCCTTATACTTTTTCATTTCTAATAGGATACTTACTCTCATTTTCCTGTTTGATTGTGTTGGTAATTGGCTGCTTATATAGACAATTATCTATCATTGGCTTATGAAGTGGTAGACAAATGATTCGTTATTTTCATGTAAAAACAAAATAATGTCATATAATGTCTTAATTTATTTTTAGTTATTTTTCACTTAAGTATAATTAAAAGTTGTATGGAAGCTTTACATCAATAATTATTAAATCACATCAAAAAGTTGTTGTCCATGAGTGCCAATGACTTACAAAATCTTAAGGTCATTTAGTTTACATAGGAGGTAAATTACTCACGAGAAATTGAATTTCTTGGGAAGTAAATTCCTTTGAGAATTTCTTGGAAAGTGCTCAAAGTTATTTAATTGATATTAAAAAATTGATACTTTCCAAAAATTAACTTTATGTATTTTATTTGGTTTAACTTTAAACTTCTTAAGATATATTATTAAAATGATTAATATGCCCTTCAAAACCCTAATTACAAAATTTTAGAAATATCAATGAATTTAAATTGTCTTTAGTTCTCTTTTTTTTTTTTTTTTTTGGGGGGGGCATGCTTCTAATCTCTTTCTTTCATAAATTTTCTAAATTTGTGAATTCTTATATTTTAATTACTATTAAAATAAATCATAAATGGAATTATATAAAAAAAATTTTGATAACTCACTCACTCACACACACACACAAATTTTCAAATTCATGGTGAGGATAGAAGGGTATGGTTGTCATTAGGTGGATTGAGTAAGGGAACTTTTGTATTTCTATCCATAAATGACATAAGATGTTCTTTTTACTAAAGGGCTGTGGGTAAGCAATTTTCATGCTCTATATGAAGTAGAAAGTTCTACTTCCTCTATTTTGGTAACATGTGGCCAACCAAACAACTCATTCATTTCCTACTTCTTGGGAAATTGTACCTACCATGTAACTATGCCAACCAAATAACCTCTAACAGAAAAATAATAGGAAGTATCCAATTAGAAATAAAAAATACATAAGGATCCAATTCAAAATATTTAAATCATGTGGACCTAATTAGAAATTGAGTAAAATTATAAGGAGTAATAGAGTAATTTAACCTATATTTTGTGGTATGGATCATTTCTTCTAGTAATACAACATGCTGAGAATCAGAGAGAAGTTCCAATATAATTGTCTTAAGAAATGCATTTTCATAAGTGTCATTGGTTTTCATGTGTTGAACTTGTGCCACACAAGTCACAGCTCATGTTTTGTACTGTCTTTGCTTCATAGCATTTTATATGCCATTTTTATTTTCCTCTGATAAAAGTTGAAATGCACAAATAATAATTTGAACTGATAATCTTAATGCATTTTTCTTTTTCCTCTTTTTGGGTTGTGCTGTTTTATTTTCTCTTCTTTTTTACCTTTTTTCCCATATTCTTCCTTTTGCATTTTTTTTTTCTTTTGGGTGTGTGTGCGAGCAGACCTCATCTAATGAATAGGGCTTGGCTATTTTATGTTCGTTATTTATTCCTCCTTTTTTCCCCCTCTTCTCCTTCTTCTGGATTTATGCAACAGATGCTTCAGAAGGGCCTTTCAGAGTCAGGTATGAGGTTATGGAGGTGCCTATCAATGTCCCGTTCCAGAAGCCTCCTGCAGACAAACCTAATCCTAAACAAGGAATTGGTAAGCTATTCTTTACATTTCGAAGGTTATATGTTACAAAATAAAGACTAATTGACCTGAGACTCCTACTGTGACTTAGCATGAAGCACAAACACCTCATTGTTTAGCTCACTGACCCATAACTATAAATTAAAGTGGTGCAACTCCTTACTATTGATTTAAATATTGTCTTATGGGCACCAATCGATGTTGGCTCAAACCGTACTGGACTATCTTGGACTCTCTGGGTTCAATTCCAATGGAAAGATGTAGTAATGTTAAAAGTTCCCATAAATTCTGACCTAAATAAGCTTTTTGGGCTAGCTCAATGGGGGACTGTCACTATCAGCGTATTGTACTTGGATCAAGAACTTCTACTGCAATGAGATAAAAATGTTGTCCTATAGTAGAAGTATAACGTATAAACTGATTTACAGTTGTTTTTTTTCAGGTCTAGAAATATAAAGTATAAACTGATTTATAATTGTTTTCTTGCAGGTCTTTTGTCATGGAGCAATGATAGCCAATTTATTTGTGCTCGTAATGATAGCATGCCTACTGCACTTTGGATTTGGGATGTTCGACATCTTGAGCTTGCAGCAATCTTAGTGCAAAAAGATCCTATCAGAGCCGCAGCTTGGGACCCAACTTGTACGCGTCTTGTCCTTTGCACCGGCAGCTCTCACTTGTACATGTGGACCCCTTCTGGAGCCTATTGCGTTTATGTTCCTTTACCTCAGTTTACCATAACAGACCTAAAATGGAATTCAGATGGCAGCTGTATACTCCTCAAGGACAAGGAGTCATTCTGTTGTGCTGCATTACCCTTATTGGCAGAGTCCAGCGAATACAGCTCAGATGATTGATGCTTCGCAGAGGAAGAAAACAGACTGACAGTACAGATGAGAGTTGCTTTCGGCAACACTATTTTTGTATGTAAGAATTTAAGGTTATGGAGTATCTGGTTGTTGTACCTTGCCCCATTTTTCTATCTATGTAAGATTGCCTTGATGAGGGTTTTTCGAGAGCTGGGATATGGAGCAACAGCTCTGTTGCTTGTAAAGCGTATGTAAAATTTCAGAGGCAGTCTCATTCTTTATGTGGCAGGTGGCAGTATCTGTTGAACTTGAATATCCTGCTGGTTTCCTGGTTTATCAAGAAAGCAACAAAATTACCGGAGTTATTGGTTGGACAGAGGCAATTGAATTGGTTTTGGGGCTCTGGGTTGATTGATCAGCTTGTATAGGAATGGAGGTGCTTAGTGAACCAACCAGGAGATTACAAAATTTGAGAGATAAATTATATTTGTTCATTGGTGATTCTCACTAGGAGAATCTCTTATATAAATGATTATATCCTATAATGTCCTCCTTCCACCCCTTAAGAAAGCTGTTTCCTTTTTGCATCGCCTAAAACTAGAATTCTCTTTCACTCAAGTACTTTCGGAGGATGTCTTGTCATCTTCTCCATCATCGACAAGGTGTCTTCAGCCGAGTCGTAATCGTCACTGGTGCTGTCATTGGCTTGCTCATGTTACATCCATCATACCCGCTGCCCTACCTCCAAAGCTGCAATGCATTCTTATGGTGGAGGGAAGGGGAAGGAGGGGAGGGAAGATAATAATAAAACAGAATGTAAAGCAAAGGAAGAGAAAAATGAGGGTTAATAGGTAGCTTCTCTCTCTCTCTCTCTCTTCGGATGTTTTAAAAAACTCCCCAAATTTAAATTGAAAGAGAATATTGGAGGCCTAATTTATTCCATAAAATTTCCTAACCCAAAAAAAAAAAAAAAGCTTATTGAGTAAAAAACCCCTTTTTATATTTACGTGAAATTCATTTTTTTCTCACTTTTATTTATGTAAAATATTTTATATCAATTTTTTTATGAATTATTAAATTATCCAAACTTGTCATTTTGCTAGTGTTTATATGAAGATTAGGTTTTTCAATTCTGTCCTTTTAGGGATGAAAGTTAAAAATATATTTTAAATAAACGAATTTACTCACGGTTATTTAATAACTTTCCCTTTTCTCTGCATCCTCTTCGACCTAAATGTATTGCTGAACATTAAAAAAAAAAAATTGATATTAGAACATAAGAGAAGAATCACAACTAATAACATGCTATCTTTTATAATTTATTCTCTATAATTATTTTTTCATGAATAGAATCCAAAAATAATTCTCGTTAAAAAAATTAATTGTTATCAAGTGTTGTATGTAATATTTAATCAATTCAAGCACAATCTATTGACAATTCATTATTTAACCCTCATGGTAAGTTATTCTTAAACTGCACTACTGTTAAGGCAACTCGGCTTCACGCCCAGGCATCCCAACCTCTATTACGAGAGGTGAGTCCGAGTCACGTCAGCCTTTCTGCTCAAACTGTATTATGATTTCATCACAATCATTTAAGCGGTTTGGAATCGAAATCTTTATTTTTTTTTTAACACAAATAAACTTTATACAATATTGACAAATTGCTCAGGATAACTAATCATTCAAACATGCATGAACGACAAAAACAACGTTCCAAAGGCAAGATAAAGGGAGTAAGGACCAACAATAATGAACGAGAACAATAATTTTTCGGTTCAGTGGTAGCAAACTGAATTTTAAGGCATTTCAGACTTAAAGGATCTTGTGTTTAATCTTCAAAGACGTTAATATTAGGGGAAAATTATTATTTATTACTGTCACTCCAAATAAGTCCCATACCAAAAAATATAAAGATACCAAGATGCAGAAAAGAAAAAAATAATGAATGAGGGAAGACGCATTGGGGCAGTTCGCCTGCATTGTTAACCATTATTAAGTTGTTGGTCCATTAAGTAGATTTGCAGTAATGTCATGTCCATTTCATTCCGTCGCTCAGTCTAATCGATGTACCATGCTGTATCAACATTTTTATTCTCGGGCCAGGCACACATTTTTATACAATATTGAAATTTGGTTACCCTCTAAATTCCACACTTTTATTAAATAGCAAGAAAAATACAAATTTAATTTAAAGAGTTGTTTGCTTCAATTGGAAGAAAAGAAATCAACAAAGAGAATAAAGAAAAGAAAGAATGAAAACTCCCATAATTAATTACTTTTATTAATCTCTTGATTCATCTTATTAACAATTGATATGAGGGAGAATTAAAATTTTTAATAATTTATTATCTTAATATCATTAATTATTAATATCTCATTATTATCACCACCACCATCATCATCGTTATTATATTTTTTATTCTTATTTGTTTATTATGATTCTATAATTATTATTATATAATTATTATTTAGAATTATTATTTTATTAATATTATTAACTTTTTTATTACTAACTATTTTATTATATGTTTATCCCTTTTTAGTTAATACTATTATTTTCATAATTATCTATTATTTTAATAATGATAATAATTAATATTTTCTTTTTTACTTTCATTATTTATCTATTATTATTATATTATTATTAATATTTGGTATTGCTATTTTATAAATATTATTAATCATTTTATTATTAACTATTTTATCATCTTTTTTATTATTTATTATTATTTTCTTATTAATTTTATTATCACTATCTTTTTATTTTCACTATTTATTTATTATTATTTTATAGTTATTATTATTTTTATTAGTATATAATTATTTAACATTATTATTTTATTAATATTATTCTTGCTATTATTAATATTTTTAATATTATTTTTATTATCATTACTATTATTATTTAATAATATTTTCTAGTAATTATTTATTTTTAATAATAATATTATTATCATCATCATCATTATCATCAAATATGATAAATCCAAAATTCAAAATAAGAAGAGTTTGATTTTCTAAAAAATTGGAGAGAATCATCATTATCCCGTATGAGATAATCCTATTAAAGAAAATTGGAAAAAGAGAATCAAATTTTTCTCAATTAAATACATACAAAAAAAATGAAAAATGCTTAATTTTATTTTCCTTTCCTGATTATTCCAAACCAAATAGTTCATAAGGGTGCTTCTTTAGTACAACTTATACTTATACTTCACATTTTGCTCTTTTTTCTTTAACAATTGATTTAACATACAACATTACAAGTTTTATCATAAGAACTACAGGATGAAATATTTATATTGCAACTTAATTATTTGCTCTCTTTTTCTTTACTTCTTTTTGGTGATTTTATAGTTGATATGATATTTAATTGTAGAAAATAATACATTTTTTTTTAAATACTGACAACTCCTTATATGAACCATGTAATAAGTCATTCTCCTACATAGTATAGCCTATACTTCTTGCAAGTTGCAACTTTAAAACTTATGTCATAACCTATGAATATACCAATACTTTATGCATATAACCTATAATCTCACCCAATTGTACCATAAATCATATAACAAAGTTATACTTTCACACAATACTTTTGCAATACAATGCTAGTTGTTTAACAAGTTAGATGATGATTATGAGTTGACATCTATACTAGCGACATTATATGTTTGAATATTTGACATTGTTCCTTATCCCTCATAGAAAATAATAATAATGTTAAGTCAATTAAAAAAATTGACATGTTAAATACCTAAAAAATGCAAAGTATTGATATATGATGTTGGTTGTTAGTTTATCAATTGTCATTATTATTTATTTAAGATATCAGTTATTTAGTTGCTATTAAAAATCTAAATCCTTTCCTGTATGACAATTGATATAGCATGTCAATTTAGTTCAATTAATTGATATATAATGTTCAATTTAATTTTAATACACCATTGATCCTAAAGCAGTATTTACCTATACCTAATTACAGACAACATCCAGCCATACTATTGTACACCTAATGTAATATTCAAGTCCTATCTTAATGTTTTTATAGTAAAAAAATAATACTCCAATACAAGAAAATCTCAATCACAATAATTTCACATTCAAGTAATGAATAATATGTAAATATTGTGAAAGCTAATAATAACATCTCTAAAAATTAAAGAAGAAAATTATATTGTTCTCCTATCACATGGCTATTGAGACAACCCTTTGTACATCTCACTGTAACAAAAATGAGTACAAGTAAGTCACAATTGATGTTGTAATTGTAATAATAACACTATATGCTTGTATTTAAGAGAAATTTATTATCTGGCTTATATAGTTACTAGAACAATCAAAACATAAAATGTGATGCCTACGTGTTATTAAAAGATAAAACTTATAAAGATGTATTAGAAATCAATAATTAAGAAGATTCTCCTAGTTATAAATAGAATATAAGTATGAAAGATATGAACCTAATTACCTTCAATTTATCCTAATATCGCTAGGAGGTTCTTCAACTCATATTCTTTTAACATGATGTTTGGAACGTAAAAGTTTATTGTATTCCAAATTGTCATTTTCAATAAACAACTTGTACTTTGAACATATAGCATACAACTTGCTTAGGATGTACAATCTATTTACTTTGTAAGGAATATATCAACACTTACACCACCTTAAAAAATGAAATTAGAAACATAGAAGTCAAAAACAAATCTACATAATCATAACAATTAAATGTTCTTTATTAGGTTTAGAGGAAAAATAAGATGTTTGAATGCACCTTAATTGTCACGGACAATCCCATGGTTATCATAACCGACGTAAAGATATCTGATTAGTGCTAACTTTCTAAATAGATATCTTTAGATATCTTTACAAGCCTTTAACACTCTAATACCCTTATTAAATTATTATTATAGAAAAAGCAAACATCTAAATTTAAAAATAAACTGCATATATTATAAGTTTAAAAGCTATATATATACATATATATAAATATATGTACATATACATACATCCCAAAAATATTATTTATATAAATGTAATAATTAACAAAACATCTCAAATTACAATAATTGAACCCATATCAGATAGTATCCCATAAATATCATGGAAAAACTGAAAGGTTATTATACAAGTATCAATTTGCTACTCCAACTCTATGGTCAATATCTATCATTAAATATACACAACAAAGATTAAGTGTAAAACATCTTCAATGAGTGGTATTCATCACCTTTATCACAAAAGATTAACCTTATCCTTATGTACAATTCCAACTAATGTCTCATGAGGAATTTTCCTAGTGTATATCATTAGTACAATTCACCATAGAAAATGACAATGGTAGGTATATAAGTATCATCTTATATCTTTGGTCCAACCTTATACCCAACCACCCTAGACTTTAAGCCACTAACTTTTTCCCTTCACTACTAACCACTCCTCTCCTTTTCTGCGAAAGATGTTATATCTCCCCCTCTCAATTCATAATGAGCAAGAATAAGATGTCAACACATCAACCATTTTATCCACTTCCAAGTATATAATCAAATGCCCACTATGCCATAAGTGTTTTATGTTTTACATCAATGTGTCATATATATTTAAATTCCTTCTTGACAATTCTCAAAAATTTTTAAGCAAACTTTTATTTGTACCAAAGCTTGGAGCCTCTTTTTGTACTCCTAAATTCATTCTAAATTTCACCAAAATTTATTCCAATATTTCTAATATTTTATTGCACAAAATAAAATAATTAAATTGCTCAAAATGCTTCCATGGATACTATTCACTCAAAACCCAAGGGAAGAATTTTAGAACAGGGCAGCATAGGGACATATGTAATTAAAGCCCTTTTTCACTAGTTAATGGAATCTAATTATCATCAAATTTTTCCACAACATTCCTAACAATTGAATGAAATATAAATTGAGTATTGTACAAATAATTTCTTAAGTTTAGTAGTGTATCAGAAGCAAAAACTCACCCAAATTTGGACAACTTCAGAGCTGCTGAAATAAAACTACCATTTGGGTAACCAAATTAACTCCGATTGCCACCAAATTTTGCCACAAGCTTGTTGATATCCCAAATGATATATCCTAGGAGTTTCATAATTTTTACCATTCATTTGATAGGTCAAATAAATTGAAACCCGAGACCAACCAAACTAAGGTTCTGAAATAGATAGAATTGATAGTTTCATTATTAACTTGCTTATCACCTACCTAAAAATTTTTAAAAATTCTTAAATTCATCTATATTCATCCTAACACTAAATATGACCATAAAATGCTAAAAAATTAATTTCTAAAATTCTCAAAACTTCAATTATACTAAGCAACCTAAACCTCTATTTAGCACCACACGAGAAAAGCTAGTTTCAATTCCATAAATTCCTATTTTCATTTTTTCAAAAAAATTTTTAATGAATCTTTTTTCTAACACTCTCTAAATTAATACTTCAACAATATACCATCATAATATCGATTAAAACACTCTAAAATAGAATCATGCCTCAGCATATTTCAAATATAAAATAAAGAAGTAAAAACTAACAATATCATCACTTATTCCTTTGAAATAACTCCAAAAATAGTGAGAGTTACCACTTACCTTAACTTATTCATTTTTTATTTTTCAATAACTCTTTAACACAACAAAAGAATGGCTTCATGGAAATAAATCATATTTTAGAGATTTAGGAAGGGAAAGAATCATAAAATTTAGAGGAAATTAAAAAAAAGTGTTAAGTTACCTTAGAAGCTTTGGAAAGCCATTTGAAACCCTTGGACAAGCTTGAACTCTTTTCCTATTTTTGTCCTCCTAAAGCCACATTTTGGGATTGGTTAAAAAGTAGAATTTTTCTACTTCTAAGGCCCAACATACATTTATATAGAGTTTAACCTTAAACTCTAAACTCTAAACTCTAAACCCTAAATCCTAAACTCACATACATTTCTATAGAGTTTAACCCTAATTTCTAAGAAAATCAAAAATTTTCTTATTAATTTTTATTATTTTTGGCGAAAGGTTTTTGGACATTTGGCTGAGCATTTTTTATGTCTGAATATGCTGCCATAACCAGCAAATGATGATTCTTTCAGCCACTAAAATTTAGCCATACAAAAAGGTTGAATATAATTATTACACAATAGCCCCAATTTTTACTTTTTTTTCACTTTTGTTCCTAGCTTTTTTGTTCCTAGCTTCCTTTGGAAGCTTAGGCCAACCATGGGTCTACATTTTTTTGCCCTAAAATTTAGATTTAGGCTTCTAAAACTTAAGCCAAATCAGCCCAATACACAAAAATTAAACCACATCAAAAAAATAAAAAGTGTTTATTATAATTTGGCTCAAAATCTTTCACTTCTTGCGTTTTCATCTCTAAACTTCTAAATATTTTTTTGAAACTTCAATTTGACCTTCCACAATATTTTTAAGTCCTGAAAATTAATTTAAGCTAACCATAAAATTTTAAAGTTAAATTACTACATTTTTAGCTTATTTTTTCACTTTTTCAATTTATCAAATTTTGAAATTTTAGTAAATTCCTAAATGAATTTTTCCTAAATCTATTATTAAAATTTTAATTTATTTTTTATCTATTTTCATGCATATTAAAAACTTCAAAACTATTCTAATTAGGCTTATTCTCAAATTACTTTTATAATTCCTCCAAATTTTGCTCGATTTTTCTTACCAAGTTTTCTAAATCAAGGTTTTCTGGAAAAAAAATTTTATTTGTTATCTATTGTACTACTTTAGGATATTACATTAATATTTATAAAAAAATTTCAATAAGATGAAATCGAACTATTGGTTGAACAAGAACTTAAGTAATCTTTTGTGTGAATTTCCCTATAAAGCATTACAAATTTTGCGAGGATGATGCTCTTGCATTGATAAAAAGACGTCAGTAAGATAGGGCTAAACTATTTATTTGAATTTCATGATATGTTCAAATGTACTTTGGTGCGAGGACAAGCTTCCATTCTATTTCAACTTCTACCTTGATTTTTATAAGTTTGAAGAAAATAAAAATGGCATCATTTATATCTTCCATGCCTATTATACACTAAAAGTGATGTTTAATATTATTTTTGAAAAGTATAATGATCGAATATAACATGTCAATTTATTAATAACTTATGTCTAAGTTTGGATTTTCCATATTAATTAGTTTTAAAAAAATTGACATCATATATTGTTGATATTAGTTTTTAATAAATAGCTAACATTGTTTCTTAGTGTTTTTTAAACAATTTACTATTGTTATTGTTTGAAAGTTAGAACTAGTAACTAAATCTATTATATAAACAACAAGAAGCACACTTATTAATACAAAAGAGCACTATCTTTTAAACAATAATAAATCATACAACAATAGTTATAAACATTAATAATGCATACAAAACATATATACATTAAAAACTAATCTCACTAAGTTTTACAAAGAAAAACATATATATATATATATATATATATATTTACAAGTAATCCCACCAAATTATATATTTAGAAGCTCTCTTTAAGCCAATGCTAATATCTTTTTCAAGGTAAATGTAAACCATTCCTTTTGCAAGCTTCCTATTTCTTTTTTATTGTAAGGGGTCATGTTTCTTCCAAAAAACTACATATTTATATACAAAACTTAATAAGAAAATAGAATTACATCTTTTTCATAAGTGCTTACCTAATTGAAATTGAAATGAATTACCTTTTTAGAGTTTTCATCCTATTGATGTGATTGATCATCTCACCCATATATTCTATCATGAAGTAAGCATACTTAATATTGCTTTCTTGTATGGGGTATTGCAACAAATCAACTCAAAAGAATGCTAGTTTCATATAATAATGATCAATTATTATATTAGGTACCTAAACATGCACTGTAATGTTACTTGCACATATATGCACTTATTCAACAATATATGTCTTCTCAACATTGCCCAACATGTAATGTGCCCTTAGAGATTTACTAAGTGTTACCTTTCGAGCTGCACACGAGGCCCACAATATTATTAATATCAAAATAAGATAATTGATAAGAAAATATAACTAAAGATGAAGCAATCATCTTTACACCTATATACCTTTCACGATATGGTGTCATGTAGCATTCATGCTTCTTATCCACTAATATAACCTTATTTGATTTGAAAAAATAGGCTTAAACACATTCATCATTAGCTAAAGTTCAAAATACTCTAAAATGACCTAATACATAAAATAATAAAAACTAAGGTTCAAAACTTCAAATAATAGTAAAAATGAGCTAAAATGGTGCTAATTAAGATTATGGTTAATGTAACACTAATGCGACACTATCTCCTTAATGATATGGCAATGATGTGAATTATGGCTAATATAGTGCTAATGTAGCACCATCTCCTTGATGATGTGGCACCAACTTGATAATAATGTGGCACAATTCTATTACACTTAATCAAGCTATCTTTACAACTTACTTCCATGTGATTAACCTCTTTAGAATCACATCATTTTTTCTTTTTTCAAAAAGATTCATCCTCAAATTTTCAAAATCTACATCAAATGAAAAGGATTAGAAATATTAATAAAAGCATTCACATTAAACTTACCATGAGAATTCAAATTAGGAAAATAGCTATTGTCTTTTCAAGACTTGGAATGAACTATCTTCACTTGAATGTAGCTAGAATTCCTTTAGATTTAGAAAATTTTCCTTTTCCAGTCACATTACCAATAAAAAAAACCTAGGTCAAATACAAAGTTAGCAAAATTAGGACAAGCAAATAAAAACAATGGTATGACCATAGTGGAAAAGTTTCTCACAAACTTTCCAAAAAGATAACTAAACCATAAAAACTCACAATCTCACTAATAGATTTTAGTGGAGGCCATTTTTCAATTACTTTAACTTTTACTTCATCCACTTTTATTCCTATGCCACTCATAACATGATTCAAAAATATAATTCTTTCCATATAAAATGAGCATTTCACACATTTAGCATACAAAAGTTCATTTCTCAAAACCCTCAAGACACATTTTAAAAGCTCAACATGCTCATTCAAGATTTTATTATGTATAAAAATATCATGAAGATATGACAACTTTTTCTAATTCTTTAAATTTTAAAACAATAAGAAGATCCATCCTTTAGGCTCATGAAAATAATAAAAACTAGCAACAACAAAATTATTCTTAAAAACACTCAAAACATGAAGGCAATAGAAACTTAGAAAAAACTTGCAAATAAAAACACATAAACTTAACACAAGAATTTCATCTAGATAAACCTTCACAAATTTATTAAAGGAAGTATGCAAAACATGATTTATTAAGCTCACAAAAATACTTGGTGCATTAAATAAACTAAGTAGCAATGATAACCATTCATACAAACCATGCTTTGCTTTGAAATTATTTTTCTTTTCAACATCTTTTCTTAAGCAAATTTGATGATAAGTCTTTTTCAAACCATGCTCGAAGAACACACAATGGTTATGCAACACATTAAGCATAATATTAGAGGTATCCTTAATTCTAAAATGTTTTATTGAATCATATCTATAAGCTTTAAAGCCAAACAAAATTTTTAAATAACTTTTAGGCACATAGAATTTGTTTTTTCCACACAAAATGTCTCCAAAAACTATTTCCTCATGCGTTAATACATTTAAAACACCATCACTAAATAGAGGAGTAGCAAAATCAATTGAAAAAGTAATAACATTGAGTGAAGAAGTAGTAAGACCATAATTATTTACATATAAACTTTCAATGTTTTCAACACCTAACAAATTTGTATGCAAAGGATTACTATTATTCCTAAAATTTAACAATCTATGATGCAAAGTAAAGATAAGAGTATACCTTTGAGACAAAGAACTATCCACTACATTGTTGTTAGCTCTTTTAGGTTATAAGACATGAAAATTTCTCAATGAAGCTCATTAACTTTTCATGTTTACTATGTAGCTTTCCTTGCCCTCTAAAATGCTTTAATGTCTTAATAGCACTTAACAAAACAAATTTAATTTTGTTAGCATTCTCATATGCTTTTCTGTACAAAACAATTGACCTAAAGTATAGAAAACACATTTTATCTCACTTGTTTTTCTAATGACTCTCAAATTTTTATTTCTCTCTTTTCCAATAAAATCACTCTATTTTTTTTTTCTTAACTTAATTTTTCTCTCACTCTCTTTTCCATAATTATTCTTTTTCTTTTCATGACTCTCACTTTTTTCTATTCTCTTCTCCTCTTTATTATTTTCTTCCTTTTCATCCTCATTTTCTTCTCTCTTTTTCATTTTTTATTCTTTTTTTCTTATCTTTTCCTCCCTTTTTCTTCCTCTCTTTTTCTTTTACTTTCTTGATTGATCTTTATACACTTATTTTAGGGTTAAAAGATTGAGCTTCATTTTTCTCCTATTCATTTAAAAACTACATGTGTTGAGAACATTATAATAAGTTACTTTTCTATTAAATTGCCAAAGTCTCCCAAGTAATAAATGGTAAGCATTCATAGGAGCAACATTATATAATATCTCTTTTTGGTATTTACCAAAGATAAAATAAATGAAAACTTACTTTGTCATGTCTATTCCATCATTATTATTCAACCATTATAACTTGTATTGAGTAGTATATAGCAAAGTAGATAAATTCAACTTCTCTACCATATAGGTATTAACAACATTAGCACAATTTTCACTATCAATAATCATATTGCACATATTACCTTCAATATTGAATCTAGTGTAGAAGATGTTCTCCTTTTGCACTTCACTTTCTTCCTTTGTTTGTTCTCCTAATTTTTTTTGAATATTTAATGCTCTCTTTAATAGACAATCAATGACATGATAACTATACTCCAAACATTTGAAATACTTGTCCTTGGAATACTTTTGATGCTTTTTAACTTTCTTTTTCTCTTAGACACTTCTTTTTTAGAATTTAATGATGATTCTCCTTTATGCTTGATAATGCCCTTAGATTTTTCTCTCATGAATTTGGATGAAGAATGACTCTTGTACTTCTCATGATCCTTATGTTCCTTCATTTTAAACTTCTTATTTCTTGACAAGAAAGATTCTTCTTCCTAATGTTATCAAGACTATAATCATGCTTATTTATCCTTTGTTTCTCATTTTCTCTTCTCTTACTCCTCCTTTCACTTCTTCTATCATGTCTTCTTTCATCTCTTTTTATATCATTCTTTTTAAACTTATTATGATACACTCTTTCTCTTTTACTCCATTCATTTTTATTTCTAACTCTTTTTTCTTTAATACATCTCTTATTTTATCTTTTATCTCCTTTTTCTCTTTTATCTGTCCCATCAAATTGGCTCTCTTGAGATTGCCTACTTTCAAGCATTCTAAGTATTTTATTAAATTTTTTATAGCTTGTAGCAAATCCTCCCATGTGTACCTATTATCATTTTTCTCATTACCTCCTAACATTATTAAATGAAAAACCTATAAGAAAGCTTAGATAAAAGAAAGGACCTCATAAAAGCGCACAACTCATTTATTTTAGGGCACTCACACTTGTGTTTGCACCCTAAATAAGCTTTTACCCTTAAATAAACTCACACTATTGCTTTTTTTTCACTCTTTCACTCTTTCCCTTTTGTGGTTCTTTGAAAACTAAGAAATTTCAATCAACAAGATTCAATAATTATGACAATCAATATCATCAATCAAGGTTTACACAATTGAAAGGATCCAAAAAGACAATTAAAGAAATAAGAAATGGAAATTCAAATAATAGAAACTAAATAGGACTTAAAATAATGAAAAAGAATAATACAAGGTAACAATAGGTGCTAATTTAAGAACTTAAGTAATTAAGAGAGACAATGAACAACTAATATCAAAATGAGAAGTTCAAGGGTGACTAAAGGATATCAAGAATCAATAATAATTAAAGGCAAATAACTTCTTTTTTTTTGTTTCACTTTATTTTCAATAATTTAGCACTTCTAGTCCTTTTTGACATTTTAGCTTTCTTTTGTTCTTTCTTGCTTCTAAATTATTTTTTCTAGTTTTGCTTATTTTTAACCACACTTTATTTTTCTAGCTTCTTCTTTGTAAGTTCTTGTTTGGTTCACTTACTGGTTTTTCTCTTTTGTTTCTTATTTTTCCTTTTCTCACTTATTTTTACTTTCTAATTTATAACTACTTAACACCAATCTTCATTTTCTTCTTGCACTTTTTCACTTCAAACATTAATTTTCACCATTAAGCACTTGTTTTGACTTAAATTCCAACAATAGTTTAATACTTGTTGTGCTGTTTGTAAAAGTATTTCACATAAATTAGATATGGTGCCCTTTACTTTATTTTAGTGAATTACTATATTCAATTATAACACTTTAATGTTGTTTTATTAGAATATGACAATTGGTAATTGCAAGCTAAAATTTTTCACTTTGAACTTTTAACAAACATGTTTAATGCACATTTCATTCACTAAACTAGCACTTAAATTTGAATCAAATTTTAAGCTAAATAATATGAAACAACATAAAACAAAAAGGATTAATATCATAATAAATTCATACTTACAATTGATTTAGACAATTTATCAAATACATAGAAGGTAAAACTGAAGAACAATTTGGATTTGACACAAAAATGAATCAAAACATATGAATTTAATACAAACCAAATTAGAAATGAAATAGATACAAAAAATAAAATTAAAACAAGATAAAAATGAAGAAATATAATATGAATTTTTTAATAATAGCATGAATAGTATTATAAACAATACATGAATAGTAGTATGAACAATAACTAGAAAATTAAAGAAAGATTAAACCTAAATTTAGGATACTTGCTTTGAATACCAAATGATGTGAAATTGGAAGCACTAATACCAAATAATGTAAACTTATGTTGGATTGTCCTAAAATTTAGCAAATCAATTTGAAAATAAGAAGGATATTCACATCATACTTTAGAAGAGAAAGAATTGGAATGACAAGTAATGATGAACACGTCACAAAGGATATAAATCATTTAATCAATGAAGAAGAAACATACCATAAGGATGAATCATTGATTAGTGAAAATTAACACTATAAAAGGTGAATCCTTTTAATAAGTCACAAGTTCATTCAAAAACCCAAGAGAGAAAGTACTCTCACAACAAAGGCACTAAGCCAATTCAAAGTTAAAATCTCAAAATCTCTAATATCTAATATAACTTGACATAAAGAACAAGTCTCTTTATATAAATTTCTAAATCTTAATTGAAAATATACTTAGATAACACCATATAAGCCTAAAACTAATTCACTATCCTAAATCCAATAAGGGCTTCTAAATGACTCTAAATAATACAATAAATTAAAATAGTAAATTACTTATAATAACATGGTAAATGTTTTAAAGCAAAAATGGACCTAAACACATTCATCCTAAACTAAAGTCCAAAATGCTTTAAAATGACCCAATACATAAAATAACAAAAACTAAGGTCTAAAACTCTAAATAATGGTAAAAATGAGCTACAGTAATGCTAATTAAGATTATGGCTAGTTCCAATTAAGATTATGGTTAATGTAGTACTAATATAGTATCATCGTCTTAATGATGTGGATTGTAGCTAATATAGTGTTAATGTAGTACCATCTCCTTAATGATGTAATAATGATGTAACACCAACTTAATAATAATATGGCATAATTCTATTGTACTTGATCATGCTCTTTTTCTAACTCACTTCCTTATAATTAACTCTTTTAGAATCACATCACTATCTATGTACTTATAGTATTCTTTAAGTCTATTCCCCACCTATTGAGTGAAATATAGATCTAGGAAACCAAAGTAGAACCTAATTCCATATTCTTAACAACAAGGTGTAAGTACCATCATTTTCACAATGCATGAGCTCAACTTCATAATGTTTAATATGTACATAAAAATTGGATAGACTTGAAGGGTAAAGAAGAATAAACTCGATTCAAGTCTTTACAATACACACATCAAGCTCTTACATGTTCAAAAGCTGCAAGATTTGGACACGCTAATATCATATTTGTATGCCATAGTCTCATATTTCATATATAATAGTATGATGGCTATTCTATTTATCCTATCTATAATAGATTGAAGTTCTTGTTAAGGATGAGTTGCCAAACTCTAATTATTTAAACTTGCCATCATCATCCATTTCCTCTCTCGAGAATCGGAGAACATAGGTAACATGTATTTCATCATAAAGAAGGAACTTTAAATAATGAAAAATCTCATATTTGTGAACAATATAATTAAAGCTTTTAGCCAAGGTAGGTAGGTGTCAAATGCTTAGGCCACAGTGGTCACCTTATTGGTTAGCAATAGTACCTTAGTTATACCTTTCTTGACAACATTTATCACAACCTTATACTGATCTTCCAATAGTGGAACAATGTAAAGCACATGATATAGGAAAACTATACCTATCACTACTTGCTAAATAAAAGGTCCTACAACCATAGGTACCTATATCCACCACGCAAGGACAAATAAATTAGTTAATTAACATTAATGTAAAACTACAATATTATTGGAAATACCTAATAAAAATTAATTGGACAACAAAACATTTACCTATAGTAGTTACGTGAATGGGTTAAGGTCAATGAGGTAGCAGCTACCTTATCATGTTGTATGGGTTACTATCCATACCTTATCCTCTTATTACAAGGTGATGACTGATCTTATTCCCTCTGGCTTAAACATAGCCCTTACTTCCTTAATAGCTTCCTTTTTTTCATTCTCTCTACCACCTTAATGATGACCTGTGCCCTCAACTTTTCAATATCTTTATTAAATCATCCTTTAATGCGAGGATATTTTAAAGCTCCCTTAAAGTAGGCGTTAAGGCTTATTAATCCTTTAATGCCCTTAACACATTAAGGATGCTCCTAAATTCCTAGAGCAATAGTCAATATGCCTATCTTTCTTTTAGGTCGAAATCTTCCTAAGAAAGCTTGATGCAAAAGCTTATTTTAGCAAAATATGATTAAACATGATTCATTATGTATTGATAATTGAATAACATATTTCATATTTGATAAATAAAATAATAACATCATTTACAATTCACTCAACAACTGATTAATTCTCTTTAATTGTTTATTCACCTTAATAGTTGACTCTAACTCTCACCTATAACTCATGTCATGGTATAGGGCCAATAAAGGCAAATGCTTGATCAATAAGCTAATCAAAAGCCTTTATAGCAACTTAAGTCCTTTCCTTAATGAGACCCTCTCCAAGCTTTTTGTACCTACCCTGAAATAACTATGTTTCTAGGTGTTTTTGGCTTAGTTCATCTTATTCTTTACACTTTGAGCCTATTGTTAAAAAAATAAAATATTCATTGTACCTCTCATTTGTAGAACATATTCTTTGTACCTCTTAAGTAGGCATAGAAGTAAGTTAGGTTGAACTAAGCTTTGCTTAAAATAGACCAAACTTGAAAAAAAAAAGCTTGGCCTAGCTATAAGCTTGTGGTAAGCTAAAACTTTAACACTTAACCTAATCTATTAGCATCTATAAGCTTATTAATAATTAATAAATATTTTCAAAAAAATACTATTAGAAGTAAAATTAAGTTAAATCAAATCAAGTTTTGATATTATCAAGTTAAATAAAGTTGTTTGAGATCGAACTAATAATAACATTATAATTTAAGTTCACCTTGACTAAAAATTATAAAGTTCAAAGTTTGACTCAATTTGAACTCAATTCAAATTTAATTTGATCCCAAAATGGATAAAAGTATCGCAATAACACTTATAAATTTATCATTTAAATAATTATAATCATAATATAAGCTAAAATTAAGACAATAAGGATATGTTAGAAATTTTCATTCATTTTTTAAATGAATATGAAATTTCTCTAAATAATATATATTTATATAGTACCTAATTTGATATATAAAAAATACAAGCTGACCTAGTAGGCTAATAAGCTAGGCTTTAAATAATATAGCCTAATCTATTTTATAAAATAGGATGAAAGTTTCACCTAATCCTATTCTATTTTAGAAATAAGCAAGGTTAAAAATAGGTTAGGCCATTAAAGGCCTATAGGCTAGGTGGCCTACTTTCACCTTACTTTTAGGCATATTAAAGGTATTCTACAAGGTAACACATATAAGTAACCCTTATGCATATGTAAGCTAAAAATATTGTTATGTACATGTAAAGAATGAGATGAAGATGAGTACTAAGGTTCCTTAAAAATATATCTTCCCAGATGACTTCCTTGATGTCATCTGGCACTTGATGCTTTTTTCTAATAAAAATAAGCATCTTGATACCTATCAATATCCTAATATAACTATCAAATTCTATTGCATCAAGCCCATATGTATGGCCTTTATCATTGAAATCTACTATTGCCTTTCTCTTTTTGCACACTTCAGGATCATGTCTGCCATAATTATTGGATCTTTAGTGTCTTTCCTTTTGTTACCACCTATATTGTAATTAAAATCCAAGTCACTTTTATTTAAAGAGTTATAACAAAAGTAATACAAATATTTAACTTATGTGTCAACTAACATTTGATAAGTTTGCAAGCATATACATGTGATAACTTAAATGATAAGAAACCATTGGAAATCATTTTATCATATTTGATTTGATCCTAGAATAAAATTTTACCCATAATAAATTGAAATTGGCTCCCAACAAAGCCATAACAACATTGAAAGTTACTCTAAAAATGTAACACTTAAGCAAAAATGTATCATCCATGTAAAAATGGCATTTTCAGAAATAGAAACATGAAAACAAGACATGTATTAGAGTACACAACTCTCCATGTTAAATAACAAGTCTAAACCATGTTCACAACCATTAAAGAGTAATTTTAAAACACAAAAATGAAAATATTTCAACAATATATGATGATGCTACCTATCTAACCCTAAAAATTATAACCAAAATACAAAATGATCATAAACTATAAGAGAACCGAGGAAAATACCTCAAATAATGTGGAGTAAATGCCTAAATATAGTATAATGTTAATGTCACACAACCATTGAACAAAAGCTAGAGAAAATGGAATGGAAAGCATGTATAAATGAAAAGCAAATCATTATATGAATGAAGTTTGTATGCAATTCTAAGAAATAGAGATAAGGATATGCTAATGGTAGCAATTTCAACATCGGTTATAAATAAATAACTAGTGCCTATATATTTTCACATCAGTCATCACTAAAATTGATGTTTGATGTTTTACACATAATTATAAAAATCTCACTTTAGATAAGCTTTCTATGTTAGTTATTTATAGCAACAACATCCAATGTTTAGCACCATCTTCAAATCTAATGGTTCACCTTCATTTTCAACTTTGAGTTTGTAAAAATTGGCATAAGTCATAATAAAAATAGAATCCACTTTTTGAATAAACTCTTTAGCTCTCATTAAATGTTGTTTCACAAATAACCAATATAGAAAGGATATTATGGTTTTACTATATGGATTATTAATTAAAGCTAACACGAGGAATTGCTCATATTTTCAAGAATGTCATCATGCCATTATATATGTTAATTTTCATTTTAGCCAATATTAATGTGGCAACTTTGTATCTTAATTTTGTAGTAGTGTTTGTACCTCATACAACTATAAAACTTATGTCATCACTTGCAAAGTGTCACAAGTCGGCCTTACACACCAGTTTACTAAGCAAACAAGCTCCGTTTAAACTATAACTTGGCAGATAATTCAAGCATAGGATGGAAACCTTGTAGCCCAAATTTGGTGTCATTCTGACTTGTGTACTATTTTTTCTATTTTTCTATGTATTTGCACTTTACATGTATTTTTTACCAAGGCAACTTGTCCAGTGCGAGTAGGAAAGCACTTGGCTATGATCCTTGCATTTTTAACTTTCTATCGGTGTATTTTAGTAATAATTTTCCACCCGGAGCTAGTTAAAAAGCCCTTATGACAACTCGAAAAAAGTATGTCATCTTAGGCAATTTTGGGTTTAGCTTATAATGCTCTTTAAGGGGAATGTAAGGTGACCATAGTGGAAACCTTACACTAGTCTAGGAGATGGAATGTACGGCTTGTACCACCCTTGCACATTTTCAATACTGTATGGAGGATTATATGAATGAAAGAAGTAGCCCCTCTTCTAAATTACGATGTCCCGAATTTTAGCCGATTTTGGCCACATTTGCCCGTATTCGTCCACATTGCATATTTTGCACTTGTGTGCTTCATGGTTGCCTTTAATATGCTTTGTGCTATGTGTTGTACCATCGTTGCCCCTATTTATGCGTGTTTTAGTTACCTTGATTGTTTATCTTCCACTGTACCCTTTAATCTTGTTGCCGCTCGGTATGTTAGCCCACTTAGGTGTCGTAGGTCTAATCTTTGGCTGGCTTGCTATCAAGTTGTTGATAGCAAGTGTCGCATGGTCTAGCAAGTGAAGTTGCCAGCCCGTGACATTTGGTATCAGAGCGGGTTCGACTCGCTTTGGAGATCGCTCGAAATTATTGGGAGATTTAAAGAGCAACAACAACCATGTCGAACACGGTACACATTAATGAACTCAAAAATCGAATGGGGCAGATGGAAGAATTGTACAAAGCTATTGAAGAGATGCAAGGTCACGACATTCTTGAGCTTATTGATTGGGCTAGGGAATGGGAAGGTGTGGCCATTCGAGTTATGGTTGTTGAATCTTATTTGGGCATTGATCGGGAAACTCCAAGTGTCATCGCGGAAGGCAACTTGGGTGACTCGGTTAGAAAACTGAGAGCTAAACTAGCAGATGTGAAAGCCCAGCTTAGAGTTCTGACAAGAGCGTTGGGTAACCAAGGCCCCAACCATGGAGCACCAGAATATGGGCATATGAGGGTGCCCGAACCTCACTGTTTCGCGAGTGCACGAGATGCCAAAGAGTTAGATATAGAACAATATTTTTGAATCGTAAGGCCAAAGCTTTCTCTTTGATATGGAACAATATTTTTAAATCGTAAGGTCAGATTTGGAGGAGGTAAAAGTTACGACCGCAATCATGTACTTAACTGGTAATGCAAAACTTTAGTGGTGGACCAAATATGAAAATATTCTAGCGGGAAGATGCATCATTGACACATGGGAAGATTTGAAAAGAGAGTTGAAGTCCCAATTCTTCCCTGAAAATGTTGAGTACATGGCTTGGCATCAACTTCAAGACCTAAATAAACTGGTGCCATTCAAGAATATGTAAAAAGATTTTCTGCCCTAATGTTGGATATTCGGGATATGTCCAAGAAGGATAAAATGTTCTTCTTTCTTGAAGGTCTCAAACCTTAGGCTAAAACTGAGCTCCAGAGACAGCGGGTTCAGGACTTGCCTATCGCAATGGCTACTGCTGAACACTTAATTGACTACCATGCCGAAAACCCTAATAAGATGTCCTAAACAAATAGTAGGCCTTCTTCTACGAGAAGCAGAAGACAGTCTAATAAGTCTAGCAAGAGTAAAAGTGGGAGAGGAGACAACAAGAGAAGTCCACATATCCCAAATTCAGCTTCATTCCGGAATACTGCTAACACGGGTGGGAAAAAACCTTTGGCTTGTTTCCTATGTAAAGGTCTGCACAAAATGGCTGACTGCCCACAAAAAGCTAGCCTCAACGCTATACAAGTCTCCTTTAAAGATCAAGATGAACAAGAGGATGATTGTGAAAGCAAAGAGGATATAGCTCCGAGAATGGGTGCATTGCGGATCCTTGGTGCCCTGAAGAAATAAGTTAGAAAAGGGAAAAGTAGCCTAAACCATGGCCTCATGTATGTAAAGGGGCAAATAGCAGGAAAGGCCACCTCTAGTGTGATGGTCGACATTAGTGCCACTCACAATTTCATCTCTGAAGCGGAAGCCAAAAGGCTCAGTCTGAAGTTAGAGAAGGACTCAGGCCGTATGAAAGTTGTTAATTCTAAGGCCTCGACCACCATAGGAGTGGCGAGACAAGCAACTGTAAAGCTTGGCTAATGGCAAGGAAAAGCAGATTTTGTGGTCGCTAAGGTGGATAATTTTGATGTAGTATTGGGGATGGAGTTCCTCTTAGGCCACCAAGTCATGCCGATTCCTGCAGCAAGCTGCTTTTTGCTCATAAGAATAATCCATGCGTGGTACCTGTCCAAACAAAGCAACTGGAAGAGACGAAACTCTTATCGGCTATGCAGTTCAAGAAGAGGCTAAAACGGAGAGAGCCCTCATTTGTTGCCACAATTGTAGGGGATGGGAAAAGAGAAGTAACACCTGATGGAATTCAGTGCATGTTAGAAGCATATAAAAATGTTATGCCCGATGTGTTGCCCCCACATCTCCCTCCTCGATGGGAAGTTGACCACCAAATCGAGTTATTACCTGGTGCGAAACCCCCTACTAAAAGTCCATATAAAATGACCCCTCCGGAACTGACTGAATTGCGGAAGCAATTGAAAGAACTATTGGATGCAAGTTTCATCCAACTTCAAAAGCACCATTTGGAGCACCGGTGTTATTTCAAAAGAAACAAGATGGGAGCCTTCGATTGTGTGTGAACTATCGAGTCTTAAACAAAGTCACTGTGGCGAACAAGTACCCGATCCCTTTGGTTCAAGATCTTTTTGATCAGTTGAGCGGTGCTAGATACTTTACCAAGTTGGACCTTAGATTGGGTTACTACTAAGTGAGAGTAACGGAGAAGGATGTAGCGAAGATAACTTGTGTTATGCGTTTTGGGGCTTTTGAGTTCCTAGTGATGCCTTTCGGGTTAACCAATGCCCCAGCTACATTCTGCACTCTCATGAACTAGGTGTTCCATGACTTTCTTGACAAGTTCGTGGTGGTCTACCTGGATGACATTGTTGTATTTAGTCCCACACTAGAAGAACACATTGAACACTTGCGATTGGTGTTTGAAAGACTGAGACAACACCAATTGTATGTGAAGAAAGAAAAGTGCTCCTTTGCTCAGGAACGTATTAAGTTTCTTAGGTATATCATCGAATGCGGAGGGATTCGAATGGACTTAGAGAAGGTCAAAGCTATCCAAGAGTGGGAAGCCCCCACAAAGGTGATTGAACTGAGATCCTTTTTGGGGCTTGCAAACTACTACCGTAGATTTGTAGCGGGATACTCAAAACGAACGGCACCTTTAACGGACCTGCTCAGGAAGAATGTTACTTGGATGTGGAATGAAAAACGCTAAGTTGCATTTGAAGATTTAAAACAGGCTATGACTAGGGATCCTATGCTTGCTTTACCAGATATAGCAAAGCCCTTCGAGGTTCAAACAGACGCCTCGGACTTCGCATTAGGCGAAGTTTTACTCCAAGAGGGCCATCTTGTTGCCTACGAGAGCCATAAGCTATCAGAAGCTAAACGAAGATATACGGCATAGGAGAAGGAAATGCTGGCGGTTATTAACTGCTTAAGGGTATGAAGGCATTACTTACTTGGGTCAAAATTTGTGGTAAAGACTGATAACTCGGCAGTTAGCCACTTTTTCACCCAACCAAAGTTAACCCCAAAGCAGGGCTGTTAGCAAGAATTTCTGGCAGAATTCGATTTCGAATTTGAGCATAAGGTGAGACGGAGCAATCAAGTGGCAGATGCCCTCAGTCGAAAGGCCATGCTTGCAGTAATGACGTTAATGTCTTGCACAACAAGAAGCCAAGTTACATCTACCATGCGGGAGCTAATACGGGAAAATCTCCCTAAGGACCCGGTGGCCCAAACCATTATAAACCTTGCTAAGGAGGGCAAAACTCGTCAGTTTTGGGTAGAAGATGATCTATTGTGGATAAAAGGGAGAAGACTCTTCGTTCCCAAAGCTGGCGATCTAAGGAAGGTATTTCTAAATGAGTGCCATGACACTTTGTGGGCGGGTCATCCGGGATGGCAAAGAACTCATGCCTTGCTGAAGTAGGGTTATTATTGGCCACAAATGCGAGATGATGTGGTCAATCATACTAAAACATGTCTCATCTGCCAGCAAGATAAGGGTGCCAGAGAAAAGACCGCGGGACTTTTGGAGCCATTGCAAATACCCAACCGACCTTTGGAGAGTGTGTCGCTGGATTTCATTTCCAGTCTTCCTAAAGTAGGGGATCTATCCACTATCTTGGTGGTAGTAGATCGCTTTTTGAAGTATGGAACATTCATACCAGCTCCAAAGTATTGCTCAACAAAAGAGACGGCCTGATTATTCTTTAAATTTGTGGTGAAATACTAGGGAGTACCCCAGAATTTAGTTAGTGACCGAGATAGCAGATTTACCGGGACCTTTTGGTTAGAACTGTTCAATATTCTCGGGTCATAACTTAATTTCTTGTCTAGCTACCATCCTCAAAGTGATGGCCAGACCGAGAGATTTAATGGCCTATTAGAGGAGTATCTGAGGCACTTCACTAGTGCTAATCAAAAGAATTAGCCACAACTTTTGGACATTGCACAATTTTACTTCAATGCTCAGAAAAGTTCTATGACCAATAAAAGTTCGTTTGAGATTGTTATGGGTCAATAACCACTCTTGCCCCACACGGTGTCTAGAGTGTATAAAGGGGTGAATCCTAGTGCACACCATTTCCTAAGGATTGGAAACTAAACATTGAAATTGCCCATGCTTACTTAGATAAAGCTTCTAAGAGAATGAAGAAATGAGCAGATAAGGGGCGCCGGGAGTTAGAATTTAAGGTAGGAGATCTTGTACTTGTCAAGCTGCTACCCGAACAAAAAAGTGTAAAGGCCAGAGATAGTCAGTTGCTTCGCAAGTATGAAGGCCCAGTACCGATTATAGCAAAAGTTAAGAAGGTAGTCTACAAAATTGCTTCACCTAAATGGCTGAAAATCCACCCAATCATCCATGTCAGCAACTTAAAGCCTTATTATCCAGATGCTGATGATCTAGCTCGTAACCAACCCACCAGGCCGGAAGTAAACCCTACTAGCAGAAGACAGAAGTGTATGGAAGAAATTCTAGCTAAGCGTGTGGTGACAGTGAGAAGGCGACCCAAAAAGGAATTCTTAGTGAGATGGAGGAGTTTGGGAGATGAGGAGATCAATTGGAAGAAGGAAGAAGATTTGTCAGAGTTCAAGTAGCAGATTTAAGCCTTTCAAGCGGCAGAGTCTCCGAAGACGTCAACCAATTGAGTGGGGGAGAATGTCACAAGTCAGCCTTGCACACCAGTTCACCAAGCAAACAAGTTTTGTTTAAGTTATAACTTGGCAGATAATTCAAGCATAGGATGGAGACCTTGTAGCCCAAATTTGGGGTTATTCCAACTTGTGTACTATTTTTGCTATTTTTCTATGTATTTGCATTTTACATGTATTTTTTACCAAGGTAACTTGTCCAGTGTGAGTAGGAAAGCACTTGGCTGTGATCCTTGCATTTTTAGCTTTCTATCAATGTATTTTGGTAACAATTTTTCACCCGGAGCTAGCCGAAAAGCCCTTATGACAACTCGAAAAAAGTATGTCATCTTAGGCAATTTTGGGTTTGGCTTATAATGCTCTTTAAGGGGGAGTGTAAGGTGACCATGGTGGGAACCTTGCACTAGTCTAGGGGATGGAATGTGCGGCTTGTATCTCCTTTGCACATTTCCAATACTATATGGAGGATTATATGAATGAAAGAAGTAGCCCCTCTTCTAAATTACGATATCCTAAATTTTAGCTAGTTTTGATCGCATTTACCTACATTCGTCCGCATTGCATATTTTGCACTTGTGTGCTTCGTGGTTGGCTTTAATATGCCTTGTGCTATGTATTATGCAATCGTTACCCCTATTTATGCGTGTTTTGGTTGCCTTGGTTGTTTATCTTCTGCTATGTCCTTTAATTTTGTTGTCGCTTGGTATGTTAGCCCACATGGGTGTCGTGGGTCTAATCTTTAGCTAGCTTGCTTTTAGGTTGTTGATAGCAAGTGCCGTATGGTCTAGCAAGTGAAGTTGCCAGCTCGTGACAAATGGTAATCGCATTCATGCAAGTCATAGTAAATCCTATACCTTATAAATCATAAACCTCAAACCCTAACTCCTAAACTCATAACTTCATGCAAATTTTCAATTATACTTTAACGCAATACTTTCTATACTACATACAACTGTAGAAATTATGTCATTATTTATGAATATAATGACATCTAAGATAATTATCATGCTAGTTATACCATAACTCTCATAAGGCACATACATGACTTATAATCTTAAGGGTGGAGTATCAATATGCTATAGCCTTTTAAATTTTGAAAATTTTTAAATATATATGAATTATTTTATGAGAAAGTGTTAGTTTAACCCCTCTTAAAAAGTAAAATAAATGTAAAAGATAGTACAATTAGTGAGGATCTATTTAAAAACGTCACTTCAACACCTCATTTAATAGATTCAAACTTAAAATAATTTAAATTTTATATTTTTAATTTGTTAAAATTGAATATTAAATTAAGTAAAAAATTACTAAATTCATTTAATAGTTACTCTTATTTTAATTAGACATTTGAGACAAATATATCCAATATTATCTTTATTTTAAGGATAATAATTGAATACATAATATATATATCATATTATTTAAAGAATTGTATAGAATTTTTAAAATTATAATCATGAACAATTTTAAAATTTTATAAGATTTTTTTATTTTTAATAAAAAAATTTAAACTATTAATTAATTTCAATACTCAAAATAAGAAACTTTTCAAACATTGATATTTAGTTAAACTCAAGCTTGAAATTTTGTAAGCTTAATGATCTTAAGCTCAAACTCATATTTAGGCCACTTAAAATTATTTAAATATTTGAATAGATTTTTAAAATTATAATCATAAACAATTTTAAAATTTTAAATTTAAACTATTAATTAATTTCAATACTCAAAATAAGAAAATTTTCAAACATTGATAATTTAGTCAAGTTCAAGCTTGAAATTTTGTAAGCTTAGTGAGCTTAAGCTCAAACTCATATTTAGGCCATTTAAAGAATGTTGCATTCTATGCTTTTACATAATCTTATGTAAGTTTATCATAAATCATGTAACAAAGTCATATTTTAATACAATACTTCTCCTACTTCATGCAACTGAAGAAGTTATGTCACCATTTGTAGACATAATGGCATCCAAGACAAATGTCATGCAAGACATGTCATAAACCATGAACCTCTAATTTTAAACCCTAAACCCAAACCTTATGCAATTATACCATAAACCATATAACAAAGCTATATTCATATGTAATTCTTCACATACTTTATGCATGTCATTGCAAAACTTATATCACACTTGCAAACATAATGGCATTTAGATAGCTGTTGCACAAGTCATAAATCACTAAGACAAAAAGTTAATGCGATATTGGAACATAGATGTCAAGTAAAATTAAAATTGACGTATGTTATAGAGTAGTGATAGTTTTTAAAATCATAGGAACATTTAAGATGTCAACTTTTGAAAAAAAATAACTAATGTGTTCATTCCTATGAAATTTAACATGTCAATTCCCAAAATAGCCAACATTTAAAGGAATGGCAACTGTTAGATTTTAAAAGTAATAGCAAAACTTAAGATGTCGATTATTTAAAATTATGAATTTGTTGTTTCAAGTTAAACTTTGGACATTAGTTATTGAAAAATAATCAACATCGAAAGTTATATGATGTGGTGCCATTTTTTTATAAATATGAGAATAGTATGAAACGTCAATTTACATAAAAATTGATGTAATGTACTTTAAATGTTTGTTATTTCAAGTCAAACTTTAGACATCGGTTATTGAAAAACAATCAACATTGAAAATTATATAACGTAGTGTTTTTTTAATAAATATAAGAATAATTTTAAACTTCAGTATACGTAGAAATCGATGTGATGTACTTTAAATGTTAGTTATTTAATAAATAAATCAACATTGAAAACCTTTTGCACAATAATTTTTCATTTTGTTTTCTATTTCACTCTTACTTTTAATTTAAACCCAAACTTTCTAACAATTCTCTAACCTCCATTTTTATTAATTTCCTAGCTATCTCATAACCTCTATGAAATTTTTAACATCACTCAATCATCCTTTAGCACCATAATTCACATATTCACAAGTATCATGTATTTTTTAGTTTTCATTCAACTTCTCAATATTGGATGGTTATTTAAACTTGTTTGATATATGTATATTATATGTATATATGCATATATATATGTAGAAATTGCTAAGATATGGAGGTTACCAGCATCCGATTTTGCATTTAAATGAAAAAAAATGCTATTATTTAGTGACAATAAAATAATAATGGATATTTTACTTAATTTGCTGCCTCCATTAATTTCTTAATTTAATGAATGTATTTAATGTGGCAATGAGAAGGAATGAGTGAAGTTAACTAATATACTTTAAATTAGTATTTTTCTATTGAAATTAGTTAAATATCCTTTATTATTTTATTATAATTAAATTAATAAAATAATTTTTTCATCAAAAATAAGAAAGTGAAGATCACTAATATCTATATTTATATAATGTAGAGATTAGCAATCCCATAGATATATAGTCATAGTTTGTTTCAGTGTTAGGTTTATAGTTATATTATCTATTGGTGAATATAGGTTTTAAGGTCATGATTATATTGGAATAGTTATGTTAATACTCTATTTTGTGCTTATTTTTAAGCATATAGATTATATATGTCTAGTTGTCACATTGCTAGGTTTACCATTATAGGCTTTACTGGTAAATAATTGCCATTATTTTATGTTAACCTTTATAATCATATGCCTTATTTATGTAAAGTAATAGAGGCTTCTATAAATTAATGTAAGTTAATCCAATCTAAAGTCTTTTGCTTGTCTAATAGGTTATAAATTTTGTCATCTTCACCTTTGCATTTCATTATAAGTACAATTGCTATAATTATCACTTTCAAGATTTTTAAGCAATATCATCTTTTAAGTTTATGTTTATATGATTATACTTGATAAACATTGGTGAAACAATTTTATTAAAAGTATTTGCCTTAAATCCATTAAGGGCTAAGGATAGTGAAGAAGGTACGTTTACGTAACGTTCTTTCATATTTGTGAAATAAAGTTGTAAAAAGGTAAGCAGGGCAAACAATTGTGGTAAAAACAATAGTATACCTATCAAGTATTTTAGTTCTGTACTCCTTTAGGTCCACTAATACATTGGGTCCAATTTAGAATTAACTTGTCAGTTCAGTTCTAGTTCAAACTTAATGGATCAAGTATGAATTATTATCCTTACAAATGATATGATATATATTTATCTAATAAAATTGTGTTAAAACAAAATTAATCGTTAAATATACATTAGTTAGGTATATACTATCAAACACATTGTCACGACTTAACTTTCAGATAATGTTATTGGCGTAAAAACACCTAACTAGAATTAACTTATTAGCCAACTATTCTTACATGCCTTTAGCATATTTCTAACTCTTTACTACTTAACTTTATTGAAAATAAAAAAAAGGTATTTATAGAAAGTAGAATTAATTGCACGCACAATTGAAAATTTAAAATATAATTTCTAGACACAAAAAGACATATACAAAAGTTTACATGCAAATGTTATAAGTAGAGAAAATCTTAATTCAACCTATCTTATTTCTATTTAGGATCTTCCTTTGGATTAGATTCAAAGGATGAAGAAGATAGAGGATCTGATATACTAATAGACCTAGAACTACTAAATATGTCCTCCTGTGAATAGTTCGGTAAAAGAGGATTAATGATAAAAGGATTTAACTTAAAATTTAACTTTTTGTGTCCTATAGAATAATCAATACAAGGCACCATCCCTATCATCTAGAATCTATAACAAAATATAACTTTGAAAGTTTGTTAGGGCGACAAAATGTACAGATATTAGTCATTTTTTAGTGATTTATATTTAGAATTTATAAATAAAAGATTAATAACAAAGAGTATGAGTATTAAAATACTCAATGAATGGCTAATTTTCTCCTTTTTCTAAGGAGTATTCCTCATTATAAATTAGGGACATAGATATAATAAAGTACAATAATGAACAATTAAAATTATTATGCAAATAATTTACAAAGTTTATTAGAAAGAATAACAATAGTTGGTATGTAGATTTTCCCTTATATCTTCAGTCCAATCTTATCCCCCACCATTCTAGGTACAATGCCACTAACATTATCCTTCCAATGCTTACCACTCCTCTTCTTCTTTATGAAGGATGTATATTTCCTCCTTATAAATCAAATTCAAGGCAAGTAACATTAAAATACTAGTCGTAGCACTAATTACTCATTTCATCCATCTTATAGGGTGTGGTCAAAGTATTAACTATGTTATAAAATTTTACTATTTTCTTACATATCCAAATCTTATCATCACATGACATCATATTTAAGGTTGATACACAACCTTTCCATTTAAGATAATGATGATATTTAACTCTTTTGAATAGCTAACAATTATAATCCAAACATTATCAATTACTTTATACATTTCAATGTCTTATATCATTTCTCGAACAAGAATATTCAAAATTCAATTTGTTATGTAACATAGAAAATTTCCATAGTTTAGTGTCTTTATAAGCTACCAAATCAATTTAAATTTTTACTAAAATTTTATCCAATCTTATAACATATTAATAAACATCAAATATAAGTTTTCCTACAATTTATTCATTCTTAGATACTATTCACTCAATACCAAAATCATACAAATCAAAATAGGACAGCATAAGAGCAATTATATTACAAGCCTCTTTTCAATATTCAAACCACTTCTAATAATCATCAAATTTTGATACATAACCCTTAACATGTTAATTGATGAAAAAATTAATTATTCAACAAAAATTTCACTTAATTACTATTCATACAAAACTAAAAACTCAAAATTACTAATTCTAGGCAGTTTTAGAGTTGCTGTGGAAAAAAGGTCTTTTTTCTATCCAAATCAAATTCAATTACTATTAAATTTCTATGCAAATTTACTAACATATTAATAATCAAAGAATATTAATTAATTTGATTTTTTTCAATCAAATTATGGCATAAGTAATGCCAAATAGCAGAATACAAAATCCAAAATTCTATTGAAAGCTATTGCAACCAAAGTCCATTCAAATGCATTTTTCATAACTCTAAAGTTTTTCAAAAATTCTCAATTCTTTTCAAACCTATCCTAACATTATTATAGCATGACTATACCAAAAATTGAAATTTAAATAGCTTTTAATCCTTAATTTCCAAGAGAAACAAAAATAAACCATTAAACCTTCATGATAAAACTTTATTTCTACATTTTTCCTATTGTCATTTCTTAAGGAAAAATTTAATGAATCATCTTCTACTTATCTTAAAACTAAAATGTCAGCATTATATTCTTATATTAATTTTTATACAATATCAAAATCAAATCATCCATCATCACAACTTAGTTTACATTCACAATAGCAAATATCATTAAGTCTCTTCATCTTTCATGAGAAAACTCAATAGAATAAGAGATAGTTGTCACTCACCTTAACTTCTTAACTCTTTAGGTTTTAAATACCTTTTAGAATAGCTAAAGAGTAGCTTTACTAAAATAAATCAAATTATAGAAATTTTGAAAAAAAAATAATCATGAAAACTTGAAGAGAAAGAAAGAAAACTTAAGTTACCTTACAAATATTAAATGAAATCTCTTGAAAAGCCTCTTAGAGATTGTTAGAAGCTAAAAGTTCTACTAAACAAAACCTTAAGGAGTCATGGTTTTAACTGGAAAATGAGTAAAAAAGTGTGCAATAATTTTTAAGACTTCCATTATAAGCTTTTTATTTTTTTATTTTTTATAAAAATTTAGTTGATAAATCTAGCATATAGGGCATGATTTTTTTGGCTTAAAATCGAAATATTTTCTTCTCACATCCACTAAAATTCAACCAAATAAAATTCATTGAAATGTTTTCTAACAAATGCCCCTGATTTTTTTACTTTTTCATCAAAATGCCATAAAAGCTTCTCTTATAAGATTAGGCTTTGTTGAGCCCCATTTTTTTTGTTCTAAAATCATATTTAATCCTGAAAAGGTTAGGCTAAGTTAATCCAAGTAAGCCAAAATGATTTATTTTAATTTCATGCCTAATTTTTAAATTTTCAAACTAGTTAGGTCAATTTTAGACTGCCCAAGCCCTTAATTTTGAATTATTCCTTCGTATAATTTTTATAAAATCAATGTTGAGTTTTTTATGATATTTTAACTCATACTAATGTTTAATATCATTTTTACAAAAATTTTAACTAGGTAAATCCTCATATTATCTCTACGATTCACCTGTACTTAACCTGATTGCTTTTTCAGGTTTCTGTCAAAGTAATTTCTATTCTAATTCCTTTTTTGGGCTTTTTTGCTCTATTGAGGTATTACACATATTTAATAGAGAACAAAGGTAAAAATATAAATCACCCCCACTAACTATAGTTTAGTTGGATTTTAACCCTATAAGTTATGGAAACAAACAAATTACTCCCTAAAACAATAGTGCTTATAGTTATTCTTAAAAGAAAAGAAAAGGATGTTGGTAGACAATTACAAGAAAACTTCAATGATTTTTCTAATGAGTTCAAATATGAAAAAAATCCTATATGAATTTCATTTGCATTTTGATGTTGGAATGAAATAATTTTATGGAATGTTTCTTCATTTTAACAAAAAAATCTTAGTGTTTAGTTGATATTTTAATGTTTCAAAAGTATAAAAAATATTGCCTTGACAATTTTGGAACCAATGTAAGCAAAACATTAGTAAATGATATCAAAGTGGCTTGAATTTTATTGTTAAATTTGGTCGATATTTATTTTTAAGAATTTATATTTGTTTAATGTTGTGCACATAAAAAAAGATAAAAAATATACAAACTTGTCAAATTAAAGCATGAGATTTACTTTTAACACAATTGGCAACTATGAAAGTAATGGTTAAAATAGAGGCAAAAAATACGAAATATAACTAATTAGAATATAAAGAATATAACCCTATAAAAATTACATATGGGATTATATATAGTGAGCTAAGGAAGTTAAGTTATGCCATGAACATTGTTCTTAACAATATATTTATACAATGACTAATTTCAAAGTCTGCTAAAAAGGTTGGTGCTTTAATCATGCTAATGTACTTGTACACCTTAAAACACATTTTAGCTACAAGGCACTTTGGATACACATAACCAATGATGTACTTTGTTCTTATGTTTAAACTTAGTTATTATTAGAGGAAAGAGATGAACTTTGATTGAGTTATTATACTTAAAAAGAAATATGAAACAGTGAACAATAAAAGTGAATTGTGAAATACTATATTTATAGTAGTCATGATTATATCAATGAAAAAAGTGAATAAAATGGAAATTGCATGGATTGGAATTACACCTTATCAAGGCAATTAAAGTGATTTATTGTAGTACTACCAAGTAAGAAAAAGCTATGTTCACTAATAGGACAATAATAAACCACCATATAGACATTGAATTGTACTTCTTCATATATTTTGTGTGTATTTCCTTTTTTTTTACTACCTCTGTATGGCTTTTTGCTTTGATTCAAAATTTTATTGCAAGTTCAAAAGGAACAAATATTATTATGGCATCTTTCCTCTAAGACAATAAAAGTTACATAACCCAGTAAACATTGCTTCATATTACAATTATGTAAAAATTTATAATAATAATAATAATAATAATAGCATGCTAATTACTAAGTACTAGTATGTTAGCATTCTAATCAATGTTCACATGACTATTGTTTCCTTATTTTTAATTTATATTTGATAATCTAGTTTTATTTTACAAGAATTAAATTTTATTTAATATATTTATTGCAACATTTTATTTTATTGATGTTAAAATACATCATGATGGTGAGTTAACAAAGGAACTAGAAATGGAGTATAAGTGTCACATCCCTAGTATTTTAGGATTTTTTTATAATTATTTTATTAGTTGTTATAAAATTTTATTAGTAATTAGAAAAGTTATAGATAGGTTTAAGGTAATACTTGAAATGTGGAAAACAAGATTTTATATTAAAAATAATTAGAATCTAATTAAAATTAAGGATGTGTGAAATTAAATTTAAATAAGGATGTATAGAGGAAATTTAGGAATAAATTTTCCATTTATATCCTTACCTAACCCCACAAATGATCAAAATCGCCCTATCACTTTATAACTTCAAAATCTCCCATATTCTTGGCATTCTTTCCCTTTTTCTTTTTGCTGAGCTGTTGGGCTCTTCTTCTTCTTCTTCTTCTTCTTCTTCTTCACGTTACTTAGATTTTCTTTAAATTGTAATAAGAATTAGCTAAAGGAATCAAGGAATTTTTCATCCAATCATCTTTAAAAAAGAGATTTAACTTAGCTAAATTTTAAATTTATGATTCCTTATGTTAGGTTTTAGGTACAGAAAACACAATAGAAAATTTAAAATTATATTGAAACCTACAAAGGATCCAAGCAAAAATAGTATAAACCAATGTAAAACATATACCTTTGAAGTATGATTCTAAATTGATTCAAAAAGGCTTGATTTAATTTAAATCTATTGTGATCCAAATCATGTACATAAGTACAAGTTACTTCTATTTTCTTGAACACAAATATTCAATTAGCATAAATCATACGAACTCATATGAAATCATGAATGTTCAAGTATTGGTTATTAAATCATAAATGCCATAAGATGCTAACATCTCTATGGTATTCACACAAATAACTAAAGATTCTAATTTGATCGAATAGGATTGTTGTTCTTCATAAGATAGTGCTAGTTGCTAGGGTTTTTGTTTTATTTATTTTTAATTGTTGTTCTTCACAACATCAATAAATCAATCTTGATATTCTTAATATTGTATATGTAGAATTAGAATTTAAAAGCTAGAATAATGTCTCTATTTTTATTAGGATATAAATTCTACCTTACTTAAAATTAATCATTGATAACAATTAAATCCTTTTGCAAACTAATATATTTTATCTTGTAGACAAAATATATTTAGATTATTATCTAATTGATTTATATTTTATTTCACATATAAAATATCTATTTACAATTTCCAACCAAAAATTACCTTAAGTAAGGAAATAATTAGGTTTTGATTATTAATTAGATTCAAACATAACCAATCAGTAATCAGCTCATATTTAGTATTCTTAAGTATAAACTAATCATATTGTGTTATTATTTAGTAAAACCCAATCATATTGAACCTTTTTCAATTAAGAGCTTTAGTCTCACTAAAAATTCTTAATTATGTTATAACCCTAATATTTGACTTATTCTTTGTATGTGACTCTATCTGTTTTCATTACATTAGTAATGATCCTAAATCCTATTTTAATGTCATATACAATGAGTGATATCTAACAATACATAATTGCAACCTAAGTAAAGAGAATTATCAATGATTCAACATTACCTTTCCATGACTAATATTTCATGTACTTTAGTCTTTTTTGTCTTGGATATCTATATTAAACTTGAGTCATCGAATGTGTCACCCTCTTCATAATTCAATTTATATATTTCTTAATTCCTAAGTAGACTAACTAAATTAAATGAATCAATATCACATATCAATTTATTCAAGTATGGCCATAAATTTCATAGCCTCAATCAATCAAAGAGTCTATAGATATCACTCCTCTTACATAGAAAGGATAAAATCTTATCTAAGTCACCCACATCCCTCCGTATAATTTGTGGTATACCCAGTTACTATCTTTTAGGTCAACCATGTTACAAATGACATTATATGACATTAAACTACATGACTTCTTATATAAGGAACTATAGTAACTTCAAGTCAAAGGACCACATATATTATTATCACTATGAGAACACTTATGATATAGTAATCCGCACAGCATTCTCATGGTGGGTCAATCTCATACATCTATTTTTTTAACACGTACCCATAAGTTAACTTAATATTTTATATTCATAATCATAATCATTAGTCAATATACATACTAGTATTGATACATTAATGTTATCCCAATTAACAATAATATTTTGACTAAAGATAATTTAGAAATGACACCAATTATATCCATAAGTTAACTTGATATCTTATATCCATAATCATAATCATTAATCAACATATATACTAATCTTGATATATTATTATTATCCTAATTATCAATAATATTTTAACTAGAGATATTTTAGAAATGACATGAAGTATTATAAAGATAATTATTATATTTATTTATATTACATAATTATAACATTAAACATAATAATCAATTAACACTACGATAAATTAACACTTATGCCACAGTTAAAATTATGGCACAAGATCAAAATTTTCGTGACTTCGCTATTTAACCACAAAAATACCAATTGAATGATGCCATAGCACAAGTAAGTATGGCAATAAAATTGCCATAAGAAAAAAAATATTGTGGCATAAATAATTTTTTTGTCATGGGTTCACTTATGGATAATAAATTCTTCTAACCATGAGTACAAACATGGCAAGAAAAGTACATCCGTGAATAGTAACTTATATTGTCACGAATAAAATCATAACAAAAAATAAAATAAAATTATTATAAAACTAATGTAATTAGATGAAATAATTTTTATATATCCAAATTGAATAGATTATCTAGTCAATTCAATCAGGTGTTATCTTATCATTTTATTTGTATATCTACTGAAACCTGTTAATATTTTTTACCTGTATCAAGTTAGGGTAAATCATTGAAACTCTATCTATCTAAAGGGAATCAAACTTAAATCTCTAAGTTAAGGAATGCCAAGTATTACCGTTGCACTAGTTTACTTCTTTAATGTTATAATACAATATATTTCACATAAAGTTTTAATTGACCAATTGACTTCAAAAATAAAACTACACTCATGTGACACTAACTATATAATAAAATATTTCATAAATACAAATAATAAAAATGCACTAATACTAAAATGTTTTATGATTTTTTTTAAAAATAATTTTTTATAAACTAAATTCTCATTTGTTTCGTTACTAATTTTGTTTATATCAAATTTATCCTTTACAATATCTTATATCAATTTCATCTCTCATAAATAATTAATTAGTTAATTTTATCATTTTTTAGTATTTTTCATTAATTCTTATTAATTGAGTTATTGCAAAATAAAATTAAATTTTTTACATCTTTTAAGTAATTTTTCATTATTTTCTAAAATTCTTTGAATAAAAGTTGAATTATATGAAATAAATATCTATACAAATCATAACTTTGAACTATTATGTATATTCAATTTTCAATTATATATTAAAATTTATATTATTATAAATTATTTATTTCTAATTTTTTATTTATAACATATATTTTTATCATTCACAATATAAGTTAAATCATTTGAATCTTCATAAATTTTTTATATTAATTTTATCTCTCATATGTTATTTATATTTATTTTTTATCCTTTCATTTATTAAATCATTAACCTATCAATAAAATTATAAGTAAATAGATTAAATTAATTAAATTATTATTTAGAAGAAAAGAAATTAATACAAAATATCAGTGAGGAATGAAATTAATACAATTGGAATTAATAAGGAATAAAAATAAAAATTTAGCCTATTTTATATATATTACTCTCTTAAATATAATTTACTTAAAATTTTTAATATAATAATTTAATTATTAAATTATACATAATTTTACATAATTATTATTTTTAATTTTTTAATGAAATTTTTATTGATATTACAATGATAAATATAAAACTTATTATTATATATTTCTACAATAAAACATATTATAACTTATCTCACATATTATACTACTTATATATAATATACTGATTTTAATATTTTTCATAATATATATATATATATATATATATATATATATATATATATATATCTTCCTTGTTAATATATTTTTTAAGAATAATGTGATGTGATAAAAAATAATATTTTTATAATATTTTATACCTTGAATGATCTATTTTTATTTAACCAATATTTTAAAAGTTGGATCGAATAATGAATTAAAAAAATTTTGTACATGTATTATATATATATATATATATATATATATGTTAATCCTATTGATTTTTAATTTTAATATGTATAAAATTTAAATTCATTGAATAATTATGTAATATAATTTTTAATATATTATAATAATTATTTTGTTGATGTATATTAATTTTGCTATATAAATTTATTTGATAGAAAGTTAAATGATTATTTATTATTTAAGAAAAGCTATTACATTCTAATAGATATTAAATTTGGTATATATGTAAACAAAAATGCTTAGGAACTTAATAATTGAACTCCTTCTTACATATCTTAAGATTTAGGGTTTAACTCCTATCTCTATTCTTTAAAAAAAATAAAAAATACATAACTATATAATTTATGAGTAGTTTTATCTTTCTATATAATTTTATGAATTAACTAACTAAAAATATTATATTCTACAACTTTTTTATTTTAATTGATTGGGGCTAATTAATTAATTAATTAAGTTATTTACTAAATATATAAAATAATTATTTAACTTAATTAATTAGTTAAATACCTCTAACACAAGTGATGAATTAGCTACTTGCTAAATAACTATAATATATAAATATTTATATTTTCTTATTGTCTACCATATTATAGTATGTTGCACTTATTATAAATAATTTTTTTATATGTATAGTTATAAAAAATGATATATTTGACTATAATTTTATTCATATAATTAATTCATGGTATAAGTAATACTTTACTATAGATAAATTTTTTTAACTTATATGATAGAACAAGTGATGCTTTGTCACAAAAAATGCATACTTATAACTTAATTTATAGCACAAGTGATACTTTACCACAGAGAATGCATTCTCATAACTTAGTTTATGACATAAGTGATATTTTGTCATAAGTAAAGATTTTCCATAGCACAAGTGATACTTTTCCACAAAGAATGTGTTTCCATATCTTGATTTTGTGGCACAAGTGATATTTTGCCACAGATAAAGTTTTTCCATAGCACAAGTGATACTTTGCCACAAAGATTATGTTTCTATAGCTTAGTTTGTAACATTAGTGATATTTTTCCATGAGTAAAATTTTTCAATGGCATAAATTTTTTAATTTTTTGTACATTTATTTGAATTTTTTTATTCCTATGGCAAGAGGTAAAATTATCATCATTTTTAGATTTTCGTGACATAATTCATGACACAAATGTTAATTTGTTGTAATGTGAATATCTTTGCTTATATATAAAGAAAACTTAATATATTATATGTAAATACAACTATCCTATGATTGGCTATTAAAACGTACATTAACACCCTAGAATTAGGTTAGGAATTTCTAATTTTATCTTGCCTCAACCTTATATAGGATCAAATAACTACTATTCTAGTCCCCTCTTCATATGCTTTAAGGAGTAGGCAAGTAAATAACTTAAACTCCATAATGTAAGCTAATCTATAACTTGTTAGGTTTTATATAAATTTTTATGTTTATGATGATGATAACTTAGTGAATGTTTGCCATGGAAATTGTTAGTTATATGTGAGCTAGACAAGGATTGTATAAGTTAATTATTATTAGAATTGTGTCATGAAGTAATATTTAGAAGTTTAGATGTGAATGATGATGATATTGGTAGTAAATTTAAGATTTTTTTAGAAAATTCTAGATAGTGTTTATGTAGGATCTTTGAGTATCACCCTAGAAGGATGATCCACAAGGTGATACTCGAATATAATAATCGAATACTTAAGTGACCATTTGCCTCTACCTTCCTATATTTGAATATGGTATTTGAATATAACTTGGGTGAATCAACTTAGTGATTTATATTCAAATACCATATTTAAATATCAAACTATCTTGAGGTTTCAGGTTGCATATATTCAAATATGATATTTAAATATAAGCTCAATTTTAGAAGTCACATATTCAAGTATCATACTCAATTATCAAGGCATCTCAAGTAAATTTAGCAACTTCTACAATTTAGTCAATTACAATACTAAATGACTATTAATATGAGAACTCTACTTAATAATTGAATATATATGATTATTTAAATATATGTGAATTTATTGAAGTATGTTCATATGACTATTGGAATAAAAGGAAATGCACAATTATACACAATAAAGGAAAATGTGAAATAATGATATAATGAGTTAAAAAAAGGTGGTATATCAAATATGTTGAGATTATTGTTCCAAATCCAAGAACTAGTTTATGGGAAGGATGAAGAAGACCTTGGAGGGGTAAAGATAGAGTTAGTGAGGAGATAAGGATGGCACGAATATTATTGAAGTGTATAATGCATAAAAATGTATGATTTCTTAATTGTGTCCATTTAAGTGACTTATTTGCTTACTAAGACTTTCTTTTACTATTTTTAGTTTAAAATATTTTAGAGATGTACTCGTGAAAGCTCCCCAACCACCACTAATAGCCCTATAATAGAGAGTGTATTATTTCTTCTTCCAAGTAGCCATGCAACTGCATGTCCTTAAGTTAAGAAGTGTTGTAATTAACATTTTGAATACCACTTTGTACATGACTAATAGTGTACATATTTTAAATATATGGATATAAAAATATAACTCAATTGAGTTTAAACTAAACTACTTATTAGCAATTGAGTTGTGATACTATATTAGGTTTAGTAGGATTATGGTGACCAATAAATAACATTTATGCTAGTCATGATCAAGTGAATCATGATAATAAGGGTAACGAAGTGCTGAAGTGGCATAATGTTGATATTAATACAATGTCATACATTGAATTTGTTAAGGAGCATTTGAAATACCAAAATGTTATTTCATTCCGATGGAGATTTGATAGGCAAGAAATAGGTAAGGAAATAAATAGAATAAGAAATTATAGTGATTTAATAGAGATTACATAGAAAATGTTAAAAAAAAGAGATGGAAAGTGTTAAAACTTTATTTTAAGCATAATGTTGATCAAGACTTTTGCCTAAATCATTAGACTAAATTGCTTCTCAAAAAACCTAAAAACCAAATAAAAAACTAAATACCTTGAAATAAATGAAAATCAAGGCTAGCAAGAAATAATATCCATATACATAAATCTCAATATAAATCCAACCTCTAATTTGGTTCCATCTAACTTGCCCTTACCTTATTCACCAGAACCAAATTCAATAGCCTTACATATAATGAACCAATAACAGAACAAGAAAAGGCTACACAATAGCCACTCAAAATGTATGAATCATGATGACCTTAATTACTTTATGACAAAAGATTCAAATGACTTTTATAATGCAAACTTATCAAACTTTGAAATTAATTTTAAAAAAAAGCTAATAATTTTTTTAAAGGTGCTAGAAGCCTAAATCTAGTAAGGAATATGAATGAATGGCTTTATAGCTCCAAGGCAAGACCTTTAAAATAACCTACCTCATCTAGATAATAACCTAAAAATGTTAAAGATCGGTTCATATTTGTAATAACCCAAAATAAAATTTAAAATTTTACAAATTTTAATAGCTTAAAGTATTTGTATTAAATGAAGAAGATAAAGGAATTTTATTTATTTATTTGGTTAATAATTGATTTCAAATTTCTATTCTTTTTAAGTTCTAGGTTATTAAAATGAGACTAAATATGATATTGAAATTATATTAAATAGGTTAGTATTGATTCAAGTCTTGTTTAAACAATTTTTACAAGGATTTTCTCACACATTAGAAATTGTTTTAATTATTATGGATTTATGGAATCAAATACTTGTTAATGGTAAATCACTTTTTTAAACATTATGAAAGCTTGAAATATTTATTTTTAAGGTTTTCAAATTTATCTCATTATTACAAAAAGATTAGGAATATGTGAATTAGGATTTTAAATAAGATAGTTTTATAAAAATAAGTTTTTAAAATAGATAAAGGGCTAGCACTGACTTTGGCTTGAAACACAAGGATAAGATTTATTTATATGTGAAACTATAATGCAATGCGAAGCACCAAATAATAAATTTTGGCTCCTTTTATACTTTTCTCTCTTCTTTCTTAACCATTCTTGCCCTTTTTCTCCTCTCCCTTCTCTCTTTTTCCTCTCTTTTCTTCCTCTCTCTGGTGGCCCTCCCTTTTCCATTAGCCAAAGCCACATTATTGTGCCATTCAATTATATGTGAGTTGCCAACCGGTGACAAAAGCTCACCGATAAGGAGCCGAGCAAAGCTGCGTTGGCAACCTAATGTGAAGCTAAAGCTCCTTCTATTTTTTAATGCAAATCATAACCGTCTCTAGCCATCATCACTAGTGTGAGCTCGTTCCAACATCCATAACTACCACTGCAACAAGGAAAAGCAGATTGATCTAAAAGTAGTAGCAAAGCAAGACACCTTTCTCTTCCTTAATCCCCAATACTCGATTATAGACTCTAGTGTCAACAAGCCAACAAAAACCATATAGGATAGAGGTGAGTTGGTTTAACATAAATACCTTTTTACCTTAGTTAGGATAAGCTTAAGACAATAAAACCCCCTTTGCATGCATTTTAGAATATATCATAATGGCTTAGAAAAAAATAAAAGTTTCATGATAAAGATTGCTAGAATAATATGATTAAGGTACTTCTAAAGTGTTATATTTTAATATTTTAAAGATTTGAAGCTAATTTAGAAAACCCATTTTTTTACATTTTGTTAATTCTTAGTAATGCTTCTAAAAAAAATATTTTTATGCTACAGAGTGACAAGATAATATGATTGAAATCTCTCTAGAGAGTTATATTTTGATTTTATAAAGAATTTGAACTTGATTTAGAAAAACCTTACTTTATAACCATATCTTGGATACTTGGCATAACACTAATAAGATAAAATAAATATTTTATGATCAAAAGTATTAGACTAATATATTTAAAGTAAAATTATATCATCCAAATCTAATATTTTAATGTTTAGAGTTCAATTCTAAAAGTCCCAAATAAATGTGACTTTTTAGTTCTTTGCAAAAGTTAAAAATATAAAAAGATAAGTGTATAATTTTATACAATGATGTAAATGGATCCTCTCAAGAGTTTAAGATCTTAATATTTTGATAGTTTTATACTTTGACCTAGAAAAGTCACTATATACTACAATTTCTAATTTTCGATGGTAAAATTGAAAATAAAGAAAGTGATGGCCTAAGATGATTAAATAGCATATCTGAATTTAAATATAATATTAGGAAATATAAAAGGTAAATAATATGGAGTGTTATTATATCATGATTTAAATTTGGATTTGTAATGTTGGAAAGAAATTAAGAAATATTAATATTTATAATTTATCATTATAACCATAGCTTTAAAAATCAAACCGAACTGGTTAGTCGGACTAATAAACCGACCGGTAAGTTAATTTGGTTATCTTTATTAGATCGAAAATGTATATAGACCAATGTGAACCAGCCAAAACTAATTAGAATCAGACAAGAACTAGTGTGAACTGATAAAAATTGATCAAAACCAACCAGTGAACCTTTTTTATGTAAATTTTATATTTTTTTGCAAAAAATAAAAAATTTATAATTTTATAATACATAAAATGTAATACTTTCATAATTTTATATCAATTGAATTTATATTTTTTATAAAAATATTTTTAGCATAAATTGTTGAAATATCTATTATATTTTATTGTTTATTTATATCATTAACTTATATTATATTTTTTAATTTTAGCATAATTTGTTATTAAAAATATTTATAATGCTAATGTATATATATATATATATATATATATATATATATATATATATATATATATATATATATGTAATATACATAATTTATATTTTTAATTCAAAATCAATTCAACCAATGAACCATTAGTTAAAGTGAACCACTGAACCATTGACTTCTCTAATTCAATTAGTAGTCTGGTTTTAAAAATTATGATTATAACTGTGAAGTAGGGAGGAAAGATAAAAGTGAATACTTAGGAAAATGAATGGGCATTCTTAGTGAGTATATATCTTACCCTTAAAATTTAATTATCATTTATAATTATTGAATGTTATGCTTTATAATCTTTCTGTAAATTCTATTTGTTGCAATTACAATTCACGTATATGATTTGAATATAATTACAAATAAAAGTTTTACCCTTAATAATTGTTACTTACTATTACTTGATAGAGTATATGGTTGATTGAATAATAAGTTAAGAATATGTGTATAATGAGTAAATATGGATTGACCATGCTTAGAGAGCATGATGGTGCTATTATTGATTGATGAAAGTTTATGATTAAGTTTTCTTCACTACTTGTATGTTGGAAATTATAGTGTGAATTGTATTAAGATATGAATGGACATTGTGGCCATGCAAAAAGGCATAATGGTGTTGGTATATATATTATGTCATGTGCTTTGATTTACCTCGTGATGATGAATAGCTTCTCTAAGATTAAAATGACACTGAAATTGTGATATTTAGAGCTGAGCTTTAGTATGTATATTATAATATGAATTATGACATGAGTGACATTAAAAATTGAGAAATGTGATGAAAACGATGATGTGAATGCTAAATGGAAAACTCCTAGTGGCATGTTTGTAAAGGATATAAAGTAAACCCTAGAAGGATAAGGATGGACAGTTTGTGAAAGATATAAAGTTAACCCAAGAGTCAAAAGATGGATGCATGTATATTTATTATAAATTGTTAAGTTATGAAATTGAGATTTACTTATCCTAAATAATTTCGTGTGATGTGATTGTGGTGATTTGATTATGATTAAACTTTGTTATCGATTTGGAAATTTGACGGTCACCTAGCAAGGGTTAAGCATATGATATGATATGGATGTTATGTAAATTGAATGATTAAGATGATTGCAAATTGTGATGTGAAATAAATAATTTCAGTATGTGCAAGTAAATATTGTCAACCAGAGAATTGATAACATGAGTTACAAAGATCCAAAAATTCAATTATAATTATATTCTATTTTAAGACTTATTTAGTATTTGATCATTTTTATAATGAATTCTAAACATGGTTATGGTAATATAGGCTAATTGTGTTTTCCTTTTATTTTATTTTCAATATTTTCAAAATGAAATAAGTGTATTTAAACTTTGCTTCATCTATAGAGAATTAAAGACCACCTTGTTAAGGAAGATTTGATAGTTAGATTAAGATTAGAAATACAATTATTAATATCTATATAAATAAATATGTGTATAAGAGTTGTATAGTATTATGTGTATGTCTGAATTGCTATCGTATCTATAAAAAATGCAAGTTTCATGATTTAAGGGGTGTGGTCCTTAAAAAGTATTTAAAAATAAGGGAAACTTTGTTTATTTTCTTGTAAAAATTTAAAATAAAATTTAAATTCCTATAAAAATAGAGAGATTTTCGATGGGTAGAATTAGTATAAGTAATGGCAAGGTTGGTAGAAATTAGATAGCGAGATCCACATTAGTCATAATCAAGTTTAGCTCGAGACAATATCTAACTATGCAAATAATGAAAAGCTTATGAGTCTTAGTAATAGGAGTGACTCAGATATTGAAAATATTATAATGAAACAAGAGAGGTGATATGTTAAATTTAATGAAAATACTAACTTACATGAAGATTTAAAGTTTGAAGTTGGAATGAGGTTTGATTTAGCACAAACCTTTAGACAAGCCTTGTATTTTTGGACAATTAAGCATGGATATAACATTGATATACCTTATAATGACAAAGCCAAAACCATTACACTTTGGAAAGAAAAATATGGTTGGAAAATCCATGCTACATTGGACTAAGATGGTGATAGCTTTCAAATCAAGGGATTCCATAATAAACATGAATATGGTCATAATATATACTAAGGTGACTACTGAATGGTTATTAAAAAAATGCATTAAAAATTTCAGTAATAATCCATTATGGGAATCAATTGTTCTAGAAAACACATTTTTCAGAGAATATGGATATGAGATATCTTTAAACAAAGCTTATAAGGGTAAAAGGATAACTACAAAAATGGTTTATGGGGATGTAAAGGTATGGAGATATGGAGATACAATTAGAGATAACAATATAGGAACAATTGTTAAGATTAATATTGAAGGAAGATTTTTTTTCTAAGATTTTACATATGTTTAGATGTATGTAAAAAGAGTTTTTTTATTTAGTTGTACATGGGTGATTGGTGTAGATAGCTACTATTTGAAATGAAAATTTAAGGATTGAAAGCTATGTAAAATGAGAAAGGATAAGAATGAGAGCATGTTTCTAATAACTTTTACTATTGTGGAAATTGAAAATAAAGAGACTTAAGGATGGTTTCTAAATTTTTGTAAGAATATATTAGGATATTAGTACATTTTAGTTCAATGTTTCTTATCTTGTATCTTCTATAATTTCATATCATTTACTAACTTTATAATTTTGATGCATGGATTAGAGGCAATTTTCAAAGAGTTTATGCCTTATGTAAACCTTAAGTTTTATGTGAAGCATTTCTATAGGAATTTCAAGAAAGAATGGCACATTAAGAAGATTGTTAAAAACTTTGTGTAGAATGCAGTTAGAACCTATAAAAGGAGTAAACACAAATATTACATGGAAAAAATGAAGGCTATTTCAAATAGGGCTTATAACTTCCTAACTAAGCTTAACCTTAGCCTTTGGTACAGGTATGCTCACAATCCAAATGTGAAGTGTTATATGCTACTAAACAAAATATCAAAAACTTTTAATGCATGCATCAAGGAAAATAGGGATAAGCCAATTATATCCATGATGAAGATGATTAAGAGATAATTTATAAGAAGGATGCATTTAAAGAATGAAAGAATGAGAAGTTACTTACAGTCTATATGTCTAAGGATTTTAGAAAAGTTAAAGCTTGACAAGATTAATCCTAGAAATCATATCACAAAGTTTGGAAAGGTTAGGTATTATGATGGAAGCTATAATATAGTGAGCTTGAACCAAGGAACTTGCACATGTCTGAGGTGGTAGTTTACTATAATCACTTGTGGACATGTTGTATCTGCCATTTACAAAGACCAGGAAGGCATGATGCTTATATGGATGTAATATTCTCTAAAGGAACCTTTTTGGAATGTTATAAGTTTTAGATTTATCTAACGCCAAGGGAGATATGACCAAATTATAAACATGTTGAAATTCAACCTCTAAAAGTTAAGATATTGATTAATAGGCCAAAGATTAATAGACTAGAAAAGAAAAGGAACTGAACAACCTAAATCACATTTCCAAAAAAGTAACAAAAATAAAATGCTTAAGTTATGGGATATACAAGCATAACTTTAGATCTTGTAAGAATCCACATAATCCTAACTTAAAGACTTATTGGATTAAAGGAAAAAGGTAAACACCAAATGCATTTATTAAAAAAGATGAATATGTGTAGGTTATAATTTTTATGTCATTTTCTTTTTTTAATCTATTAAATATTCACCACCTAACATATTTGCTCATATGTGTTTAATAGGCAGAAGGAAGTCAAAGCTCATAAGTGACCATAAAAACTACTTTATCTAATGTAAATAGAACCCAACTTGCAATAGTGATGCACATGCTACAAACACTGTGAACCTAAAGCAAAATCTAAGGATAAAGTAAAAGCCAAGGAAAAAGGCTACATCTACTAGCAGTGAGCTACACCTATAACATGTTCACATGTTATTACTACTTTATTTTAGTTTTGGTGTTGTGATGCATTAAGGAGATCAGATTCCTTTTTATTATTGTAATGGATTCAAGAATCAAACTACTTGTATGCATTTTATGTAGTAAACAATATCTCACAATAGGTTTTAGTTTTTTTTTTAGTTGAACAAGTGATGTAAAATTATTAAAGATAATATCATAATTGATAATTTGTCATATGTTTTTGTTTGTTAGTATGCTTTAAGTGTTTTGTGCTAGTATTCATATTTACATAAGAAACCTTTTTTTGAAGTGTTAATGTTAGTCTATTTTAACAAATGAGAAATGTTCCATTACGAATAATCTAATTTCATATTAAAATGTAGCTTATAAGGTGCTACTATTCATATCTGTATGAATACTTCTACTATATATGTAAAGTTTGTCTTTATATTCAATCTCTCCATCTACTTTAAATAGTGAAAACCTTTCAAAAAGGATTATTGCTTTCTTTATCTCTCATTGAAGTAGCTATATTATTTTTGTTGTAAGTTTATGACACTTAGAAAGATATTTTAAAAGGAATTCAAAGTCACTAAAAGAAAAGCATATTTAGCATTCATTCATATGTATACGCACAAGTTACTTGAACTAAAGTTAGGTTAGGTAAAATGAGGTTTATTTGTCATACATCTTATTTTATGCCAAAGTTTGATCTCTTTGTAAAAGATTTTTGGCCTTTTGGTTAGATTATGGTGGGAGTTATTTGCTACTAGCAAAGAAGTCTAAATTTTGGTTGAAAATATACATAGGAAAGGAAACCTTATGTTCATTTTTTAAATACGCATATTCTATCCTTATTTTTCTATTATGTAAGATTAAATTTACATCATCAAAAGAAATATTACTAAATGTACATGCCAAAATAAAGAAAAGTTCATGTTTGCTCTCTAATTATATAATAAAATTGCTACATAATTGTAATTCATCATGATGAATAATTGGCCACCACATTTTTGTAGCATTAGCATTATAAAATGCCCTAAATTTTGTATCATCACAATACAATTATAATGATAGAGAAATCAATATAACTAGCTTTCATCCAATAAATATCACATTTTTATTCATGGCTAATTTCAAGTTACAACCAACTATATTCAACAACTCTATACTTAGCTAACCCCATACACTATTCTTAACCCAACTCTCATTACATGATTAAATAGAACATATCTTGAGACCTTTCTATCTCACAACAAACACTTACTATCACAACTTAACCCTAGTTATGATTAATGTAAAAATTGATTACCTAATTTCCACTAGCCTAAAATACATTCCTTAATAAAATACTAAAACACATATAGGTTATTTAGAAAAATAAATCATATAATAAGAAGAAATCATATAATAAGAGGGAATATTATAATTTCATTCATCAAAGTATTTTAATAATAAAAAAAGGAGTTAAGCTTACTTACAAACATCCAATCAAAAGGATAAGCTAACCTAACTAGCCCAAAATGGGGTTTTAGTTCACGCCATTCTATCCTTGACTCTATATAGAAGAAGGTCCAAAAAAAATCTACAGTGCAAACGTCTATAGCTAGCCATTGCCATGGCAAAGAGCTTCCACGGATCTAACTTTAAAATAATAGTAAAGGATCAACTTGAGGTTTGTAAAATAAAATTATAAAGGGGTAAGTTTGGATTTTAGTGAACAAACATTCAAGCCATATAAATTTAGAAATTCAAATAAAACTTACTAACCAAATTTACCTTCCTATGCATCTAATCACTTTAGCCACATAATTCATAATATTGTAATATTAGCATCAACATATCCATCATATACTTATGTGTACTCATTTGTATCACTACTCAAATATATGAATCCATACCATATCCACATCATACAAGGTAAAAGAATAATAAAATAATGAAAACAAGTAATCTCCTTGTGATCCATCCTTATCCCTCACAAGCATATCCTTGTCCCTTAGAGTTAATCTTATCCCTCACATGCCATTATTAAATCTAGTGTTCAATTTATTAAGTATATCACATGATCCCATCTCAATTTTCATGAATTCATTGCATTTAATCTCATTTAGATTGCAAAATCTTTGGCCATAGTCAACTATAGGCTTCCCGAGGCCAAATTTCTCATAGTAGTTAATTATATAATCAACAATGGCTTTGTAAAGAGTAGATCTCAAGCTATAATTGACTATGTGATCGATAGCAACACCTTTTCCATAGAATCCTAGCATGATTTTATTGTTCATTCCACCAAAAATTCCAACCTAATGCATTTATTATATTACCACTCCTTACTAAATCATAAATATACATTTAATATACTTGATTTATGCTATTTCCAACATCAAAATCCAACTAACCATCACAAATCAACACATTCTTCATACATTCATTAGAACCTAAAACCTTAACTTAAACTAAGTAAATTCAATGTAGTTTTCTAAATAAGGCTAAAATATTCACTCACCTAGTATAGAGAAGATGTAGCCAAAAGGAATTATAGTTTGACACCCCTAATCATCCAAAAAATTAGAAATTTCTTAAGTTAAGGCTTAAATTTTCCTTTTGATTTAAAATGCCCAAATCCTACCAAAACTAAGAGAAAAATGAAGGGGAATCCAACAAGATGAAAGTTTTACCTTAATTGTATAAACATCTAAAGAAGGTTAGCTCCTTTGTGGCTTGATTGATAGGGGAAAATGAAAATGAAAAGATGGAGAGAGTGTAAGAGAAAGGTTAGGGATTTCCAAAAGAATATAATGAGTGGGATGATTCGAGAAGGATAAAATGGAAAAATATTTTAAAAACCTTCCAAACTTAAATATTCATCTCTAAATACTTATAATCTTTAAATATTTTATTTTATCTTTTTTTTAAACTAATTCATACAAAATTCTTATTCCAATTTCATTTAATTTATTAATTCCTTTTTACACAATATCTCATCCATATTTTCTTTTTATAATTTATCCACTCCACATAAAATTATTATTTTAATTATTACTATTATAATTAATTAATTATTTATTTCCTTCATGAAATAGAATTTTGAAATTCTATAAAAGGTATAACACTTACCTCTCACCACATTGCAATAAATAAAATAATAAAACACCATTAGCACACAAGTTGCCCACAAGGCTACCATCATTTTACGCATGAAATATCTTTCTGCATTAGCTTGATAGTTAGTATGCCTCAAAATCCTTTAACTTTTTAGTAGCCCATCAGTAATAAATTCCTCATTCATGTTATTGTCATTATCTACCTACCAAAAAAATCATAAGCTCAAGTTCCTTCCACCTTAGGATAGCCATAAAATTCTCTTTTGAACTTAACCTCCATTTTCAATATCTAATTGCAATCCATAACCACAATAACAAAAAAGTTTTTGCCTTTCACTTGTCTAAGATGAAGAACTCATTGAATCTATGGTAACTCACAATAGTACAACAAAATGGAAGAAAGGTTAGCTTTGATTTGTTTTAGTTTACAATTCACAAAGGAAAAAGATAATAGTGTAGCTAAGGTTTTTATTTTAAGCAATTTAGGGGGGTTTTTTAATTGTGAAAATGATTTTAAAGATGACCTAAAAATGCATTTGCTTAGATGGGAAATTTTTTTGTTTACGAAGAAAATGCATCCACATAAATTAATTAAGCTAATAAAACATGCACAAGAAAAATAACATGCAAGTCACATAAGTAGTAATTTCCATTAGTTTAGTAATCTTGGGGACATTCAAGTTTTGTATTATTTTTAAGGATAATTTGCTTGTTTTTATAGTTTATGGAGGTGAAATCCAATCACTCCATAATCGGTAAAAGCAATTTGCATTTTTCTTATGTATAAATCTAAACCCACATCCATGTGGATTTATCACACTCTCTAGTAGATGGAATGGGGTAGCGTGAGGTCGCTATGTTTTAAAAAAGATTTGTGAATAAAAAAATAAAGATAATAAATTAAAAGTAGCATTATCATTCAGTAAAAGTTTTTCCTTAATTTAATATTCAATCTTATAAACCAAACAAATAAAATTTGGTTTTCATGTTCAATTAAATGGTGAAGTAGATTTTTGAGTGGAAAAAACTCTTATTTTCATCCTTATAAGTTGTGTAATGTAACTTTCATTAATTTTATTTTTGTAAAATATTTTTTTATAAATTTATTTTCTTAGTTATTTAAATTTTTTCAATTTTATCCTTTATTTATTTAATTTCATCTATCATTTATCAATTTGACACACACACTATAATAGAGAGATGAAATTGGATAAATTTGAATAAATGAGTGATAAAACTATAAAATTAATAAAAAAAATTTCAAAATAATGAAATTGATACAAATTTCATTGCATAAAGTAATATGGATGTTGATGCTTGCTATAGTAACCTTTGAGTTTTAAAATTGAAGATGATATAACAAGTTTAAAAATAATTAGATTAAAACTATTCGATTACAACTATTTAATTTTTAATAAATATAATTAAATAATCTCAATGAAATGATTTTTGAGGCTATTACATCATTTCAAAATTTGAAATCTATAGTATTGTATCAACATGCAAATATTTAAGAATAAATTTCATTGACCTTCCCTTGGGCAAAAATCATTCACCTCCCAACTATTTTCATAAATAATGCACACCTACCCTACCCGTTAACAACTAATAACGCTACTAATCATAATATTTCTTTACCCCATTAGGTAACATGCTAGCCTCATTTTTTTTGCAACTCACTTTTTCAATTTTTTTTAATAATTTTTACAATATTTTCTATTATATTATTATGCCTTTATTTATAAATATAATACTTATTATACTCTTCAAATTTTATAATTAATATAATTAGTCTCTTATTTTTATTTTTATTATAATTATTTATTTCTCTATTCACTTACAATACTAAAATAAATAAAACATATTAAACTAAATTTTAAAATCACATATCAGTAATTTAAATATATATTTACTTTTTTTGTTACATTTTTTAACCATTTATTTTAATATTAAATGAAGGGATAGATAAATAATTATAATAAAAATAAAAATAAAGCACTATTGCTTGTTATGAATTTTAAGAAATATAATAATTATCACATTTATAAATAAAAAATAAATATTATGTTTATTTTGAATATCAAATAACGCAAGTGTAGCATTTTAAATTTTCTATCATTAAATTTATATTATTAAATAATTATATAATTTACTGCCTTATTTTATGAATGAAATCTACATTATAAATTTTTGCTTTTCTAAAAGAGCTATACTATAATTTAGCTGTTTAAACTTTGTGTGTATTATATTATTAATGTAATATTCTCCATCACAATTTTTTTTAAAAGTCCAATTATTTTATATAATTTATTATTAAATTAAATTATTAAATATGTTTTTAGTCCTAATTCAATGAAAATTAAACACCCCCTCCATCACATTTTTTTTCCTTTTCTTTTTTTTATTAATAATATAAGAATGTAAAGACTGGAGGTCATAGGAAAATGCTACAATGGCATTGATGTCAAAGCTTCTAGAATGATCGATGGACTGGTGGTTCTAGAGAGAGAAAAGGGTAGAAGACAGAAGAGAGAGGTTGAGGCATGAAACACCTGAGAAAATCAGAGAAGGAGGGAGTGTAGGTGTAGAAAGAAAAAGAAAGAGGAAAAAAAAGAAAATAAAAAGAAAAGGAGAAAAAATGTGATGGAGACAGATTTGTTCGATAAAGGGTTTGCTTAATTTACATCAAATTAGGTCTGAATACATATTTAATAATTTTAACAATTTAATTATAAATTTTTTGAAATAATTAAATAGTTTAAAAGTTTTTTGTGATGAAAAATAATATATTAATAATATAATACACACAAAGATTAAATAATTAAAATAACATTTTAAATGTACTACTACTAAATCTAAAATCTAATTTAATAATACTAGTAAGTATTAATAATATTTATAGCATAGCTCTTTTTTAAAAACAAACATTTATAGTTTAGATTTCATTCATGAAGTAGGTAAAGCAGTCATTTATATAATTATATATGAATATAATTTTAATGATAGAAAATTTAAAATACTACTTTGCTACCTTGGTTATTTGATATTTAAAATGAACATAATATTTAATTTTTTTTAGTTTAATTGTGATGATTATTACATTTTAAATTTTATAACAAATAATATTAGTTCTTTATTTTTATTTTTATTATAATTATTTGTCCCTCCATTTATTTATAACATTAAAATAAACTATTAAAAAAATTATATAATTAAAAAAGTAAGCATATATTTAATATTATTAATATAAGGTTTAACAATCCATTGTAATATACTTCATTTATAGTAACATTACAAATGAATAGAAAAATAAATAATTACAATAAAAATAAAATTAAGAGTTTAATAATAATTTAAGAAATATAATACTTATCATATTTGTAAGCAAGGAACTAATAATATAATAAAAGTCTTGCAAAAATTAAGAAAAAAATTGAAAATAGAGTTGAGGGACAAAAAAAAAAAAGGGTCAATCTGTAAGGAAATGTTATGACTGACAGCGTTACTAGTTGTTAACAGCAGGGAAGGTGCGTGTTATTTTGAAAATAGAGGAAAGGTGGAGCTAAGTGAAATTTGCCCAATATTTGCTCACCTGTTTTAGTTTTTCTTTTTCTTTTCTTTTCTTCCTTTTTTTTTTTCCAACAACCTTTCTAACTTCCAGTCATCCAGTATGAATATGCAAAATTTAATCTGCTGGACCACGCTTCTGTATCCATATCAACAGTTGGTTGAGCTCAATTCGTACTTAGTTCTTAGCCGTTGGGGCGTCTACATTTTTATTAACCGATTGGTAATGGTAATTCTTGGCTCTCAGATATCCGTGTTTGCAACCCAACTTGTCAACTTCCACCAACTACTTTCCATTTGATCCCACAACACCGTAGCAATCTTCAACTCTCTTACTTTCTTCTCTTAAATTTTCTCGGGAATCTTTTCCTCTTCAATTTGGTTATGCCTGGATCTTCCTTAGTCTTCTGAACCTTGTTTTTTTTCTTGTAAATTTCATTTGAATTTTGCTTAGTCGAATTCGTTGTACACTATGGAGAAGGGAGTCCAAGAGAATGTACTGTGTACCGAAGAGTTTGTCAGTGGAAGTCGCGATTTGTGGAGCTCCAAATCCCCTGATTCTTCAACAGCTGATCATCTTGTTATCATGGTCAATGGAATTTTAGGAAGGTCTGTTTTTTCTTTTTCTTTTTTTTTCATTTTTCATTTTTCTTCTTCTTTTTTTTTAGTTTTGAAAAGTGCTGCCCTTTCATCAGTTTCTGGTTGTGTTGGCTCTTAAATTGATGCTTTAGTTCGTACAGAATAAAGTGTTGGGGTTCTTATGCTTGTTGCTGAGCGAAATTTGAATTAAGTGGAATGATCGTCAGATGGGCTGTTTTGTTGGTGGATTCTACATACGTTTTATCAGTTTTATAAATTATTTGTCAATTTCTTAATTTTCTAATAAAATGCATGAAGTTGTGTATTCCTTAAGATATTTGAGCTACTTAAGTATCTGAATTCCCTCAATTCCTTAATATATTTAAGCTACGTATATCTGTCTTGTTTGATATCAGTACTTTATTCTTTTGTTGATTTTCTCTATTCTTCACTGCAAATTGAATAAAGAATCTTTTCTTCGTATGATAGCTGCAGTTGCATTGCGTTTAAGTGAGTGGAGTTATTTCTTATTGGATACCATATAAGCATATAATTCAAGTCCTTATCTGGATTAATGATTAGTAATATTCTTTCTTATAAACTAAAAACATTAATGTCCCCCTTCAAATTCCTTTTTACATAAAGTGGACAATTGAAGTTTTAACTCTCCCTGCAGTGCAGCAGATTGGAAGTTTGCAGCAGAACAATTTGTTGAAGAGTTTCCTGATCAAGTGTTTGTTCACTGTAAGGATTTTTGTTGAAAACTTTGAGATTTGTTTTTCATGCATCCAAACAACAGTTGTTGTACAACATACCTTTCCTGTTCTAGTCCCAAGAATTGACTGTTTTTAATTTCTTTAATATGTAGTTAGAGGTCACAAATATTATGTTTACATTTAATCATTTCAATGTTCACTCTCACTTGTCAACAACCATGGTTCAGTGGTTCTATAGCAATTGTTCTTGGAAAGTAGATGGTACGGACATATAGTCTTAAGGATGCCATTGATTGACAGATACCTTATGGTATTATTGATTTTTCTTTTCACTCCTTCGTTTTTTCTGATCATCCAATAATTTGACAATCTCATTGCATTCCGCAAGCACAATTTCACTTCTTAATATATTGAAGTTTAATCATATTCTTTACTTGGGGCACCTGGTTTGTTTTCTGATTCACTTGCATCTTAATGATGCTTTCAACTTAAGCAGAATTTTCTAGCATGGATTTTGCTCTCTGCTCAATAAATTTAGGCTTCTAAAATTGCTGCCTTAAACGCTTCAACTTTTTTGACTTCTTTAGTTTCAAGTTTCGGTACCTCACCCTATCCAATGATATTCCTGTGCCATTTTTCACATTTGTCACCTCCAGGATCTGATGGAACTTGGATCTTGAAAAGTAGGTGGTGAACTACCTTTCTTCTGTCTCACATATATGGAATCTGGTCTTAAAGAAGTTATTTTAGCAAACCCATTTAAAATTTGCATCCTTAGTTTACATCATTGATCCTAGGAATTTTGGATGCACAGATTTAATTTTTTGGTTATACACACTCCATATTCTATAGTTGCAGTATTAGTTTAATCTGCTTCTTTGGCATTTCTTAGTGAACTAAGCAGGAAATAAGATGTTTTATTCATTTTTGTTGTTACGTACGTTGTTTTCATTCCCTCCAGGTAGTGAACGAAATGTCTCTAAGCTGACACTAGATGGTGTGGATGTTATGGGAGAGCGATTAGCAGAGGAGGTTGGTACATATTGAGACACGAGATTCTGTTTATGTTTATGCATGACATGTGAAAGTGAAGAAATAAATGTAAGGTCAGGTCTTCTGGATTCATGACAGGTCACAGATGTTTGAGATTCTATTAACTTTGCCAAGATGCATTAATCACTCCCTATCAGTAAAATTATCCCGAGAAAATTAAAATAAGCATGCACACAACACCAAGAAATTTTGTGTGGTTGTGTCCACTGGAGATGTAACAGAAAGTCTACCATCAACCATCAAAATCATCCTCATTTTTTGTCACAGAAAAGCGCACAAAGTACTTGCTGCCACAGTACACTACCCACACGGATACAAATTCAGGGTCGTTTCCTTTGCGGCACATTGCATTAGCTCTTTTATCACAGCACCATTCTCTGTCTGGGCTTCCTCTGCTGAAACAAAATCTGGAGCAATCACCCACCACCACCACATTAATGAAAACATCAGCTTTATTATTCCTTTGTCCCATTGGAGGATTACACTAATCACTGCAGTACATCAAATCTTGCATCACCAACTTCCTAGACAGAATGATTTGACAATGTAAGGTTAAATATCTTACAGTAAGGCATGCTTCTTGCACAAGAGTCAATCTATGAAAAGCTCAATCCCTGCTCTGGCACTTCCTATTTGTAAAATAATCCCTGAATATAAATTCATTAATACAAAGTAACAGAAAAAATTTGTGTAACTCAGAAAGCCTACATCCATGGTATAATTAGCAGAAAAATCTATTACAAAATGATTAAAGATTCAAAATCACAATCTTTTCTGAATTTTCTCTCCGAAGGTCACAAAATCCTCAGTCGATACTGTACATGAACCACAATTATGGATAGTGTCTTTCTCTTTGGGGGAAAGTGCATCATAACTTCCTCTCTGATTGCATGGTACTCCATTCTCTCTGACGGCACACAGCAATTATGCTTTTAGTTTGAATTGAAAGGTTCAGCCACCTTTACTCTACTTTAATTTATATACCACTATGTGAACAAAGATATGTTAAGAGTTTGTATTTCAATAGATTAACAGAGCATTCTACTTTTAGGTCTTTGAATTGATTCAAACAAAGCCAAATTTACGTAAGATCTCCTTTGTTGCACACTCAGTTGGAGGATTAGTTGCTAGGTATGCAATTGGGAAGTTATATAAGCCACCTGAAAGACAAAACATGGAGGACTCATCCCCTAAAGAAAGAGAAGAGGACTCAAAGCGTACAATAGGTGGCTTAGAGGCTATGAATTTCATTACTGTTGCTACACCTCATCTGGGATCAAGGGGCAATTGGCAGGTATAGGCATTTGATGTTTAATTGTATTTTATATTGTCAGAATATGATGACAACACAACAACAACAACAACAAGAAGGAAGCCTTATCCCATTGCATGGGGTTTACTGCAAGGATCAAATAATGCAATAGTGTTATGTTGCATCAGAATATAATGATATGGAAAAAAATCTTGTATGTGTGGTTGGCATTAAAATCAACATTCCACCTTCTAGAAGAATGTTTAATACAATATGTAATAGCATTAGGTAGTCCTGAAAAACTAATATTGCTGCATTTGAGTGCATTGAATATTTTTCTTTCCTGGTATGAATAGAGGAGTTATCAAGATTAAATCATGCATATGGGTTGGATTCGTCTGGACAAGAGCCATTCTAAGCTGCATTTTGACCTGAGTATATTAATTAAACATTGGTTCATGCTATATATAGAATGACAAGCCTAGCCTCAAAATGTGATTTACAAGCTTAACTCCAGGTTTTAAAATCTCAATTTTGTCTACTTATATGGGCTACTCTCATTGATTTGAATGGTCCTCTTATCATTGTGTTGATATCCAATAAGAGAGAGAAGTAAGGAAACAAAGACACTTCTTTTTTTGCATGTGGGACACTATGAATCCTTTGTTGTTCAGGAGGGAATAAGATACTACCCATTAATTTGTCTGTTCTTTACTCATTTATGAGAAACGTTGGACTTTATTCAGCTGAGGCAGGAATCTGTATTTAATTTAATGGGTTGCAGCAAATGAATCAGGGTTCCCCAACAGAAAAAGGAGTGCATAAACGCAAGATTTTGGAAATTGTCTTGATGCCCTTGTGTGAACAAATGTTTTTGATTTGGAACCTAACTAACTTTGGTAGTCTGTCATTTTTTTTTTCACTTTTTAGCCAGTGAGTGTTAAAAATGGAAGTTCGTAATGAAATTGTGTTAAAAATTCTTATTTGTGTATGCTGTATATTATTCGGCTTCCTTCAAGCGTATATGTCTTTAAATAAACTCAACTTGGACTTGGACAATACCTAACCGTGTCCCCCAATCTTTTGGTGACACAACTCAAGATATTGCTTCTGGTTTGAGTGTTTTCCACCTGACAGTTGTTGATTTACTTTCTGCTGATTTTTGAATTTCAGGTTCCATTTCTTTTTGGTGTAACTGCATTTGAGAAATTGGCAGGATATGTCATTCATTGGTTTTTTAGGAGAACTGGTCGACATCTTTTTCTTACTGATGATGATCAAGGAACCCCATTGCTTAAACGCATGATAAAGGATTCTGATGAATGCTATTTCATGTATATACATCGCATACCTCATTCACTTGTATAGCATTTTAATTCCTCATATCTTTTAGATGACTTATACTTGCTTTATGTAGGTCTGCAATGCGTACTTTCAAACGTCGTGTCTTATATTCAAATGCTGGCTGTGATCGTATCCTTATTTGCTGCTTTGTGTTTTTCCTGGATACTTCAGCCTGGATTGCATATTTTAATTTGTTTTCCATTATAACCTTAAAGATATTGTTGGCTGGAGGACATCATCAATTAGACGTAATAGCGAACTTCCAAAGGTATGGTTCTTATCTTTCTAATAGTTGATTTAGTAGATCCCCTGTAGCTCTTTAGTCATGGAAGTATATTGTGGTTTGTAGTGGGAGGATACCCTAAACGAAAAATATCCACATGTGGTATACGAAGAACATTGCAAAGCTTGTGATGCCGAGCAGTATGATTTAATGGAAGATGAAGGTGCTGATAAGATAGAAGGTTTGGATCTTCATTCTCCTTTCATTTAATGACATGGTTCTCCTCTCATCTATATTTGTTGATTGTTGCAAGACCATAACATTTGCCAAAGTATCATATCCATCTATGTATCTATAGCTATAACTAAAGAGTTCCACCGAAAGGCAAAATGTGCCAAGTATAATTTTCATAAATTTTTTTATGCCTAAATCATTTTCACTTTGGTTTTCCATTCTCACTTCACCTTTTTGTTTTCTTCTTTTTTGTATTAAAAAAAAATGAAAGTAGGATAAGATTTAGGTATATTATCTTTTATGAACTTCTAGCTTCCATAAGTTCTAAAAATGGTCCAAATTTTTAAAAATGAATGATAGTTTATCCCATAAATAAAGTTTGATAAATGTATTATTCATAGAGATTTTGTTATATTGCCAAAAAAGATGATAAATTTTTATTATTATGTGAAATATATATTACATAATTTGTAGGGCAAATTTTGTAAATTTTATTGTTAGAAGAGAATCACAAATTCATTAATTTAAAATGGCATTAACCTTCATCTCTACCTTTACATCTTTAGTATATCTTAACATAGGTTAGTGAGACCATATAGTGTTAAATTTGTTAACACACACACAAAGCATTAAAAGCAAATGTAGTTAATACGAAAGTAAATCAAACAAAATTATGTATTGATTTTGGTTTTGTTTATGAAATAGATTTATGGTAAATAATCCATATAAACCTTTTACTTCTTTGTAAATATTTTTAGTGGATTTACATATAATAAGCATGATCGCGATAGGCTTGTTATATTTGCAATATGGAATGATAACTTTGTAGGCTTGGGTCGTATTTATTTTCTCAGTCCAGATGCAGAAGCTGAACTTGTGAACAGTAGGAATTAATTTTGACCTCCTTATAATGTGCAAATGAAAAGGATAAGTCAGTCAGTTATGTAAATCTCACGTATTGCACACAAACTGGCCAATTTATGTGCCTGTTTTCCATGATGGTCTTGGCATTAACAGACCACTGAAACATCTATCAACTAGCCACAAACTGCGATGCTTTTGTATTGCAGCTTCTAATTAGGCAAAATTTGAAAGAATTCATACAAACCTTCACAAATGATGCTGACAAAATCCAAAATCAATTATCAATGATCTTTGGATCTAATTTTAATTTTCCCAAGCAAAAAAGGGGACAAGGATGGGGAATTATCGACAGCTTGGCAGGTTGAGCTAAATCGGCAAATAATGTTAAGTATTGCCGATACTATTCAAGGCGGAAAAGGAGTGCCAGTATAAATGATTGAAACAGGTATGGCACCACATAAACACTCGGATGCATCAGATTTTGCAAAACTTGAAGATGCAATACAGTATGGCCATGACAAGCCTCTCAGTGTACACGTATAGGACCTTGCACGCATGGCAAAACAAACAAACACATATGTTTGAATGTTTCAGAAATTGGGGATATTAACCATTACTTGAACTTGGAAAATGGAGTCATTTGTTATCTCATTGTTTATTTTCTTTCATTATCTCCTGATTGTAACATTTTTAACTGGATATTCTTGCAGAGGAACTGGTAAAAGGCTTATCTCAGGTTTCCTGGGAAAAGGTAGATGTTAGCTTTCACAGAAGCAAGCAGAGATTTGCTGCTCATAATATTATTCAGGTTTGTCTTGCACTGGCTTTCCTCACAGAATATGATAGTCATCTAAGTCAACATGATATTGTAATTCTTAGTAGCATCTTTAACTTTCCTATGCTGTTCCTCCTCCATCTTTAAAACTCAAATGACATCTGTCACGCGGCTTTCCTGTTAGTAGTTAAATTTAAATGATGTTCTCGGCCAGAAAAGAAATTATTTCTCACAGTTGACTGTTCCAATGGGAAAGTCAATTGGCTAGAATTTTGTTTGGGGGGGGGTAGGAGGGAAGGAAAAGCTAAAATATCCAGAGTATCATAAACGAATTAAACTAGCAGTTAGATAGAAATTTGGTTTGTAAGTACGAGGGACGCTTACCTTTTACCAAAAAGTACTTTTTGATGTGTATAAAACAATTCCATCGGCTGGTAATTCTTCCTTTAAATTTTGAAAAATTGCCCTCTTGAGCTTAAACTTAAGTGAAACAATTAAGCTTCACCCCCAGTGTTGATTTATGCCCCTCCAATCTATGATTTTACAGGCTGTGGAGTTATATTTAAATAACATACAACCGAGAATGAATAGTTTTAATGGACTTCGGGTATATCAGAATTTTTGGAGTTTAGAATAAGCAGTATTGATTGTAGTTTGAGTTGCAGTGATCATCATTAGAACTGAACATGACTGAAACTCTAAAGTACAGTATTCTAGCCAAACAGTAGATACTGTGATAGGGCAAGCTGGTTTTAGTTTGCATGTTTGATTGTAGATTTTAGACCAGAAACCCCGATTCAGTTATTGACCAAAGTATAGCAATAATGGGTTGACTTGAAAGAACCAGAAGTATTCTGCATCAAGTCCAATGCAGTTTCTGCCCTCTATGATTTGCTGTAATTACTGAAGAATACCTTCTCTGTCATGTCTGAATTATTCATGGCGGCTGCTTCTTTTCCTTGGAAGTAGGGTTTTAGTTTCATTACTCTAATTGATTGTTATTTGGTGCCATGGCCAGTAATCCTTCTAGAGCAAGGTTAATAGTGATATTGAGATCCATAATAGTGACATTGTTATTTGCGGATTATAATTAGATTTCACTTGTTTTGGCGGAAAATATCTTTTATAGAAATAAGCTCACTTACTTGTGTTTATAGCTATATAGTATTAAGATAATTGAAAATATTTTATTTGTTAAATGCTACACGCAGGATCCACTAATTTATAGAAAAAATTATTTTCATCTATTACTATTTCACCATGCATTATTTTATTAATTATCAAGTATATAAGTGGCATGAAAGTCCATCTTATATATGACTAAATGAGATTTTTCTTTAAAAAATATCTCCCAACAAAACAAATTGAGCATTAATGTCAAATGAATGTTGATTGAAGCGTCTTGATTTTCCTTGACTTGTTATGATCATTTCATTTTTCAGTCTGCTTAGTAATGTCTGAAACCGGACTTTCATGCCACTTATGATAAACAATATAATGTTAAGTGTCGGAAAAACAATTTCCTCTCTAAAATGGTGCATATTATTTTGCACTACACCTGGCATTGAACAGATAAATCATTTTTGTTATTTTAATATTTTACAACTATAAAGATAATTAAATAAGATTATTCTTGGTAGCCTGAGTTGCTGACATTTGTATTTAATGTTTTAATTATTTACACGAGTGTGAATAGATGCTTTTCTGGCCCTAACATTTCTTAAGAATGACATCAATTATTAAGTTAGGTTTGGATTGTTTTGAGAGAAAATATCTTCTATAAAATATAATTATAAAATATCAAAATAAAAAAATATTTTACTTATTTAATATTAAATATGAAAATTTAGAAAAAACAACTTTCTGTTTTTTAAAGAGAAATTTACCTTTCTTTAATACTATGACTTTAGGGGGGGTGTATTTAAATAATAAATACAGGTGACATGTCATTTCTTTATCAATATATATATAAATAATATTTTTTTATAGAAAATACTTTTTAACAAACCAAATAAAATCTTGATCTCAAGTAAAAATTTTACTTTGGAAATTTTGCAGGTCAGAGACCGATGCTGTATAGAAGGAGCTGATGTCATACGCCATATGATAGATCATTTTCTTACCTAGAACCTGGTGATCTGGAGATGGAACTGCTTCCTTCCTGGCCACTCAAGTTTCTCGTATGGAAATGTAATATATAAATTATTTATAAAGCTTGACTGATATTAAGTGGATCCCCTCAATTTCTTATTTTGCCTGCTACCATCCATACTTTCCTATTCTAGGGCCCACACTTTTTTAGTGGGATCTACTCCTTAATACCCCCCCCCCAAAAAAAAAAACGTCTATTTTTCTCCTAAATTCAAATATTATATTCCTTATTGTATTAAAATCATCTGTAGGTGGGAAGCAATGGATTCCTTGAATAAAGAAGTATAGAGAAGAAGAAATGAACAAAATACTTAACGATTGGTACGGAAGAGTGCGCGCGCGCGCGAGAGAGAGAGAGAGAGAGAGATGAGAAGGGCAGATTTTCTGTTCGATTTTCTGTTCTGCAATGAACAGTAGAATTAAAAAAAAAAAAAAAGAATGGTGCGCAGAGTATGAGCAATGTTTCCCAATGGTAAGAATGTGTATGGATATGTTCTTATTTCTTATTTTTAAAAACTGTTCATAAAAGTAGCTTTTACAAACTATTTTTTTATAAAAAAGGTTTTTGAATTCAAAGAAAATAAAAAAATAGATAATATTTGACGAAATAAATAAGAAAAAGTTTCATTTAATTACAAAATTGTTATTAAAAATAAAAAAAGGTTTAGAAATTATCTAAAAATTGTTCCTGTTTTTTATTTATAAAACAAGAATTTCAAGAATAATCTTTTTAAAATGAAGTCTGAAGATATACTGCCAAACAATTTTTTTAGCATTTTTGTTTTTAGAAAATGAAAATTATTTTAAAAAATGGAATCCAAACAAACTCTAATATGCTAGATAAACATACATAGGATCGAACCCTTATTTTAAAAGAAAGCAAAGCTCTCAAGAAAATTAAATACCATCTAAAAATCCTTCTACTTCATTTATCCAATTCCAATTGGTATGAAGGGGTGATGTAAAAATGCTCTCGGGAGAATGCAATAATGTATCCGAAAAGAGGACTATAGGAGCCGAAGGACGAGGATGCTCTACAAAGTACAAACCAACTCAATCAATAGTGCCAATAGCTGGATCTGTAAAATGTTAAGTAAAGTGAGTCCAACCAACGCAACGAGTAAGACCTATTCTATCTCAAACTAAAAATTATCAAATAATATACACAGAGGCAGGCAGAGTTGAGAATCTAATTGTAAACAAAGCTGACTACATGCTTACTTTCATGGCTTGAGCATAAAATAATAATCCAAAGCTATCTTTAGTATCACAACGATCAAACAAAGCTCATCACAACAATATTAGTAGGCAAGTATAGACAATATCTAAGAACAGGGCAATTACATCTTATACTGCCAAGCCTTATCTCATTTTCCAGCATCCTTAGTTCCTCCATTAACATAATAAACCCATTCACCTGTAGAGGATCATAATTTCCAGTGGCAGAGCTTCTAAGGGACAAAGGAGAGCCTTGACTTCCCAAAATTTTTAAAATTATTAAAAAAATTTTGAGAAAATATTTTTACATTAATTACTCAACTCTCTTAAAATCTTCAGTCAAAATCCGCCATTAATAGTTTCCATGGTTAATTTGTACATATGAGTGAAGCCAGATATATAGATCTAAAAATGTTTACGGTTTACATCTGGTGGTAGTATTTGCAGGTGCCATCATATGTTTTGATGGGTATACCAAATGAAACTGAGTTATAAAAGCAGAAAAATTCACTGACCCTATTCGGTGAAGCTTGTTTTACAAAAGATCTCACTGCTCCAAATGAAATTTTAGAAATGGTGGGGTACAGGGGTGATGAAGATTGCAAATGAAGTAACTCGCTATGTCCATGATTTCTTAGCATAATTTTATGGTGTTTTCTTTGGTATTCACAGCTTACTATACTCACAGTCACTCATAGTCGGGATTGGTTAAGGATATTGACTTGTGCAGGTCACCAAAGCAAATTAAAATTCGACCCTTCTCCCTGAAAAATTGAAGTGGATAATTCGACCCCTATATGTCTAGAAGGAAAAGTGGCAGGAATTTGTTGGATTAATATTAAAAGATGGCCGTTGTCCAAAAAATTGCTTCACATGCTACTTTGTATAGTAATTAATAGAAATCATGTTATATGTAGGAAATATTATTTTGATCGAAATTTAAGCTCACAAAGATAACAAAAAAAAAATTACACTTCACAATGTTATTAATTCTTATTTGCAAAATTTCTTACGAAAATTATATAATATAATAAGTAATTAAGTAAATAATAACACTTAAATCTGAATTTTTGAAAGTTAAGGGGTGATTTTTAAATTTGTGAAATTTAATGAACATAATCCAATGTGCAGTTGAAAAGGTTTTTTTCTGTAATTTCACTTTTTAATTTGAAATTAAGAATTTGGTATTTGATATCAATACGACCTACGCATAACTTACTCTCGACCTCAATTAATGCATTAAATAGGGATTTTTCAAATCGTTGTTCCCCTACAACATATTTCAGTAAAAAGATATTAAGCTTACATAAAAAAATTTCTTTGGCAATCATTAAATATAGGTTATCATGTAAGATTAAATTTCATATGATTATTATGCACAGTTCTCTTTTGAAAACAACCATACTATTTATAAGGCACATTTTTTTTTTTTTTGCATTTATAAGGCACATTCTAGTTTACGATATTCAGAAATTTTGTTCATCCTAGTATTCAGCAATTAGAAAAAAAAATCTATATCTTTCTCTAAAATTCTTCTACATAAAAAATTTCCTTTCCAAAACAAAAAATTTTCTCTCCCAAAACAACTTGCAAAAAAAAAATCATATCAAATATAAGTCAATTTACTTTCCCACTAAAAAAAGATCAAAATAGTTAAAATATTTAATGTTATGATTGTCATTTTCATATATCATTACACTAATTTACTTTTTTCCTAAATAACAACTTAATATATCATTTTACATTTGTACAACTTATTTTTAATTTCCTAAAAGGCTAATATCAAGAATCTTAAAATTTTTACAAAAATATATGGATGGGAGAAAATTAAATTTTTTAAGGATATTTAAGAATCTTAAAAATCTTAAAAGGCTAATATCAATAATTTTAAAAATCTATATTATATTTTTCTAAAACTCTTCCACCTATAAATTTTCCTTCCAAAAGAACCTCAAAAAAAATTATGTCAAAAAATATTTAATGCAATGTCTATCATTTTTGTATTTTATTATATTAATTTACTTTCTTTCTAAATTTAATATATTACAATTATTTAATTTTCAATCTACTTTTTAAATAAATGAAAAAAATCTGCAGTCTACTAATAAAATATATTTTATTTTTATATTAAAATTTTTATAATTTTTTATTTTTTATTCAAATATATTTTATATTTTTAATAAATTATTTGTATATGTTTATATTATAAATCATTATAGTGTTATTACATATTTATCTAATAGTATTATAATTATAATGCTTATATGAGCATATATTTTATTTTTGTTATCACTTTATTTTTCAAAAATTAATTTAATTTATGGTAAATATATATTTAAATTTTATATCATAAATATATTTTAAAAATATTTTATTTATAATACTATCCTTTTGTACTATTGGCTAAATTTAATAATTATTATAATAAATTTCTCAAGTTTAAATTATTAATTTTATAGTTTCACCAATATTCTTATTACTTGATTTTCATACTCATCAAATTTAAAACTATCTTTAGGTAGAATATTGGTGTAATGTGCCCATATTATAAATCATTATAGTACTCATAAATAATAAGTCACAATATGTTTATTAGTAAACAGAGCGACTATTACAATTTTAAATTAATTTTGAAATATATAAATTTGATAGGATTGAGCATTTAATCTCTCAAGCTTTAATTTTATGTAATTACTAATTTCAATATTTTAGGTTAAGTTTTTTATAATAGAATATTTTTATAAAAAATTTTAGAGAAAATGAGTAATGTGTGTATTTAAATATATATATATATATATATATATATATATATATATATATATATATATTCATGTTTCTAATTGTGATTTTTTTAACTATACAAATTATATTAACCTTATAATAATTTTTATAATATTTATTTATAAAATATGAAATATATATCTGGTGCATCGTACGGAGCTGAGCTAGTAATAGGACTAAAATTGTCATGACAAATATTGGTTTGTTTAAATGGAAGGAAATGAAGGATAAGAAAAAAAAAGAGATGGTTATATATTGTCAGTCCTTTCATTAGTAGTTTTGCTTAAAAAGGGGAAAGAAATGATAATTTATAACTAATCTTTAAAAGACTTTTTCTTATTTAGGAGTTCTGCATAGGAAAAGGAAAGAAATGTAATTTATAACTAATTTTTTAAAGTCTTCCACTTTTCAGTAATTTGTATTTCTCTAAATTAGAAGATTTTATAAGGTTATCTACTTAATCTACTATTTTGATCATATTTTATTTTATAATTTATATTTATATTTACATTTTTAATATTTTATTATTTTTTATTAAATAAAAATATATTATATACATTTTTAAAGGTATTTAACAGGTAAAAAATATATATTATAATTATAAAATTTTCTAATGAAAGATATAAAATTATCCTTTTTATTATTAACAACAATTAGACTTGATAATTGTAATTTATATTTATTTACCCATGCATATTTGTTCTTATTTTGACCTAACCATATTAATTTTAGGGTGAATATGGGTTGAGTTATTGTTAACATTATCAAATAATAGTTATATCAAATTAACTTATCGAAATATTTTCAAAATCCCTTTAAATGAAAATTATAATATAATTATATGTTCATTTATTATATCATTTTTCATAGAGGAATATTTTTTGAAAAAAATTAGAGATTTTTTTTTATTTTTTATTATAAAAAACTTATTATTAAATTATTTTTTAACAAAAGGTTAAATTGCAAATATGTATACTAATTAGTTATATACTTTTGTTTAATCATTTATTCTCCTTCCTTGCATAATTTTAAACATTCAAATGAGGGGAGGGAAGGTCATAATTTAACATTCGATTCTCCTCCCTTTTCATCCCTTCCAACCTCTCCTATTGTCTTCTCTTTCCTTCCCCTCCTAACTTTCAAAGATATTGTAAGATTATGCTTAGTTAAATTAAATGCAATGAGAATAGGAAAGAGAATAGTAAAAAATTTTATTTGATAGGTATTATAAAATGAAAATACCCATTCTCCAGAGAAATGGTTAGTCTATCAATGATGGAACTTTCATTCGATAATAAAAGTGAATGAATGAATGAATTATTTTACCATTCATAAATTGACTTTTTTAGATATATATCTCCCATAATTTTTCTATATTTCAACATTATCCTTTATTAATATATGATAAAAAATATTAGTTTTTGAATATTTCTCTATTAAAAATTTTCATAATAAAACCTAAAATATGACATTTTTGTATTTTTTACAAAAATATTTAATATAAAAATTTAATGAATTAGAATTTTTATGGTTCTAATATAGAATTTTTTTCATTAATTATAATTTTGATAATTAAATTTAAATTATGATAATTTTTATTATTAATTATAACATGTATTTTAATATTAAATTATTTAATAAAATATTTATTATTCTTGCAATAAAAATATTATTATCTTTAATTATACTTTTCCCATTTTATTCGCATATTATGTTGTTGTCATCCTCTGCCCTTCAGTTGTTCATAGCAATCAAGAGCACTTCTCCCACCTTTGAATCTAAGACTTGATTTGGTTGCAAGAGAGATAAGGAAAGAAAGAAAGATGTTTTCTTTCCTTATATTTAGTTGAAAAGAAAATAGAGGAGAAGAAAAATAAGAAAGAAATGATATTTTTTTTGTTTGGTTGAATAGAAAAGTGAGGAGAAAAAAATTAGTAAGTTAAAATGATAATAATAACCTTATTAAAAATCCAATACTAATAATAATAATGATAACAAATTTAATAATATTATGATAGATAAAATTAAATTAGTAATATCAAAAAATTATAAAACATATATTACTATATTTTAATATTATCTACATATGTTTTAATAACACACAATTATTTAACCTATTTTAACTCCAAACCAATTATGGAAGGGGGGCTAAGCTATATTCTCTTTTTAATAATTCAACTTATTTTAACTCCAAACTAATTATGAAAGAGTAGGCTTTATGGGCATTTATGTATGGCTTCTTCTGAGAGAGAAGGTTTTATAGGTATTTATGTGTGGCTTCTTGAAAGAAGAGGATATAATTGAAAAATTACATTATCAATTCCATTTATTACATCTTCTCCTATAATGGGAGAAAACAAATTTGTCATGGGCCTCACATAAAATTTCTCTCTAAATTTCTATTCTTTCCTATTTCACCCATCATCCAAACAAGATTTCTTTTTCTACTCTATTTTCTACTCATCAAATTTTTCCACTCCAAAATTTTATCAATCCAAATGATGGATAAGGAAAATTAGGGACCTTGGAACACGACAATAATAAGGGCATATATAATATTTTGTAATTCCTTCTATCTCATTTCAATCAATTATATGTTTTTGAAATACATGGTTGATTTGTATCTTTACCTATCTAACATCCCAAAAAACCTTGTCTTACATTACCCATACTTGTTATGAGTATCAAGGAATTCTCCTAATTTTATTTGAAGAAAAGTGGCTTTTCTTTTTTGTTTTTTCCCTCCCTATTTTTCTTTGGCAACATTAATAGCTATGGAATGTACTCCCTTCGTTCCTATTTATCTGTCGTAATTAATTGATTTCATGCATATTAAGAAAGTAGTTTAATTTATTTATTTTTAGTGAACTTTACAAGATTACCTTTTATACATAAAAATCAAAATGGTTGAATATAGAGAGAAAAATATAAAAGAATAAATGAAAACTAATTAATAGTATAGAATAACAAAATATTTATTAATAAAAAGGGTAGATTTAAAAAAAATATTTAATATTTCATTAAAATTCTAAAGTGATAGACAAAAAGAAATAAAAAAACTCCTTTAAAATGCAATAGATAAAAACGAACAGAAGGAGTATTATTTTAAAAAATAATATTTTTATTTGAACTAATGGTTAAATATCACGTAATGACATTGACTTTCCACCCATCTTCCAAGAGTGCTAAATGTGATTTTATAGTGTCTAAATTTATCCTTGAAAAATTGGAAGATGCCTTCAAAAATCAAGTTTTGATAAACTGTTATGTGTTTTTCCTCCTCGTGACAGCCATGCTAATTTGTTCATCAACATTTGAATGTGGTTAATGTGTCCTAGAAGACAATTTACAGCTTACTGAAGATTAATACATGTTTTTTATACCCACAAGTCAAATCAACTAAACCATCCAAACTTGAGCATTTGGGAAACTTTGAAAGCCTATGTGATTAAGATGGAGGGTAATATATTCCACCACATCTTAATGAGATATAAATTTATGATGCTTGCTTTTGTGGAGTTCATCAATGGTAGGACTATGCATCAGCATTGATATATATGTTAGGTGTTGAAGACATTCTCTTTAGGGGGCGTTTGGCTTGTGAAATGTTAATGACATTCCTGGGAATAATTTGCAGGAATATTATATTCTCATATTTGATTTAAAAGTTTAAAAAATTTGTTTAGGAATGTAACATTTTTTAGAATATTTTTACCTAAATCTTCTCCCAAAATATTCTCATGGGAGGAGGTGAAAATTTGAGATTCCCATCCCATAAGAATATCAATATTAAAATTAAAAATAAATCTACCCTTTTTTAGTCCAAATTCATCTTACCCAAAATACATAATATATTATATATTATATATATTTAATATTTCCAACACTTATAAAAAATAGCTAATACATTAATAATAAAATATCTATCATTTTATAATACAATTTTATTAAATATTTACTTAAAAAATACAATATAATATATATTTATATACCCAGCCACAAATGGAGTATCTTCTAAAAGTTCAAATGTTAAATTATTTCCATCATAAATGAAATAATGCAATTGGTATCATTTATTTGTTTCATGGAATTAAATTTTCAAACTAAAATTTTAATTAATAACTGAGTTCACTTTGGGACTTCTATGATAAATTTTGCACTGACATTAATTTGAGTTAGATAATGTGTATGTAATTGTGATGGGAGTAATAATTTTTTTCTTATTACGAAAATTATTTTCTTTTTTATATGGCCCATAAAAAAAAGAGATAGTTCAGCTGTACTTATCTTTTTTTATTTGACCCATAATTAATTTGGAGGAAGTAATTTAAATTATTAAATTATTTTTATACTTTATGACAATTTAGATTAGTGATAAGTGTTTAAAAATTTATTTATATAATTTTAAGTAAAATTATGATTCTTTATAAAATAAAATAAAATAACTGACCGGAGTATTTTTGATAAATTAAAAAAAATTAAAATATAAAATATGAATTAAATATAAAAATATAACATGTATAAGAATCTAAAAAAATATTCTAAGAAATATTTATATTTAATTAAATATAGATATATTACATTCTCAAGAATCTTACATATTAGGAATGTGCACTTTTTTAAGAATATAAAATTCTGTAAATCAAACACTCTCTTAAGTCAATCTCATTTAAGTGCATTTATAATCATAAAATATTAAGATAATAAAAAATAATCTATTTATTCCAAGTTACATATAAGGAGTGTGGCATTTTTCGTTATGTTAATACTTTATTAACTATAAATACAAGTTAATAAAATTATTTTTGATATAATCCTAAATACCACAATCATCCACTCAATTCATATCAAAAGGCTCAAATCAAGCCAAAAAAGCCCAATTCATGCTTGAAAGATCTAATTGAGAATGAGCTTTGTCGCTCAACTCATGATCAAGTAGCCCAGTTAATCACCAAGCATCGCCAAGAAATGTGACTTTCACACCTAATTACAAGTGCGAAAATCACACTACCTACTTGCTACGTGTATCCTTGTTATTCACTCTAAAATAACGCCAAACATCGCCACGTTATATATAAATGGGAAAAGGTATCTACTCTTTTTTCAATTATGTTCACTTTACATATACTCAATATCTTAAGAGCTAGCTTGAGTACCAGAATGTATCCGGTGAACCACTTCAGCTGTATACCATTGATTGGTGTTGCTAGTGGAGGTAATCGACTTTTTAGGAGACATTAATATTTAGATGCTTTCCATCCAAATAGATAAAACCTTTGACGAATGACATGCCACAAGAAACCCATGCGGAGGCTAGGCAAGCACAGTCAATATCTCTGTCCTGGCCCACTGCATTGTTTCTTCAAGCAGTTGCTCTGTACTTCCTTGGTATGGACAATGATGCACAAAAAAGTCCTAAAGATGGCAGCACAACACTCGAAAGAAAGAAAACATAAAAATTGAAACTTGAAGGTGTATATATGTCTGCCCATTCTTCATGTTCCTCTCATGTATCAAGGGAAAATAAGAAGCGTTAAGATTGGCTGCATGCATCTATCATGCGGCTTCTACAATTGGCACCAAAGTACTAATTTACACTTAGTCCTGCATTGATGCATTTCTTTTTCCCAACACTAATTCTCACATTGCTTGAGTTTGTCAAGGTTGCTACAATTCTTGCATTACTTGAGTTCGTCAAGGTTCCAGACGTTCAGATAATATACTAGAGAGGAAATATATTCCTTCCATGTTTTTTTACGAGCATAAAAGTTCTATTGCTCAAATATTACTAAGAATTCAGACAGGCGTTAATTTAATATATAGACATCATTGACAATTTATCCTAGGAAATTTGATCAGTAGTTTCCAATCTTCAGCTTAAAACTGCATGCATTTCAAGTCTAAGTCATCAATACTAAAGAATGTTTTATCTTTTCCTTTTTTTTTTTGGATAAAAATGAAAATTTTATTAGAAGTAGAAAGAATAAAATAGAGGAGGACGACAAATCCTAAAAATTAATACAGAATTGCACCCAATTTCTATGCAAATCAGACAAGCTCGACCCTTTTAAAAATCATCAGTTTCAACCAAGGAGAAGCAACAAACAAAATCTTATCCCATAAGAAAAAATTTGATTGAGTCTGATTTCTGAATATTAACGCATTCCTTTCCAACCAAATACACCAGATAACAGCATGAATATGAAAGAATGTGAGAGAAATTTTTCAACATTAAATTGATCAGCAGGGGAAGGGAGCAGATGACCAAATAATAATAATAATAATAATAAGCAATCCTTGCAGTGGTTGGAATTTAATTTCTTCTTGTGACTTAATAATCCAAATTTCCTAGATTGTAAATGAACAACAATTAGAGCAAATTAACATACGACAATGCTTCTTTATTATAATAAATTGGAGTCAGAACACAAATATAATTGAACCTGAAGCATGAAGTAATTGAAACTGAAGGAAATTAACATATCCTCAATTATTTGTAAAACTAAGGTCCATTACAAACCGGTCCCTTTCTAAAACAAGAAAAGAAAAAAAGAATGACCCAAAAATAAAGAACTTGCAGAGCATTTAAATTGTGCTTCCTTGGTGTCCATCTAATATTGTTGCCAAGCAGAAAGTGGTACACTCAGATTACATTGGAGGCTTACCGGAACCTAGCAGTTGTCCAATCAGATTAGTCACCTGACAAAAATGAAAACTTGCTTATGCACCAAGGCAGTGGTACTGGTTATATATGTAACATCTGTAGTGGCCATGATCCATCTACGTCTAGATGTTAGATTGTTACAAAAAATTGTAAAGTATCAGATCATCAAGAGAGTATTAGTATTAACAGCATAATATTCAAGGGGGGAAAAAAGGGAAAACTTTAACATTATAAATGAAATCCAAGGGCAGTGCCAAGTGAATTCATATACAATGAAATACACATTTCAAATTGAAGTCCACCAACTTCTAAAACGTGTTATAATAACATAGCATAGGATGCTCAAGCAGATCAAAAGAATAAGAAAAAATAGGTAGAAATCATACATGCCAATACTTTGAAACACAGCGGTCAATGCAACTATTTTCACCCATATTTAACTCAGATTCCTTGTACCTGAGAAGGAAAAAAGCAGAGAATATAAAATTAGAAAATAAATTATCACTGTGCTAATTATGTATGCATTTTCGTCACACTGGACTCCCATGTATCAAAGAAGGCCTACCCCTCTAACATGTGAGTTCAATGTCAGCGCATGTAAGAAGACCTTCACAAATAACGCAAGACTTTACTTACTTTTTGTCCACACATTTATTGAAACAGGTGTGTGTCAGCCTGAACAGGAAAAAGCAATAATGCATTAACCATAGGAAATACATTACTGATATAAACAAATAACACTTCCCAAGTTTGCCAAAATTAGGTCAACAAACGGATTGACAGAGTTGACATATTACATTCCAACAGATGAAGATTTTATTAAAATAAATACCCTGCTGCCACTGAGAACTTAAAATAAAGAAACAATGATAGCAGTGGAGAATGCAAAAAATTGATATATGATAAACATATATAAAGCAATAAATCGATTAATTTGATTTGTACCACTACATAAAGGATTTATCAATTTCATTTCATGTAACATTTTTTTTTTCAAATGCAAACTCCTTACAGACAGAATCAAGAAGTCAAATTTTGAAAAGTGCTGTAAACTTACTTGTTGAATAACTCAACCCTATACTCCATCTCCTTCTCAGCCATTACAAATATCTGCACTATTATAACGTACCGTATTCAAATACATACAAAAGAAGCAATGCAAAAGACTCAAAATTTCACAAAAATTCAAAATCAAAACCACATTGGGGTGCATTGCACAGTTAAACCAATAGCATCGTAAGATCAGTACAACCCAGGTCAATTTCAAAGACACATTCCTAGTATGACTGAAAAGATATCCATTATTTTTGACAAGATTCCAGCAATAGCTCCAATTGTGCATAAGAAACACAAGAAAATGTAAAGCCGAACAATATACAAATCACTGGACTTCCTTTCTAACAGTCCTAAGTCTGAGAAATCAAAAAAGGAAACCTGCCTGTTCTTTGTCCAGAGATGAAGGTGCATTATTCCCAGCCATTGCAGCCTATTATTCACTACAAAATATAGTTAAATGAATACATACAATTAAGCACTAAATTCAGTGATGACAATGTCCCAGGATAAGTTTTCCAATTTACTGTAAAACATACCCAATTCAGAAATAAAAGTATGAAACTATGAACAATTTAGCACAGGTACAACTTGCATCACGCCTAGCAATATACCATCATACCATAATAATCTAAATCTATACCCAAGAGACTAAATTGACACATTATTTCATTTAATATTACAATTTCTAAGAACTAGCTAATTGTGGCTTTTATTTGACCAGTTAGTATCATAAAACTGATAGAAATGGGTGACTGAAAAAAAGCTCAGGGTATGAGTTTTTTTTTTTTTTTGGGCCCATTTAAGAGAAAATGTCAAATTCATGAACAGTAGCAAGTCAAGATACGTTCTAACATTTACTGAATTTCATTCACAAAAAGAAACAGAGATTCACCTGATGATGTCACTTAAGGTGTAGAACTCAGGTTTCAAAACAAACAGGACAGTTTAAAAGAAATGCTAAACTTTTGGAGAGATAATATGCATTAAATGATAAAACAGAGTTCCGTCATTTACTGAACCTTTGGGTAAACCAAAAAACCAACAGAGCTTCACCCAATAACAAAATACTAAGAGAGGCCTGGTCACATAGGCAACCAACCAATGCTTTTATCATCAGGTTTTCTAATCTCAATACAATCAAGTTTCACTAAATGGCAGACACTTTCTGAATAAATTTCAAATAATTTACACAAACTAACCATCCCATGAGACATGACAACTGGTCACAAAACTTACTAATAAAAAGCAGAATAGATATAAAGATGATATAGAAATGCCAGATACCAGAACCATTATGGCAATGCTTAAAAATATAGACACCATTTGAAAATCAATTAGACTAAGTAATTGGTAATATGAGAAAAGGCCAAAGTAACGTAAAGGTAGTACCTGAAAATGGACAATGAGCTTGGAGCCTTTAGCCGTGCAGGTTGCAGCCAGTAGCATAATCATACATTGGAGAGCAAGAAACAAATCAGTTTAAGTTGGAGAGAGCAATACATGTATAATGACTTACAGTAAGTTTACCAAAGGAATAAAAAGAGTGAAATCAGAGCATAAATTTGAAAGAGAAAAAAAAAATCCAGCAAAGATAAAAAGAAAAATACCAAAAATAATTTTTTTTTTTGGTTAAGAAATCCCACAAATAATTTTGCCATCAAATAATGCATGCAGAAGAACACATGACAAATTAAGCTGATGTAGGACCAACATTTTCTGATCTCTCCCTCTTTCCTTTGTGCCCCTCTTCCAGATCCCTCTATTTCAATTTTGAATCTAATGAATTTTCAAACATTGTTCTCATCTATACTATCCTTCTTACCTAAAATCCTATCTCCAATTAAGAGAGTGCAATCTAATGGGTCCAGCCAGACATAAATGTAGCCATTGTCTCACCTATAAGATACTTATGAAGAAGCATAATATCTATGGGATTTATATTTTAGAATCAATTTTGTCATACGTATTCACAAACATCATATGATGCCCAAGTTTAAAAATAAAGTATGCAGAACCCAATCTTCAACACTATAAGGGGCCCTGCAACCGAATAGGACACAACTAATCACAATCCTCATCAACACATACAGATTATTATCAAAATCGTATCAAAATTTAACGGTTCTAAACAAGATCTTAAAATCGCTGCAACGCTGCTTTTTGGTATGCCTGAAATTTGAAGAGAGAAAAAGTAAAACTTTCACAAAGTTCTCAGCTTTAACCCGAGTGTTGAAGAAATAACTCGACTTTTGGGAAACACACGCACAGAGGCTGCTTACCTCGTTTCACTGTTTGAGTTAAACACGATGTCCAGTAAGAAACTCAGAACCCCAAAGCGTATTCAAGGCCGGGGTGAGTCCGATCCCGTCCGTGCGTTTGCATCTGGGAGTCCGTACGCTTGTATTAAATTAACATACATAAATTTACTATAAAAAAAATTACTTATTAATTATTATGATTTTACTCTATTTTTAATTAATTTTTTATAATTTAAATTTTTATTGAGTTTTTATACTAAGTTTTTATTTTATTTTTAATTAGATAGTTATATTACTTTCTAATTAAACTCCATTATTAATTAATGCATGCGGATGTTGATATAACATACCGATTTTATTTGTGTTTAAAATAAATAATATTGAAAATATTGAGTCATTTTATAAAATTATTCTATTTCTTAAAGAATGTCCCTCAGTTCATAAATAGTAGATTATTATTTATGTATCAAATTATTTACAAAATCGAGGAAAAATAAGAATATAATTTTAAAAAGTGAGTAATACTTTATAAAAAAATATTAGAATAATATGACTTACTAAGTTCTCATAATGTTTCTTTTATCTCCAAAAATTCGCTCTTCTCTGACATTTTTTCCCTTTTCACCGATTTTCACTTATATTTCATTATTAATTTAAAATTAAAATTATTACTTATTAATATTATTTAATAATTATATATATCTACCAAATAATGAGTTATTTATGGGAATTTACAAGTGACTATGTTATTAAATTTTAAATTTTAAAAATTAGTTTAAATTCAGTTATTTAAAACATCTTAATATTTATATTTTAAATACAAACTTTTATATATATATATGATTATTTATCAAACTATTTCAGTAGTTTTGATTTGTTATACGATTCTAAAGGAATATATTATTATTATTTTATTGTCTATTATCAATTATTATAAAATATATATATTTCCTTTTTATTCATGAAAAAAGTTTAAATATCATTATTATTGTCTTTATTGATAATCACTAATTTTTTAAATTACTTTTATTGATATTTACATTATAGAGTAAGGACTTCTATAAAAAGAAACTTCCTTAAAAGTACTGTTGGATAGTACATTTTCATTACAAAAAAATTCGCCTAAGTCACTTTTAATTTTCATATTTCTCTGTTAAAAGCAAGATTGAATTTGAACAATTTTTTAAATTTCTAGGGAGAACTTAAGTAGATTGTTCCGCTTATAAACATATATCGTCAGTTGAACGATAATAAAGAATAAATAAATTTTATAGAACACTCAATAATTTTAAATTTATGGGAATGTATAAGCAATCATTATTAAAAATGAGTTTAAAATTAATTTTCAAATCTTTTATATCTATTAAATTAAATTTTATGAATTTACTTTAACATCCTATATTTAATAATAATCCTTAATTTGCATTTAAAACCTAATTTTGGATCTCATTCGTAATTCAAACAAGTGATAAGCAATTGTGAAAGATAAGCCTTCAACTCACCACTAATATAAGGAGAACTAGATTTGAAACCTGCGCTTTGCGCAGACATGCAAAACATTATTTATGCAAATATATATTTTTATAAATAATATTTTAATGACAAAATATTTTAGTTATTCTTAAAAAATTATATAAGTAAAATTTTAATATATAAATTAAAATTATGATTATATTCGCTAACCAAATTAAGTCATATCATAAAATTATGTAAAGATAAAAAGTTACTTTAAACTATAATTAAAATAAAAATAGGATGATTAATATTTCATAAAATATACGATTTGCTACGTCACTCTTAATTGAATATTTTAATTAACTTGAAATTTTAAAAATACTTAATTGAATACCAATAGAATATTGAAAAAAAAAATTATTAAAAATTTTTATAGTTGTATAAATTACAGTATAAAAATATTATGAAAAAAATTAAAAAATATTCACAAAATCAATATCTAGCAATAATCATGAATAATTTTACTTTATATGATTAGGAGAAGGTCAATCTAATAATAAGATATTTTATGTTGATTAGCAAGAAAAATGAATAAAATATTTAATATAAAAAAGGATAAGAGGTGAAAATAATTCAAAAATAAAATTAATACTTAAAGAGAGCATAAAATATAAGGTGGCAAAAAAGGGATATATTGACAAATGTAAAAGGTATGATCTATTGATAGATATTAATGAATTAATAAAATAATGATAGTAAAATAAAAGATAATACAATAGTTCCTAAAAAAAATATTCTAATTGTACTAAATATACTGTGTGAAATTCAAATACTATCCATTGTTTAATAACATGAATTTTAATTCTTTCCTTTATTGTCCTACAATTATCATATATGTTCTGAATAATTTCGGAATAAAATTTTTGGGTCAAATAGTATTTGAATTAGTATAAAAATTTTGGTTAAAATGGGTCATAGTTATTGGTGAATTAGTTAATTCTATATATTTAAAATTTTATTATCTATTGTTATATTTTATTTAAATCTATAAAATTATTTAAAATTAAATATATAAATAAATTTTATACTATCACTTATTCATATATTATTATATTATAAGAGATTTATTAAATTTTTATTCATATATTAAAATATTAATGCATGTGCTTTTAATGAACTCCTTTTTTATAAACAAAAAGTTACATATAATGAGCGATGATTAACCATTTAAATAGATTTAATAAAAGAAATATTTACTTTTACAAAAATTAAAAATATCTTATTAAAAAATTAAATTCAAACTCTTTAAAATTTTCATTAATTTTATTAAATCAATTCTTTAAGTTATTTGAAATTTTAGTAAGAATAAAAAGAAATGATATTGTAACATAAAAATTAGAAGAGTATTTAAATTTTTAAAATAAAATTAAGAGCATCAAATAACCAAAAATTAAAATTAATTGATAAATGAGTCCATATAAATAATGAAATTAAAAATATAAATATAAGTAATATTAAAGAAATTGGAAAAAAATATAATTATAAATATAAATAATATAAAAATATAAAAAGAAGAAAGAAATAGTCAGACTGGGCCGCCTTACATATTTTAAATATTCTTAAAATAAAAAATATAAATTAATTCATGGATAAAAATATGTATAAAAAAATAAATTTAATTCATGGATGACCATAAATCCGGTGGCCATAAATCTAGGTGAAAACAAAAATATAAATTAATATTGAAAAAGTTGGAGAAAGGAAAAAATAATAATATAAATATAAACATAAATAATATTAAAATTAAATTAAATGAAAGGACAGAAATAAAATGACACGTGGAATTGGAATAAATAACATTGAAATAATTGGAAGAAAGAAAAAATAATAATAGTTAAATATAATATAATAAATAATATTAAAATAAAAGAAATGGTAAATAGATGGGAAAATACATTGATGGCCACATACAAAGATTTTAAACGCGCTGAAGCCTTGAAAGAAAACAACGCTGATATTGAAAAAGAAAATTATTAAAATTGAGAAAAGTGTTTAATGCACATTGATTTTAGAGGAAGAAAGGCATTTATTGGGCATTAGTTAAACCTACAGAAAATATAATATATATAGATTTCTATCTTTCTCTCAAAATAAAAGTTTTTTTTCTTGACTTCAAGAAAAGAGATAGATACAATTTAAAAGTAAAAAATATACTAGCTTTATAAATGTGGAGGCCTTTACATTTTCATAAATCTATCTCTCTCCTATTGCAGTAAATAATTCTTTTACTCCTAAAGTAAGATAGAAATCATAGAACATCTCCAACATAAAATCCCTTTACATCTACAAAGATAGAATAATTTAATTTTTAAATTGACACAAAGACTCACATTTTTTCATACAGAATTTACCAATGAACTTTCATATCTTTTTTCTCCTTTTAAATTGACACTGTTAATTTCTTATACAAATTAAGGAGATTTTGTTAGAATTTTTAAGTTTGAACTTTATATAATTTATCAATTATAGTTATTAATGTTAATATAAATTTAAGGACTAAATTAAGTAATATTTTGGTTAAAGGCTCAATTTGATGCTTGAGCTTAAATATGATATAATTGGATACGGATCCTATTATAAGTAAAATTCATAATCCAATTTAATTATTATATTATGGGATCCATACCTCTTTCTAACTCTACACTATTAGGAATTATTCCATCAAAATTTTAAGAAGTTTTTCCTAGTGAAGGTTTTGTAGAGAGAGTGATTCCGTATCGTCTTTTTATTATATTTAATTATTTTCAGGAAAAAATTCTAACATACAATTGTTTGAGAAATTGGTGATTTCAATTCAATCCTTATGAACAAGCAGTAGCTTAATTTGCAAAGAATATGGAATTTCATAAACAATTCAGGTTATAACCATATACTCCATTAAATTTTATGTGTGGTTCTTATAAGTTTCTTTCTATAATTGCTCAATTCTCATGCTATGATCTATGATCAAGATCTAGGGTTTGTAAAATTAATTCAAATTTTCATCAATTGGTATTAGAGCCCGAATTACTATAGGCCATAATTGAGTTATTAGGGTAATTTTGTGAAAATTGTATATTTCCCCTTTCTCTCTTCTAATACATGATTTTACTTCTTTTTTTTTTTTTTACAAATTTTGGCTCATGATTTTTCTTTACCTAATATGTATAATGGCCTTCATATATATGATTTATATATTTTGCATGTGCTAGAATCAAAGTGGTACTTATACAATGTTTCTTTGTATAATGCTTGAAAGAAATTGAAACTAATTTTGAGCCTTTATAAAAAATTTTGCATAATTGGGCAAGCATGCTTGCTGCACAACATTGATTGCAATTTATTATATATGTATGTTTCTTATTTTATTGATCCAATTGGGTATGCCATTTTAAGTTATATATATATGGATTTATATATGTGAAAATTTTGTGCACTATGGTTTTGCTTTGAATATTTAAATTATTATGCATATCTATGTATTTTGCTAGTGCACTTAGTACAAATTCAAACTTGTTTTTGGAATTTTATCATATTTCTTGAAGAAATACTTATGATAAAATAAGCTTTACTTTTGGTGAAATTTTGGATAACATTTTCATTATTTGTAAATGTTGAATTTTGAAATTTTATGTTTTACCTTCATGAAAAATAACCACATTTTAGTGAAATTTTGAATAAAATTTCTTCTTGTTTTTGGATAGTATAAGGTCTATATTGGTTAGAATTGTGATTTGTGGGATAAAATGGAGCTATTTGCAACCAAAGAAGTAAAGAAAATACCCTAATAAATTTGACAATCTATTTCAAAGTTTTTTTTAGCAATTTTCAAAATTGAATCTTTGCTCTTATTTAGTTAAGTTAATGATTGGTTAGTTGGAAAATTGCATTTCCAAAAAAAATGAAATGATTTTGAAGACCAAAAAAACCATTTAAGATACTAGAATGGTTGAGATAATTTTTTAAATTTTTTTAAAAATGAAAATCAATTTTTACTTTTTAGATCAATTTTTTTGCATGAGTTTGTTAAAAATAATTTTTAAAGTGATATGAAGTAAAAATCCATTAAAAAATGTGAAATTCGGTCGAAAATATTTCAAAAAGGTCACAGATCATAATTAAGTCAACCTAACCCAATGAGGAAGAAAGTGAATGGGACCAAATTTGCATAGCCCACACAGAAATGATATGTGTAGTCCATACACCACCCTAGGGGTGGAGTTTTGTGATAGTGATTAAATTATTGCCCTCCACTCTTTGAGTACTATTTAAGGGGCATTTTTTTATTTCATTAGTATTAAAATTTTATGTTAAATTTTGTCTATTTTATTTAAGTGTGCATTTAAATTTATTTTAAGCAAAAAAGTTTTGTATAGTATTCTTATGATGTAAGCTACCTTTAATATTTTTATAGCAATTTTAAGACTTTATTTGTATGATGTAACAATTTTACTTAATATTATTATGTTATATAGGAATCACTAATTACTCATGTTACGCCATGAGATTTTATATAACTGCGTACCCACCTTTCATAGAACCAATTACAAAAAATTTTGTTCAAAATTTTGGAAGGAAAATTATTTTAACATGTTTAAGAGAGAAGCTACCTTAGTAGTATTAAAGACCCTTTGATATTGTATTATTAATATAGTTTATTGGTGATAATATGAGTATAGAATTAAATATTATATTTGTAAAATTTGTAAACATCTTGTCGATGTTAGATTTTAGGACTGTAATATTTAATTCTTATCTTATGTTATGAGATCTTAAACACCTTTCGATTTTAAATCTTATAATGTAATACTATATTAATTGTATAGTTTTTTATTAGCAAAATATAAGTATGATTAAAGTGTTTACATGTATTAATAGGTTAATGTCATTGCTTATGTATATGATTATGATAAAGACACTCAATAGGACTAATTATAATGAATGGTTTAAATCTGTAAAGTTGTAGCTAGTGATCATGAACATGAACATGACATTCATAAAAAAGAAATTTACTATTAATATGAACTCAAGTGCGAAGCAAAAGAAGAAACATGAAACATGATCGAATCAAGTTTGTCTGATAGTGATAAAGTAAACTATAGATTAAACCATTAGAAAAAGCATCCTTAATTCTAAAAAAGCTAAGACTTTCTTTGATTCCATTGTTAAAAATTTTCTAAAGTTCAATAAAGCACAAAAAGGCCACTACTTCTCATTACTTGAAAAGATAACTTATGATAAAATTAATGGAGTGTGAGAGTACATTCTAAAACAAATTAACTACCATAATAAGTTAAAAGGCATGGGTGTTGATTTTGGAGAAAGTTTTCTGATTTAGCAAGCGTAGAGTCATTATGTCCACAATTTGATATTTTGAAGACTTCGTATAACACTCAAAAGTGTAAATAGATAGTTAATGAAATGATATACATCATAAGTCAAGTAAAATAACATATTAGAAAAGGAAACGTCCAAATGATTAAACTTGTTTCTAATGGTTCAACTTCAAAATAAAGAGTAAGAGAACATTTCAGGGATAACCATGGGAGATCCTTATATGATAGGAAAAAGGTCAAAAGAAGGACAACCACCTCAAGCCTAACAAAGTATAATTTAAAGGAAAATATAAATTCTACAAAAAGTATAAGAATAAAAATATGGATTATATCTAGTATAAAAGAAGAGTAAAGAAGAAGAAGCAAGATTATGAGAAACCTAAGCAAGCTATGAAATAAAGAATCAATGAAATGCCTTAAAACTAAATATGGTTGTTTAAATTTATAATTAACTTTGTACAAAAAATACAAAATTTTGTATCTTTCATTAACAAAAATTATTTTTAGTTGTTATGTTTTTACCTTAATGAATACTCTTATGAATAAAGTTTATTTTTTATTTATAATAAATATATGATTATTTTTTGTACATAATTTTAATTAATTGTATTATTTTCTATTCAAAATTTACAAAATCCATCTTAAAATTGCTCCTACTTTATTAAGTAGCCACTTATTTTTTATGATGTTTTAGATAGCGAAAGCTATAGGTGTTGGAAAAGTGAAGTCATAACCAAAATGTAATGACTCTATTGGGAGCATAATCTAATGAATTATCTCCTATCATCCTACAGTCCAATTTAAGGTAACTAGTAGAGCAAAAGAATTATGAAATTCCCTTAAGGAAATCTAATAAAGTTTAAAGTGATCCTTAAGAGTGAATAATAGTGATAGAATATGAATTAGTACTATAGCATAAGACTAGAAATAGGATTAAGTTGAAATTCTCATGAACACCATGCCATTCAAAAATAAATGAAAATTTGAGTTTAAGAAAGATGTTCAAATGAAACTGTGATTCAAAATCAAGTTGATAGTCAAATACTACATTTAGAAGGAAGATATAGAGTATAAAGAAACTCTTCACCAATGACTTTGAATCCTTGTGATATATGGTAGCTTATTTTGATAAGAGCTATATTTGTTAAAGATTAAGATAGCCTTTCTTAATGATGACCTACTTAAAATAGTATGAAAAAGTTAGATAGTTTCTAAGAAGATGACAAAAGGCTTTTTATGCCAAAAAAAAAAAAGAGAAGGCTAACATAGACTAACATATGGTAATGAATATAGGTATTTTGATGATTCTTGTTTTGTATAATGATGAATTTTTCTAGTTGATGATACGTGGACATGTTAATAGAGACAAAGAAATTAAAATAAAAGTCCTTGGAATGTCTCCCTATTTAGTTATTAAGGTTGTTTATAATGAATACTAAGGGCTCTTGGATAGTCTCAATAATCATATGAAAAGGCTAAACATGTCAGTATACTCTCATATTTGTTCATTAATCCAAAAAGATAAGGATTTTATTAGGCCCAATATTTTTCAAAATGACAAAGAAAAGAAATGATAAGAAATGTCTCATAAACATTAATTGTAGGTAGCCTAATGTGTATTTTAGTCAGAGATACTAAACTGCTACTGATAAGGTACCTAAATGGTACAAATGATTACATACTAATTTATAAAATATTAGGAGATCTTATAGATGCGAGCTACTTAGACTAGTTTTATTAGTTATCCAAGTGATTATAAATCTATGTTTAGACATATGTTAGAAGGAATTGTGTCAAGGAAAATGTTAAGCGATCATTTACAACAACATTTATTATAAGGGCATGGCATGTTGCATTATATCCTTTTATATTTGTTACAACAATATTGTTATCATCATCTTCTTTCTAAGCAATAAAGTTTATGCTCATACGAAGGACTTTAATGTAAAGCATTGATTTATGGAAGAGAGAAGATAAGCAAGCATGTTACTTGCATTCTATCATGAATTGTATGCTCACAAGTCCACTAACCAAAGCCTTAGAAGTTGAAATAAACCACAATTATGTAAATAAAGTGAATTTGCATAAGCTTTTTGGTGTTTTAGGTTAGTAGGAATTTTAATGATATGATATCATTATTTTTTCAAGATAAATTTAAATAAAATATTTATAATAAAATATTTATGATGTTGGCATACATTTTTTATGCACATTTTAGGTTATAGTGTGTGATTAGAGATATTAAGACCCTATCTCATTACTGTGTTAAGAATATTAATTCTTATCGAGCATCTTGAGAGGATGTTACCCATTGTATAGAGATTTACATATAATCATATTAAAGTTATGTAAATCTTATTATTCATGTTTTAAACTAATATTCCTATCGAATATTGATTATTTTGGTTAGTGAGGTATAGGCATTCAATATGTTTGATTTTAATATTCCTTTAGATATAATATTTAGCCTTGTTAAATGCTTATAATTTCAATTAAACTTGAGCGTATAATATTACCATTTAATATATTGGCATTAATATTAAAGTAGCCATTATTGATAAATTATATTAGGTCAAGTGAGAAATTATTAAAATTATTAATTTTAGGGTTTAAATAATTTATAAATTATAGTTATTAATATTAATATAAATTTAAGGATCTAATCAAGTAATATTTTTGTTAAGGGGTCAATTTGGTACTTTAGCCCAAATATAGTATAACTGGATATAAATCCTATGATAGATAAAATTCATAACCTAACTTAATTGTTATATTATAGAATCCCTACCTTTCTAACCTTACACTATTAGAATTTATCTCCTTAAAATTTTGAAAAAGTTTTTACTAATGAGAGTTTTATAGAGGGAATGATTCCCTATCATCTTCTTATTGTATTTTATTATTTTCAAGGAGAAATTATAGCAACTAATTGTTTAAGAAACTAGTGATTTTGATTTAATCTTTAGGAATAAAAAGTAGCCTAATTTGCAAAGAGTGTGGATTCAATGAACAATTCAAGTTATGGCCATATCCTCTATTAAATTTCAAATGTATGATTTTATAATTTTCTTTTTATAATTGTTCAATTCTCATGCTATGATTTATAATTAGAGTTTAGGGTTTATAAAACTAATTCAAATTTCCATCAAATTTATATTATGTTATTTACTAGATTACTTTTTATTTCAATCCAAAGTAATTAGGTAATAATAATGTTTTTAAAACCAAATTGAATATCAAACCAAAAATATTAATGAGTCACACTTTTATTGGTCTAATCAATTGGATTTGTGGTCTAACTAAAGTATGTGTGTGTAATTTGATTAATTTTTATATTTAGTATGTAAAAGATTTTAAATTTATTATATCTTTTATTTATGAAATTAATCATGAGATAAAAAATATTTAATATATTATAATATGAATTTCACCTTTTATATTAAAATATTAAATGAAATTTTTTACTTTATTAAATGATAAGTTAAATTAATTATTATTATTTATGAAAATATATGATAATGTATAATTATAAATAAGGGTTTGTTAACCTCCACATTCATATATAGAGCTTAATAATTTCCATTTTTCATTTGGACAAAAAAATTATGTAACCAATTTAATGATAATAAAATAATAAAAGACATCATATTTAATTCACCACTAATACTAACTATTTTCATTAATAAGTACATTTATTATGAATATAAAAGAAAATAAGCAGAGTTAACTAAAATATTTTAAATTAATATTTTTCTAATAAAATTAATTAAATGTTCTTTATTATTTTATAGTCACTAAATTAGTCATATAATTTTTTTGTCTAAATAAAAAAGTAGAAATTAGCAATCTCCTTTATAGAATGAAAGGAGCATTTTAGCTTAGTGGTTGCTAGGTGTACACTTGCTTTGTAGGCTTCATTTCAATCCTTGGAATTTTTATTTTTAGTAAATAAAGGTGTTAACTGATTAAATATAATTTTGATGTTAGAATTTGCATTTTTAGCAAATAAAAGTTTCTATGAGTTTTGCTTAACTTGACTAATTCTTTGGTTGGCATTAATATTATCTGATTTAGGGCAGTTTCGCCTGATTTAAAATAGGTTAATTGCTTATTCTAATTTCTATCAAGAATAAGATTGACACTTAGATTATGTGATAGTTAAATTGCTTGATCTAGTCTAGTTCTATAAACATTAGGTAATAACATCTATATTGAGAATTGTCACTCAGGATTGTTTTGAAGAATTTGAATTTTTTTCTCTTTTCTTTTAGTTGTTTTCCAATCAAATTGGAGAAATAACATATAAAAAATTTTCTATGGATCCTACTACATGAAAAAAGGTATTCTAGATTCAACTAAATATAAAGATCTTGTATCTATTTCTTTAATAGAGTAGAAACATAATAAAAAAAAATCCAAATTCAATGCAAACAAAGTTTTACTAAATTTTCTTAAAGTTAAATAATCATAATCATCTAGAATAAGCAATGTCATCCTTGCTAGAAAAGTGTGATCAATATGGATACCATACTAAGGTCCACTTCCCGAAAATAAGTTAATAATCTTGCATAAATAATATTGCTCAATGGTAAATTACATTTACATTCTTTAAAGTTTAAGCAAATTATATTTACACTTTTTATTTTTATAAATACATTCTTAACTTCATTATTTATTTGTGCTAAAAAAGGAGTGTGAATTTAAATAATAGGAAAAAAAGTAAGTAAATATATATATAAGGAGACATTAGTTTATATTTATGAAAATGAAAAGGTGTGAGTGTAATTGAACAAAGCTTTAATGGGTCAAATATAATTTGTCCAGAATTATTTTGTATCTTAAGTTGCTATTAGCACGAAATCTTATATTCAACTTAGAATTATATAATTTATCTAAAATAGCAAAATGCTTTTCATTACACCCATTCAATATTCCTAATGATAAAATCTTCACTTAAATAATTTTGCAAGTATTAATTAAAATAATGAGCAAATGAGACCTACATAATTTATTTACAAAATTCAACCTCAAATAATGTCTTTAATTATTTTTTGGAATATATTTTTCATAGAATTTTTTTTTGGCAAATAAATGAAGGATCATCATATGTATCTATATCTTGTATTTAAAAAAAATAATATACAAAGTAATGATAACAAAGGAAGATAACTTGTAAGAATCTATTTCTTGACAAAGAAGAAGTTATCTTTGACCAATTTTTTTTTACATTTAATATTAAACATATAAACTATCTACCATTTTAATAATTTATAACTATATTATTATGAAAGATATTTTATGCCAATATAAATGAAACCTAATATACATAATCAATTTTGTATCCTTTCATCAATTATGGTGAGCTTAATTTTATCATCTGACTTCAATGAATTGACATGGATTGAATGTTACCAATTTTAATTGGTTTCACAGCTTTAGTTAGACAAAGCTAAATTTAAATTTTGGTAAAATTCATTACAATGATTGATATTGATTATAATATAAAATACTCACAATAAACTACACCAAACTAATAAATATTAGATTTTTAACTTCTTCCCTTTTTTATATTATAATGCAACACATGTTTGAAAACCATCCTTTCCTTTTGTCCTTTCTAACATTGCTTATATTTTCCAATCTCTTAAACTTTCTTTTTTTAATTTTTAGTTTTTCTACAGTTGCCTATGTCAGACCTTTATCTATTATTTCAATGATTTCTATTTGTACTCTTATAATATATTATCATCTTTTAAATATTTTAAATACCTATTCATATAATGTTTTTCTCTTTTAATGCTTACTCTTTGTTCTTTCTTCAAACCTCTTCATCTTCTTCCTTTTCTCTTTTACTTTAGTGCTTATTCTTTGTTCCCTTTTTTAGGCATCCCTATCTTCTTATTCTTTTATTTTCATATCACTAATATGATATTTGTCATTCTGGTCTTTTTACTTTAAGAATTCTATTCTTCTCACTGAATCTGATTAAGAACCAAATTTTTAATAGGTTCATTTTTGCTTTCATCTACATCTAACATCTAAACTATAAAATCATAAAAAATCTTTTGAAACTATTTTTTGGCAAAAAGAAGAAGACACACTATATAACCCATCTAAAATTGTTTAATTCATGATAAATCGAGTTTATCCTAAGATTTTAGTTTAAGATTTCTTATGGTCAACACCAAATACCCATTCTTATAAAGAGTTATACACCAATCAATTTAAATTTTGGTGTAAAACTACCTAACTCATTCAATGTACAACCCTATCACTAACATTCTTTCATCAACAACTCCTTGAAAACAAGTTCCTTGAAGTCTTTTTTCACCATCAAGTTCTTACAAAATGCTAATAAAAGTTCATAAGAAATCAATTATTAAAAAAATTATGTTTAAATAAATTAATATAACAATAACAATAATAAAGTTTATACTAGTAAATAAGGTATGCTATAATAATGTTATTATAATTTAAACATAACAAGGAAGTATCAAAATATCTACTTGAATTTTTAACTACTGCTTGTCAGGTTTCATTATGAAATTTTTTTCATGAACATATAGGATAAAAAATCAAATATAGTTTATAACAATCAAATAATGATGCAAGTAGCCATACTGATTCAATTAAGATCATTTCCTCACCCATATCCAGCTACAAAATCCATTCCGTCCTAAAATAAAAAATATAGAATTCATCTAAAGGTACATGTTTGATCAAGACACTTTCTCAAGATCAACCTCTAGCTTACATTCATTCTATTTTAAACAAGCTATATTCAATATTGTCAAAACTCAACTTAGCTTGATTTAATTTGCCCTTTAGTTGTGAACATTGACAATCTACCTTCCTTACTCAAATAGATTAACTATAACCATGAAATAATTAATAAAAAATACATTACAATTCTAAGCATTTAAAAGGAGACCAATTAAAATGAGGTCAATGAACAAATCAAGTTAATATAAAGATTAAACTAAAATTAAGAATCAACATGTTGGACTAAAATAACCTATAAGTTATAAAAATTTACCTTTTTTCCAAATATGAACATAGTCTAATCTTCAGTTCTTAATAGAAATTAAGAGAAAATTATCGAGTCATATACATGCATGTGGTCTAGAAGAAATATTCCTTTCTTATGGAGCACTAGATTTGCTCCCTTGCTACTATTAAGTGCATCACCTATTGTGAGAGTATATTAAAGAGAGATAACCACCAAACTAAGTATAAATAGGTTCTCATCATTTTCAAAAATAAGTAACCAAAGCCCAAATATAGTCATAGATTAAAAATTACACATAAGAAACCAAGGAAAAAAAGATTAGTTTCCTTTTCAATCCTAAAGAAGTTATTTATTATTAGACTACCCATATTTTGATTAAAAATTAGGCCATTTACTTAGTTAATTTTATAAGCATCATAGTGCTAATTAAATACACAATAAATAAGAGATATTTTATATGTGTATGTATATATCAGGCAACCAAGGCTTACCCATACTTGAATAGCCTTAAAGTAAACCATTAAATTAAAATTTAAACAATCAAGGTTATAAAGATTTCTCCAAAAAGCTTCTTCTGCATTATATAAATTTATGAACATTTAATATATATATATCAAATACATTCCTAAAAGATAGATGTTAAATCAAAATTTTCTTAAAATTGTAATCAATTAATGTAAAACAAACTTTTTAGGGAATTTGTTATCATATCTATTTTCCAAGGACTAGATTGACAGCTTACTTTTTATTTATGCATGCTTCAATAACTTTATAATATAATAAGGATTTAAGAGGGGAAGAAAAGGGAACAAGAGATAACTAAAGGCAAGAGTGGAGAATGGATGGTTAAAAAGGCGACTTCCTTTTCCCTTTCTTTGGATGTTTATGTTAGAAGGTTTTGGAAGATTAATCATATTTCTCCATTCCTATTCCCTCCATCACTAAAACTCATAAAGAAAATGTTATATTATAACCTTCCCTTTATTTCCCTTTCCCTTTCCCTTCATTCTTTCCCATCCAAACATTTTGTTAATGCCTTTGAAAGATTAAAAAAAATCCTCAATTGATTTCCTTTTTATACCTAAAACACTTAAAAGCATATAAATTAAAGGCTTAAATACATATTTGGTCCCCTAATATACAATTTGATCATATTTGGTCCCTCTTTAAATATTTTTTTCTATTTTGATTCCCCTAACACTCAAATATAATCAAGTTAGGTTCATTTTACCAAAGGTCATTACCTTGCAAACAAATTTGCCAACATAGCGCCATAACATCCTCTATGTTACACTAACCTAGCAAAAAAGTGGGCCTATACTTCCTTATATCACCTTCTTTTTCATTTTTTTCTTTTTCTTTTTTTTCCTTTTCTTTGTCTTCAAATTATGGAAATGTTATAAGCCTTGATCACTTCATTTTCAAGTCACTAAGCAAAGATCCAAAAATGTGAAAAAGATTTACTTTATTACAAACCTCCTTTTCATTCATTGAATTTGGAAAAAAAATTAAGTTCAATATGTTGCTTTTATGGAACACTCATTAATGGGGTCAATTGTTCTAGTTTTTAATGTTGGCAAATTCATGTACAAGGAACTTATCAATCCTATTGAAGATAAATCTAGGTAAGTAGCTTCCTTTTATAGTTACTTTATATTTTTAATCTTTTAGAAAAATGTTGATTGTTTAGCCTTTAGTTTTAGTTACAAAGGTGATAATTTTAATAATAGCTTGTTTGAAGTGTTTCATGGAATGTGCAAAAGGAAATTTATAAGTACTACTATTACCATTGAGTAGTCCATCATGTTTATTAAAATGGGCTTTTTAGGACAAAAGGTGAAATTTTTTTTTATAATTAAAGGTGAAATTATAGGGAATTTTTGCATAATGCTTTGTGTGAAAGAATAGGTATCATAAAATTATAGTTCTATGGTGTACCTAAATAAGCCTCCATAACAACAACTTCAAATTATCACAATAACTCTATGGTATCCTCTCAAAGTTAAAATTAGCAAGTGATTATACTAATAATTAATTAAAAAAGAGAAATTTGATTAAAAAGGGAAGAAATTGATTAAAAGGATTTGATTGGGAATACTTCCATTAAAGGAAAAAAAGAAAGAGAGAGAAGAAAAAAGTATTAATATGGTCAAGTGAGCCTATTATTTACTAATTTGGCTTGACATGTAAGATGTTATAGTGCCATGTTGGCAAAATCTATTTGCAAATTAATGGAAGCAAGTGAAATGGACCTAACTTGATTTAGTTTAGGTATAGGGGGACCAAAATAGAATAAAGATTTTAAAAGGGACCAAATACAATCAAATTGTATATTAAGGGGATCAAAAATGTATTTAAGCCAAAATCAAATTGAAAGATTGAAAGTTTGAAATTTGAATTCTAGCTTTGGAAATTAGACATACTTGCTAAATAACATTAAATTTTTGAAAAATTAACAAAGAATAAAAAATAAGACTAAGAGAAGAAAAAATGTTACACCCTATAGTATTAAAACTAATAATATAATAATTGATTATGTAATACAAAAATATTAAAAGTGGGAATAGTGGAAAATTTTGAACTAGCATGTTAAAAATGCTTGAATTTGTTACTATAAGTTTGAGAGATAATTGATTTCTTGAATAATAAGTATATGAATAAAGTAAAAACAAATAAATAATCGAGAAGATAACATAATAATGTAAAATGTTAGTGCTAATTGTTTATTGAGAAAAAGGTTTATGGTTTTATTAAATAAAGTAATTTGAAAAAGTGAGATAGGTTATACAATTTTCCCTTTTTGTCTTTAAGGCCAACCTATTCTCTTTATTTACAAAACTTGTCTTTTTACATTTTATTCATCATATTTCCTTTAAGAGAAATGCCAAGAGTGTCAGCAAGAGTTCACCTTTAATCTATAATTAAATTATGAATTTATATAGAAAATTATTTGTATTTCAATACCTTCTTTTTGGTATAAACTAAACATCAAATATAAAAATTTATGGTAAAATTTAATTATTTTTAAATACCTTATTATGAAAGTACAATCAGATGAGGAAAAAGATAAAGAATTCTTTAAATTTATTCTAACATTTTATTTTTTTCCAAATTATTACATCTTTATGTATTCTATAGAGCAACATATATAAAAACTAGACTAGATCATTAACAGATGTTTACAGCATAATCATTATATATATGAATTTTCATCTCAAATTAAAATCCTTATTATAAATTCTCGTGCATTGAAGGAAGCTGATATATTTTTCTCAAGTCAAAGTGCTCCATAAGAATTTATAAATATTAGTTATTTATTCTTTACTCTAGATTACCAAGTGGAATATAAGAACAACACATTTTTCCTTGCTTTGAATTTTATAGGAACATCTCATCTAACCACAATTATCTATTGTTCTTAAATATTTAAGAGCAAGAGGTATTTGTAGTTAGATTGGATGCTTTCACAAGATTTAAAATACTTTTAAATGTGTAGTAAGAATTAATATATTGTCCTTTTATGCCATTTAAACACAAAATGAGTAAAAGAAAAATTTGTAGACAACATGAAAAATAATGGATGTCAATTATTCATATAAAATTAACATATTATGTATCACCATTTACAAAGTAAGTTGACAATTGTTATATCTTTAGATGCCAGTATCATCCAAAAATAATGTGTAAACATTTTACATCTCATAGCAAGACGTTTTAAATGTCTTTTGCACAATAATTATGTAGTAAATCAATGTTTTAAGTTTTCATTAGGCTAATTTAAATGTTAGTTAAGTTTAAACCAACTTTTCAAGTTTGCTAATAATTTAAAAAATATCACTCCATTCAAATAAACATCAATTATAATTAATATCATTCATCTTATGTTTTAATATAATTTTAAAAATGTCATCATATTAAAATAAATATTAGTGATAATAAAAATTGATGTCTACCTACTAATATCTATTAGTAATTTCATAATAGTGATCATTTCCATAAGGTATCTCTATGAACAAAATAATGATTGTTCTTAAATAAACTTATTTAAGAGCTTCTGTGCTTAGCTTTAAACATAATGAAAGTTGTTCAGCTATAATATGATGAAAATTTATTTTTTAAGTATAATATTTCTCACTAAATTTTTGTACTTATTTTTTTTGTTTATATTTTTAGATACTAGATTAAGGAACCTCCACCACCATTCCTCCATAATAAGCAAGGTTATTAACTTGCAAATGTTGTTATTTTTTAGTGGACTAGACAACAAATCTTTATTTTGGTTTTATTTACTTCTATGTACTTTGCTTATACTTCCCAATATAGGGTTCATGGTCATAAATAAGTAAAATATAGATGTATGGTAGTATGAAACGCTTAACATATATTGATATAGGGCTATAGTTATGACAACTTATTTCCTCATGTAACTCAATGTTAATAAGCTAGTCTAACTTCTCTTTTGGAGTAATCTATAGGTATTTTCAATGGATTCGAATTTAATGGTGAATGATCTGAATTATGAATACATTTCTTATTTTAAAGAATATTTTAAAATTTCTATTTTCTTATCACTTTGTTAAGTTAGTACTATATCTAAGGAAGACTTGTAAGGGTATTTGAATTAGTTTCACATTAGCCACATTCGTAAGAAAGTCATGATACAAAACCTAATCTCTAAAGAACATTTTAAAATTTCTATTTCCTTATCACTTTGTTAAGTTAATGTTATACCTAAGGAAGACTTATAAGGATATTTGAATTAGTTTCACACCGATTACATCTATAGGAAGGTTATGATAAAAAACCTAGTCTTATCTCTGAGGTCAAGTAATTTGGTTCTAGTAAGTCTTTCTTAGCCAATGAACTAGAATTAAAAAATTTGATTAACTCTTTTCATAATTTCAAAATTAAAAGTGACAACTACAATTATATAGAGATAGAGTATACAAGAACAACATTATTGAAGAAGTTTAAAAATTGTGTAATAGTCCTTATAACAATCATTTTAGTAGTTTTATTTTGAAATTCACACTCACATAAAAAACTAAATGCATTTTGACATATAAATGAAAGTGATGACCAATAAACTAATTAATAATTATCTTTATAGTATTATTTTGAAATTCAACTTCGCATGATAAGCTAAATGCTTTGACACTTAAATGAAAAAACAATAGAGTTTTTACTAAAATCATGTCATGTCCCCAGAGATTTAAGATATATTATAATTAATTTTACTATTATTATCATTCTTGTGGCAATTAAATAATAGTTGTAAGTGTGTTTTAGATGAGAATTAAATTAAGAGAATAGAATTTTATAGCAAATATTAAGGAATAAAAGTAAATGTATAATTAGATTTAAGTAGAAGTGTATAGAAGATATTTATAGATAGTTTCCTGATTTTACCCCTAGAACCCTATAAAATTCCTAAATTATCTTTATGGGCTTTAAAAATCCAAAACCCAAACTTCTTTAAAGAATTCTTCACATCACTCAACCACTCACCCAATTCTCTCTTGTTCTTCTTTTTCAATCTTCCTTTCTCAATTTATAGTGAGAGACCAAACTTCCATTCTCAAAGAAATTCATCATCAATTTCAAACTAAACTAGGTAAACATGGCAAATCCAAGTTTTGTTATTTTATCTTTTCAAGTTTTGCTAATGATAAAGGAAAATAGAGAAATTGAGGGGTTTATTTTATTCTTCTTGATTTTAGGGTAGTAAGCTAAGTACTTAATTAACCTTATTCTATCTCCTCTACCACCAAATAAGTAAATAATCTACTTAATCTCTAGAAATGTAAGATTTTAACTTGTTAATTTGATTATTGGATGGTTTATGTGACAAATGGTGATTTGTAACATGAATTTTATTATTGTAATGAATCTTTGCATATTGAATTGATAATTGGTTAAAGAATATGCTTATATGATGATTTGTGAGTTAGGAGTAATATGTATGATTTATAATGAGTAAAAATTGATGTTAAGTTTATGAATAACATGAATTTTTACAGAATTTTTGAAGGTAATCAAGTATAATATTTAATTACTAGCCTAAAACTTACTTCCAATAAACTATAATTAAATATCATATTTAAATGCCACTAAGGGGCTTTGTCTGTAAATGTAGGTATTTAAGTATAATACTCGATTATAACCCTACTGGGAGCCATAGTCAAGTACTATAGTTGAATACTATGGGAAATGGTACTTTTTATATCAAAGCACTTGACTATTGTAATTGAATATGGGCTTTATAGAGCCTCATATTCGACTATTAAAGTCAAGAATTCTTACTTTAAAACTTAAGTGACTTATATGGTAGTATTATGTGATAGTTGAGTTATATAGTTACTTGTATGGTAGTATTAGTTATATAGTGACTTATATGGTAGTATTATATGACTTGTATTGTAGTCAAGTATCCTTGCTTGAAAACTTAAATGACTTGTGTGGTAGCATAATGTGATAGTTTTAGGTTATTAGTTATATAGTGATAAATTTAATTAGTGAATTGCTTTAGAACAGTAATTATCCATTATTTATAAATATGAATGGTATCATTAAAGATGGAAATATCTGATAATGTTATAGTGCAAAATGAAATTATGTTTTTGCATATAAATAAATGTGTATCAGAATTGTTTAGTATGATAATAATTATGATATTATATGTATATGATTGTGTATGGACTATTGTATAACTATAAATTAATGTTTATTTATTCTAAATGTAATTAGAATCGTGAGTATTGAATAAAAATATAAAGTATGTTGTTTATTAATGATGAATTGAAACTAGATTTAGAAAATGTCAAAAAGGTATAAGGGAGGACTTAAAAGTTACAATGTGATTCATTTATTTTTATTTATTGTATATTGTTGTTATCAAAAGCAAATGATAATGATGTATGATATAAAAGTTAGGAATGTAACTAAGATTTGAGTATTACAAATTGTGTGTGTATATTATTGAATGGATGTGTAACTAATTATATTTTGTTAAATAGGTTATTTGTTTACTGAATTTGTGACTCATTATTTTTATTTAAAATGTTTTATAAAGTTGCATGTTATAATTCATTAGCCACCATCAGTAACTTGGGAGTAAAGTTGTTCTTAAAAATGTGCTATGAAGCTATAGTTATTGTTTAGTATTTAATTAGAATGTTTTGGGATTTGTAAGAAATGGTAAAAATCTTATGACATATAAGTTATAAAATCCTAATATGGATGTTTTTTATAATAATTATAAAAATTAGTTTATTATATAATACTCATGACGAGTTAAATATAATTTATAAATGTTAATATGGATATTCTGACAATAATTATAAAAATTAGTTTATTATGTACTATAATGTAATGATACCAAAGTGGGATTAGATATACTTATGGAAATCAAGAAACAAATTTCATGCTGATTTTAGGTAGGCAACTCATGACAAATTAGAATACAAATATTCACTTTAGAAGGGAAATATTAGGAACACTAATACTTGTGGTTGTGGTTGTGGTTGGGCTCCAAAGTCTTCTCCACCATTCGCACAAAGTACATATAAAATGAAAAGAAAGATAGATACAAATTAGCCAAAAAGTAACAAAAGTTATATATATGTGCAGTAATTAAAACTAACTTAAAAACAAAAACTTTTTTGCTTTTTAACAAAAAAATACAAAATATCAACTGCACATATATGCATATGTGTTTATCTTTACTTTTTTTTAGTCATGTTAAATTAACTAATTTAAATTTAGTTTATTGAAACAATATCTCAAATCCTTCAGCATTTGAAAACAAAGTAATCAAAGGAAAAGAAAGGTGTAAGAGAAGGAATAGAGTAAGTTTGAGAAGGGAATAAAACCTTGTACTTTTCTTATAGTGGAAATTGTTCAAATAATGTATAAAATTGATGTTTTAGCTTGTCTTTTGTAAACTTACATTAACAAAAAAATTCAAAAATTTTGTGAATTGAAATTAAGTGGGATTTGAAAATGTATTATAAAATCTAAAGACAAATAGCATCACATGTTTCTTGAAATAAGTTTTTTGTGAAAACAAATGGATCATTAATGAAATGCATCTTTTAAATTTGCAATCATACTTCTAATGTTATTTTAAAAAATTTCAATGAAGTCAAAAAATGCTTGCTCTAAGACTTATAGCATTAGATACAAAAAAAATGAATAATTATTGAACAAATAATCATTAGGAGTGCATATTGTACACCATTAAACTAGAGCACTACTAATGAGGCTCTAGTTTAATCACGAAATGAGTTTTTCATGAAAACAAATGGATCATTAATGAAATGCATCTTTCAGATTCATAATCATACTTCCAATGTTATTTTGAAAATTTTCAATGAAGTTAAAAAATGCTTGCTCCAAGACATAGCATTGGATACATAAAAAATAAATAATTATTGAATAAATAATCATTAGGAGTGCATATGGTACACCATTAAACTAGAGCATTACTAATGATGCACCTATATACTATTATATCTATGATTGGTGTGTAACCTACCATCCATATGCAGTCTATTAACAAATCCCTACATTTCATTTTAATGGTGTATCATAAAATTTTCCATAATCATAATCATAAGAATTGTTGTTCTTTATAAGTGCCATAGTGGATGATGTTCAATTAAGGTTCAAGTAATTTAGAATTTACTTAAGGATTGCCATCCAAGTGTGAAATCATTTCATAATTATGACCTTTTCCTCATTTAATTTTTTCCTTATCAAACTCAGTTAAATGTTCTTTCAAAGGAGAAGATTTTATTTGTTGTTTTTTTTAGTTAAAAACTAATAACTTTTGTAGAGAGTTCAGCTTGTCTAATTTGCATAAAAATTAGGAAGCAATTTTATATTAATTTTTTGGAATTCATTATCCTCTCTTATTATATTCTTCTTCTTTTTTTCATAAAAATCAATTTATTTTTATTTATTTTCATGGTCAATCAACTTTAAGACATAGTAAAACCCACCCCACAAGTCAAAGGAAGTCCCCAAAATTTGGATATCCATGATAATCATACAAACAATTAATTACATTTTTTAAACTCTAATAAATTTTTTCATAAGCAACATGCCAAATAATATCAATTAAATCATGTTAATAGCATTCAGAAAAGTAAAAAAGTTAATATAAATACATGATTTTTAAGAATGCTTACTCTTTCTTTCTTTTTTCTTTTTTTAAGAGGTTAACTATCTCCACTCATATAAGATAACTACATAGCTAAAAAAAAAGATAAAACTAAACCCAACTATATCAAATTACTATACAACCAATGTATTGTTTTTACACAATTAAGGTGCTCATCACCTTTTTAATAAATTAATTTCTATTTGGAGTTAGAGCACTAAATGGTAAATCCTTTCTAATAGAGTTGTATTAAAAAATCAAATTTAAGACTTTTTACTAGACCTAAAACATCTTCAAACATGATCTGCTTCTATTAAGCATTGAATTACAACACAACCAAAATATTAAACATATAATTTCTCTTCTTTGACAGTGACACAACAATTAAATTAACATATACACAACACAAACAAACCTATCATCATTATATTAATTATCATGATGCAAAATATAATTTTGATAAAAAAACAAACAATAAAACATTTAAGAATTGAAATTTAAAATAAAGAAACCCCACCAAAAGGATGGGTCCACTATGTAAGTTGAAATTTTTTAACACACACAATATATATTTATGTTGAAATAGAAAATTTACATTTTAAGAAAATGTAAAAGTATATAAAATATCACTTATTATATAAATTGATACATATATAAAAAGATATTTAAAAATGAATAATATTTTCTTTCTAATAAAATATTTATTTTTATAATAATTTAAATATTAATTTTTTAAATATATATTGATCCTTTGTGAAAATTGCTGGATTTGCCATTAACGTTGTAAGAAAGTGCACCGTATATTTTTTTTAAATTATTTTGTGATGGTTTAGGTGTTCAAAATTTTTCTTTAAAAGAATTAAAGTAATGGATTTGAACTTTATGTGCCATAGTTGTTAAAAAACAAAAATTAAACCGAATAAAGATTTTATGTACATCTTTATAAAAAAAAAAAAACAAGTAATAAAGTGTAGGAAAATCAAGTATTATAACACTTAATAAATATTTTTATATCAAAAATTATGAAAATAACATTAGTAGAGGGTGACATGAATCCAAAGTAATTATAGACTACTTTGATGCATCCATTGAAAATTTTCTTCAAAATAATAAATATTTTTTAATTTCTGAAACTATAGAAGAAATGAATATATTTAAATTTAATTTGTTTTGTTAGAGGGTATTTTGTATAGGAAAATTTTATTTATTAATTTAAAAGTAAAAGATTTTATACGACCTACACATTGTATGATAAAAAATGATAATACATAGTATTAGATATTATGGTAGTGGAGGGAAAATATTTTTATTTTAAAAATAAAAGATGTTACTTTTCACTACAATACTTATATTTAATCTTGGATAAGTAGAATTTTTTTATTATCTTATTATTTCATAACTATAAAAATAAATAAAATGAGATTACTCCTATATAAATGATTTTTTTTTGTTAAAATAAACAAAGCCATTGTTTAAAAAACAAACAATGATGAAAGTAATTTATCCTTGACATAATTAAATAAAATGGAATTTTATGAAAGGATAAAGCTCAAATTCATGATGCCCTTGCTTGATAATCTTATAACACTAACAATATTATATGAGTGAAATGTTATATATATTTAAGGAACATATCTTCTCTTACAAAAATCATGAAATTGAATAATATATCCTATTTATTAATTAATAAAATAATGCACATATCAATTATGCTATTGGAAAACTAAAATTTCAAATTCCATTAATCTTAGAGTTCAAATTTTATTCATCCTTAGCGTATATAAACTTTATATTGTCCACCAATTATCATGGTGACATCTTATTAAAATTGTCCACTTTAAAAAATAGTTAAATAAAAAAATTAATTTAAGTAAGCGTAAATTAATTAAAAATTTAAGATAAAAGATAAAAAAAATAAGATTCGATTTCCGTTTAGGCCATTATTGGTGTTTGTTATTACCTCTCAGCCTTCTCTACAAATTATAGCTATTTTACCATTGAGAAGATATCTTTATCTCTGTTATTAGTATCTACTCCAAATATAAAAGGAGTAAAGTAATGCAATATACATGTTAACTATTATAAAGACAAATAATAATGATAACAACAACAACTAGTGGTATATTGAGTGTTAGGGGAGGAAAAGCAAGGGATGAGAAAAGAATGGAAAATTAGCTTATGACTTCTTTTTCTAGATGTTTAAGATTATAAAGGAAGGATAATAAAATTTAAAATAAAAATATATAATTAAATAGTATGCATTTTTCAATTTCATCCCTTCTTAAAAAGTTAATTTATTAATGAAGTTTTTATGATAAAAATATTTTTCAAAAAATATCTCTATTTAATTTTTTAGAAAAATTCTCTAAAAAATGATATGGTAAAATAAAATATAATAATATTATAATTCTTATTTAAAAAAGTTTATATAAAATTATCATGGATTAGCCTAATATAACACTTATTTGACAAGGTTAATAATGACTTAATCCACTTTTACCCTAAAATTAATATAAGCATATCAAAATAGAAATGAATATGTAGGGAAAATAATTATGAATCACAACTGCTAAATGATATGCAATGCCATAATACACTAAAATTAGATAATTGTTAATTTTTTCAAAATAAAGCAGTATAGTAAAACAATCAAATTGTACCCCTAATGATCCTTTAATGTTATCATCTACTATAAATTACTAACAATATGAGAAGATAAAATGCACAATAGAATGCAAAAACAAATCAAAAACAAAATGCAATAGTTGCAAACATAATGAATGCACTATACTGTATGAATATTGAATGTTGTATGTAGAATTATTATATCATAACAAAATGTAAAACGTAGAATGTAGAATTAAGGGGTTTTATGAATTTAAATTGAATTAAATATATAAATAGAAGAAAAACACAAGGCAAACAAAAGGTAAGAAAACTAATATAGCAAAACAACTAATTCAAGGAATTGAGAGCTCTAATTTGGATAAATCATGGATCGATTAGGATTTAACTTTTTTAATTAATTCTTTAACCTTGGATTACCCAGAACCCCTATAATAATCTATCAATCCTAAGCTAGATTAACATATAGGATTTGATCAAATAAGATTAGTCAATTAAGCAACTATTATGATCCTTACGCTAGATCAAAATTAATTTAAAAAAAGAATTATGTTAAATTGAGAAATTAAATTAGTAACTTCCAAATTAATCCCTCAACCCTCTGCCCCTATGTGTAAAATTATGATTTACCAGCCATAATTCAATATTAAAATAATAAGAAATAAAAAATTACAAAGATGAATATCAATTATACTAAATTAATATCCAACAAAAGTAATTTCAAGAATTTAACATAAGTAAATAGGAAAAGAGAAAAACTAATTAAAGAAAGTCAATATTATAATTTATAATCTTATATTCTAAATGAAGAGAGCCTCAAACTCCTTGAATTAACTCTAAATTTAAGCTTTCATTAATGAAGAACAAAGGAAGAAAAAGAAAAAGTAAAGTTATGCTGCTATATATAAAAATCTTAATAGTCTAATAAGTTCTTCCTATTTATTTGACCTAATTAAGCTAAAACCCTATTAGACTTGGATTGTATGTCTTTTAAGATTATAATAATAAGGCCGTCTTAATTTTTAGAAGTCTAAACTTATTTTTAACAAGACAATTAACTCTAATAGTTCTATAAGTAAATTCTCATAGGTCTATATTCCAACTAGTTTAAGACCACTAAAATAAAGTAATTTAGGTAATTCATAAACATCAAATTCGTACACTTGTATTTTATGAAAATTTAGGTATTGGTTTCAAGTTAGTTAGACCTTTATAGTTCCAGATATAACTCAAATATTGAAGTAAGCTTAGGTGGGATAAAGATATGACTTCAATTTCTCAGCCACATATGACCTTCAAAACATTTGAACTAGACTTGGATTAAAACATTAAAGTTGTAATTTTCTTTTTAAGCTTTCTAACAATATAAAAGTCACATCAATCCAATATTTGGAACTAAAGATATAGTTAAAAAAATAGAAATAGTATCAAAATATAACATTAACCAAATAAATTCAGAATATTGTAAAATCATCCCTAAATTATAAAATAAGACTAATTTTATGAAATTAAAAAAATGTAGCACCTAGGAGATATAAAATAGAGGAAAATAAAATAGATAAAATATTACTTATCATTAAGTCTAATTATTATTAATAAGAAAAAAGATAATCTTATATTTTTTATTAAAAATTTGAAAATTATAATTTATATTTTTCACATATTAAATACTTTTTTAAAAAAATGAAAATAATATATTTTTATTTAAATGTAAATAATAATAAAATATTATGAATATAAATATAAAGTAAAGAGTAAAATATGGTCAAAATTGTAAATTATGTAAATAATCTTTCAGAACCTCCAATTTGGAGAAATTAATACAAAATGTTGAACAGTGGAAGGCTTTAAAGAGTTAACTATAAACTTTGATTATCTTCTTTTCCTGAAGCAAAATTCTTAAATAAAAGAAGAGTAGCATATATGTCTCCCTTTCCTTTTTCCTTCATCCAAACAAACATAGAGGAATGTAATTAAGTTAAGTTCAATAGGGCCTAAAGTGCAATAAAAAATAGTTTTGGCATAAGAAATCAATTTCTATATCTTTAACATTGAAGCAATGTTCAACAAACCCATATTGGTTAATTTATTTTTAAGAACCATGCATTTATCAATTGGTTGCATGAGAAATTTAAACAACATATAAATTACTTCAATTTATCTTTTTTTAATGATAAAAAAGTGGTTTTTGTTTATACACTAACATATAATTATTGTGCATTTTTTAGGACCTAACATTATCAATGTGATAAGTAATGGTCTTCATACAATCAACCATAAAGAGGAAAATGAACTATCAAATATTGGAATAAAAGGAAATTTTGAAAGAAAATTTCTACTATTGTGAATGAAAGAAATTTTAGAATTGTTGAAAAATATTCAATTATTTGTTCATTTTATGAGCAAAAAGATTATACAAAATATGCATGTAAGGAACTCAAAAGATCAAGATATTAAACTTTATCTTATCCCATTTTTTCTAGAATATGTGACTCATTAGCTTAAAAAATCAAGGCAACATGGATGTCTTTGCCACAATATTTGAAGCATATAGAAAGGATTGTCTTTATTGTAGTATCAAAACATGCCCCACATATCTTTTACTTCATTATCTAAGGTGCATAATTTTGTTATGTGTTATACTATTATGTTTTGCCTATTATTGTATTTCATAATTTATAATTATCTCTTTCACTTGCTTGATAAGTTACTTTGTTTAGCATTAATGTGTTGCATAGTAAGATATAATATAATTTTAATTATTTTATAATTCAAAGAGTACTAAATTAATTTTTAACATGCTTAAAATTTTTTTATAATACAAGACATATTATATTATATTTATATTATTTAGTGATATAATAATTAAGCTATAAATAATAGGAATGAATACAATAAATAAAGAAAATATACAATGAAGCGGATAAAAACACAAATAAAGAGTATGTGAAATGTAAACTCTTGACAAAATCTTAATTAATATATACTAAATTTGAAATATCACACTTGAAAATTAAAATATAAATAAAATATATATATTACTTTATATTTATATTACTTAATATTATTATTTTTGTTTTAAATAGATTACATTTGATTTAATTAAATTACTTATCAATATATCACTATTAGTTTTAATCCTGATATTACTTTATACTATAGTCATTCTTTCTCTTCTATTTAATTGAAGATTAATATAAAAAAAGATATAAAATAATTTAATAATTATAATTACAATTACATATATTTTGATAGAGTTTTAATTTGATCTATTGACAATGTAAGATATTTTATATTATTATTAAATAAAAATAAGACGCATTATTAAGTCTATTTTAAAAATAATATTTGAAAAATGAAACTAATGAATTTCTATTTATTTATTTATTATGTACTTGAAACACTTAATATCATTTAGATGTCAACCGCTTAATACTTTTTTGGTCTTATTTTGTTGATTATTTTTTACCTATTGATTATAGATTTTTTTTCATTTTTTGCAATCTAATATTAGATAAAATGATTTAAAAACATAAAAACTACTTTATGGGTTATATTTTCTCTTACTTTTTTCATTGTAATACTTGTTTTTCTTTTCCTTTAACGTACTTGAAATATTTTAATAATTAAAATTATACTGTATTATGTTTATACTATTTAGTGATATGATGTTCAAGTTGTAAATAATAGAAATGAGTAAAGGAACAAAAAAAAAATGGAGTGGAGTAGATGAAAAGGAATAATGTGTAATTTATAAATTCTTAATAAAATCTTAATTAATGTATATTTGGTTTCAAATATAGCATTTAAAAATTAATAGTAAGATATAAATAAAATTTAAATATATTATATTATATTTGGAATGGAGTAGATGAAAAGATATAGTGTGTAAATTGTAAACCATTGGTAAAATCTTAATTAATGTATATTTAGTTTCAAATATAACATTTTAAAATTAATATTAAGATATAAATAAAATTTAGATATATTATATTTATATTAGTTAGTATTATTAATATTTTTATTTTTATTTTTATTATTTTATAATTTACACATTATTAAATTAAATGTTTAATATACTTAAAACATTTTTATAATAAAAATTATAATATGTTATATTTATACTATTGAATGATGCACATAATATTTAAGTTATAAACAATAGGATTGAGTAGAATAAATAAAGAAAACATGTGATGATGTAGATAAAAATATTTAAAGTAGTATGTGAATGCTCTTGACAAAATTTAATTTCAAATATAACACTTGAAGGTTAACATTAAGATGTTGTTAAAATTTAGATATATTGCATTATTTTGTATTACTTATTATTGTTAAAATTATTATTTTTATTTTAAAAATAAATTAGTTAGTTTGGCTTATACGTCACTTGCATACAAACATTTTATTCACAAATTTTTAATTCCTGCCACATAACTCATTAAATTAAGTCTTATTTGCTTTTCAAACAATAAATTAGTATAGAATTTATTTTTGAAACTTCTAAAATTTAAGTTTCATAAACTTTGCTTCACTTCACTACAGATGTTGAATGCTTTCCTATTCTGACTTTCTTAGAGCCTCTGGTAGCATAATCGAGATAATGATGGATTCTTTGCCTTTATGGGGATAGAGCAATAGAAGTGGTTTTACTTGCATGTTGCTTGCTTTATTTTTTGTTTAGTTCAAGTTTGAAAATTTAATTTTGGTAAAAACATTGCTATTCTTGGTGTTATGCATTTCACAAGCACTAGAAATTTTATCCCACAATTTTCTTTACTTGAAGGTTATTTATATGGTATTTATCAATAGAAAATTTTGCATTGCAATTTCTTTTGCTTAAAAGTTGCTTTTGGTTTTAATGCTTTGATTTTGTTTTCTAGTGAACTTTGATGTCATGAGTGGCCATGAATAATGAAAATCTCATGAAGGTTATGATTCAGGGCAAAAGATTGTAGCAATTTTACTTTGAATAATTTATTCAAGATAGAATATTGATGACCAACAATGCTAATTCTATAAAGAATCTTCAACCATTGGAGTTTTCATCACTTGCATGTTAGAAAAGAGGTAAGAAATGTATATTGGAAATTGATTGGTTACAAGTTAAGAATAAAGAAAGTAATTTGAAATTGTTCTATCGAACAAATAAAAAATAGTAATTTATTTTTTTAGATTTTAAATTAAGAAAATTCATTATTTCAATTTGAAATGTTAATATTATATAAATATTTATTATACATTATTTTTTAAGTTTTTTTAAGTAAAAAAACTTTGTTCATCTTATTACTACAATGGTTTTGTTTACTTTTGAGGAGATGCAATCTTAGGACTTTGCTTTTGTGTACTTGAGCTTTGTTTTGCTACAATTTGAGAGGATGTATATTTACTTTACCAATACATTGTAATTTAAAGTTACTTACTTTTTTGCTTAGCTAAGTTTGGTAAAAAAATTTGTATTGTTTGTAACTTTTGTTTTTGCTATATTTGTTGGTTAATTGTTCTTCTTCCATTGGTTTGCTACAAATGGCACTTAGGTAAAGATGACTTTTTACTTTTCCTTCTGTTTACTTTTACTTTTGTTTTTGCTTTCAAGTTGTTGTTCCTTTGCTAATTTTTTTCATTTTTTTGGTTTAAAATTTTCATTATTTTTAGATTTGTGTCATTTTTTATTTTTTTAAAAGATAAGAGTAAAATGGAAGAATTTATTACAACCCTAAGCATGGTTATAGGGCAAAATTTGAAGGATTTGTAACTTTTATAGCATAAGTATGTGAGTAATTTAGAAGTAGGGATGTTTATTTTGATTCAGTAATGATACTCATTTTATTATTAGGTTATATGTTGATTACGTATTATTTTGCATGGATTAGGGTTCTAAAAACTTATTTAAGTGCTTGTTTTGTATAAGTTATAAAGATTAACATGATTTAAAGTTAAAACTTTTAGGTGGTAATTATCTTCAATTGGGTGTTTCTATATTTAAAAAAATCTTCAAATTTATATCTCAACAGTATATAATTATATTTAATCTCTAGAGTAATTATGGTTTTGAAATTTTTAATATTAGATAAACATTTCTTAGTGAAAGGAAATAAACATGAATTGAAATAGTTGAATTGATGTTTGCCCATTTAGGATGGTCCATAATATAAATGACATACTTTTGTTATAGTCATTCTATCACATAAATAGTATAACTTTGTCTTCATTAAGTTTGTTCAATTTCATGTTTAAGAACATTGTACCTTTAGTCCTAGACTAGGTTATGATTTCAAAATTTTAAAACTAAATGAAATACTTATTAGTGTTAAGCAAGCAAAAAGGCCATGGTAAAGTAGCTGAGAATGTTTCTTTCTTTTGATAGAAAATGAAGTCAAGAATATTTCTTATTCTTTAAACTCTTAAAGTTTCATGTATATAGAAATCTTTTTTTTTTCCTTTTTTGATTGATAAATTAATTGAAATGGACTTGAAATAACTATGATAAGTTTGCATGCCAAAACTATTAATGCATTGAAAGTTCTAATAAACTAAATTTTGTTATTGGCATTGCTTTTGCATTAAACTTGACATATGGTCTCCTTCAAGATATTGGTGATATTCTTTTTTATAAAATAAAATTGCACATAAAAGATATTGTTTACATTTCAATCACAAATTGCTATGATAAGTTGTACAAATAAATATATCATTATGATAGGGAGTTTAAACATATTCAAAATAAGCAGATTGTTTTTGTAGTTTTCTAATAGTGGCTATATCATCACAATGGTTTAATGTTGTTCCCTACGTTTAAATGCTATTTTCCATTATGATTCACTACAAATAGCAATCTTGTACTAACAAGAATTATTCATAAAACTCTACCTAATATAATAAGAAATAATAGAAAAATAGCACATACTTGAATTAAGGATATTATTTTTTTTATTAATTTAACTTGGATGAAACCACATGTAGTCATCATTTCATTGAGTTTGCTTATATGAGCTTTTTCTAGCAAAGTATAAGATATGCACCTAACTCAAAATGAGCCTTATAATTGAGAATAATATAAGTCATTACATGTTACGTGTGAATATGACCAAAGGATTATTTCTTGCAATTATGCTAGAAAGGATCAAAATTATACATTTATAAGCAAACATTCTCCAAATTGTGATAAAACGTTAAGGATTAAGGTGAGAGTTATGAAGATATGGTATACAATAGCATCAAGGTACATTGATTACATTTCTAGGATTGATATAATTATTTTGGATGAGAAGGTAATTTTCATCAAATTATTTCTATAAGATTATTGGGGGGAAATTGCAAAGTAGAACTTATAATTTCTAAGACATGAAGTATAACACTTTTCTTAAGGAAATATCCACTCCCATTTGAATCAAGTTTACTATAATAAAATAATATGTGAATTAACCTCCCATGATATGACAAAATTTGAAAAATTGCAAAGTGTAAAATTAAAGTTTTTCCTTATATTTCTCTATGAAACAATTTTGAAATGTTTACAAGTGTTTGAGAAAATATGTCTTAAAATTGTTTTCAAAACTTCCATTTTTTGTTATTAAAAGTCTAAAACTTCGAAGTATTTATAAAAGTTGAAAAGTTTCATTTAATAGATATAATTATTAAATTTGAAAAGACACAAAGTTTTATGTATAAAAGTCACAAATTTTTTCATTTTAAAAGGCATAAAAGTACTAACATTTCCATCTCTAATTTTTAATTCAAATAGAAACAATAGTTAATTTAATTTTTGAAATAATAATTTATTATGTTTCCAAACAAATACCAACAGCATCATGTCTTTAATTTTTGCATGTAATTGCTAGCCTAATGACATTATTAATTTTTAAACATATATTAATCAATTGGCAACACAATGAATAATGGTGTAAAATAGGGTTAGGGTTCACAAGCTAGTTTACATTTGTCACAGGTTTTAACAGGTTTATATCCCTTAAAATTAGACTCATTCTGAATGTGAGCTTTACAAGTAGGTTTATCATGGATCAAATTCATATCTGTTAGGCCTAGAAACTCACAATTAAAGTCTACAAGTTAGTTTGTATTTGTCACAAGTAGAGTGTCCAAAAATTTAACATCTGAATTAAATCAACCAAACTCAATTGAATATTTTCAATTTTGATCAATTTATAAATATATAACATTTTATGATTTTAAATATTAAAAAACTTTCAATTTTATGGTTAATCATGAGTGTGTAATTGTTACTTGCACCAAACAATAGCTAACTGATTGTGTAATGACAATAAGCAAATTTTAATGTAATGCATAAATAAATTTACTTGAAAGTAGTGCAATAACTATTAAATACCATTAGCTTTTTAATACTTTTCTCTTACAACTTGCCACCTAATTTATTCATTCTATTTTTTAATGTTTTGTATGTTTACAAAGTAATCCACTTATTCTATTTTTTAATGCTTTTTTGGATTCTCGATAAAACCCATAACTACCATTGATTGCTTTTTATTTCCTAAATTTTTTACCTTTTTTGTTTTGATAGTTCAACATTTCTCATCTTTTTTCTCTCTTTGCTCTTTATTTTTCTTCCATCACTCATTATATTTTTCTTCCTATCAATTCTATCTATGGATTTCATTCATCAATTTTATTTATGGCTTTCATTGATAGTAATTTCAAAGATCAATGTAGTTGATGACGTTGACAATTTTGGATGAAATAGTTCTATAGAGAAGAATCAAAAGATATGATTTAATACATATATTTGTAATTTTTTTCTTAATTCTTTACTTTCATTTATATGTATGGAGTTTTTTCTGCATTTAATTAATTAATTGTTGTTTCTCCTCCATCATCATATCTTTATCTAATTTTTTTATTTCTTAGAGTTATTAGTTAATTTTTATTAGTGATTCATTTCATATATGTTAAATTCAAATAAATCTGATCAAAACCATGACAGTTTGTACAATTTGATTTCAACTAATTTTTATTGTATCTATGGTTGGAATTAGGTGATTTTTTTAATCTGTGATCATTTGATTAGTTTTAATTTGATTTTAAACTCATTCAAATTAAACTCGTGGACACTTTTAATCACATGTTTTGGCAGGTTTGTGCTCTCAAATTTGGGTTTATTTCAAATGCAGGTTTTATAGGTTAGTCTATCACGAATCGGTCCATATTTGTGATGGATTGCCTATTTAACACCACTAACAATGAATGCAGTATAATAAATTGCAAGAAAGTAGGAGATAAGCCATTGGTTTTTGTTAATAGCTAGAGACTCCATGTTAAATAGTAAAATACTAAATTTGGTGTCATAATTAACTTCATTTATTATCATCTATAAGGAATAAGCAAGCATAATATAGGTGGCAAATGGGTAGACTGATTAATTTATGTCGACTTTGGTTTATATAGATTGGTTCATATAAAACCACATTAAAAATGAACTAAAATTCAGGTAGTTTAGCTTAGTCCGATCCGCAAATCCATTATTTTGGCTACAAAGTTCACGGATTGGTTTAGTTCAAATTCGTCTGTCCAAACTTCAATCCATGCAAACTAATTTGTATGAACCCCTAAAATGGATTAAATGTTAAGTAATTGGATTTGCGCAAATCCATGGACTATGGTTTGTTTGACACCCAAAAAAAATATGTGTAGTGAAACATTAATACATGTTGCTCATACTAAAATTGAATACCAAACTTGCTCAAAAATATAGTAAATGATAAGTTTGAGTCTTACTTAAAGGAATAAAAGTCGATTAGCAAAATAGAATGTAAAAATATGAGGTTTCAAAAGTAGATTTAATTGAAAAATAAAAATAAAAATAAACTAAAGTAAAACAGGATATAAAAGCTTAGTCCAAGGAATTTTACACTTCAATTATAGATTTATCATTAACAATAATGATGTCACTCTTGGTTCAACTATTTAGCTATAGATTACCTAGACGCTTTACCATTATCCCTAATTAATATTATAAATTAATCATTTAATATTAATTAATTCAAGGTTAATGCTAATATCTAATTAACTAACAAAAGTAATCAATTCTTCAATAACTAAGATTAAGTCAACAGTCCTATATATAAGAAACTATTGATTTATCCTTTGTTTTTTCTAAGTTATGTGAAAATTAAACACTTAATTGCTATTAACTATAATTATTCACAACTAACCTACATGTGAGAATTAATTAGAATCAATCATATAACTATAGATTATCAAAAGTAATCAATAATAGGACTAACTAGCTAATCATCCAAAATAATCACAAAATAATAGTAAAATAGAGAAATAAAATATAAATGAATAAAAAATAAATTAAATTAATAATCAAAACTCCTAAACCAAATCAAGATTCGAGTGTTAATCCCTCAAAGTAACAAGAGAACTTAACTATTCATAATGGTTTTCATAGAAGAGATGGAGAAGAAAGAATGTTGTCTAATCCAAAATGTGGTACCTTTAGAGGCATAAGACTCCTTTAGATCTAATTTCCTTAGCTAGAAAACCTAATGGATTAAGTAATTATGTCTCTTAGGTTTATAAAGAATGGGATCTTACTTAACTTGGAAGCTCATAGCCTAATTTACAAATTAAATTACTAATAGTGTTTATAGTCGTAAATTTTCAGAATTTAGCTACTAACCCACATTTAAACATTAAAATAACACTAATCCCCAAACATAAAGGTTATTGGTCTAGGCTTAGGCTAATTATAGGCATTAGCTCCATCTCAATTAGACTCTTAGAACTCTAGATATGACCCAGAAATAATGACTAAGTTAACTTAGATAGAAATAGTAAGTCTTCTTTAAGGTCAAGTTTGAACTTCCAAATGCCCAAGTTAGATTCTAGCCAAAATATTGAAAATTTAAAGCTTACTCTTAGCTATATAAATCTACAAAGATTACCTAAATTGAACTTCTATAACTCAATTATATTAGTGTTAAAATCTAGCATTAGCCAAAGAATTCAATTGTATTATAAAATCATAACTTAATCATAAAACAAGGCCAAATTCACTAAACTAAGCACATGCAATAGCCTAAGAGGTAAAAAATAGGACAAAATAATATAGATAATATCATGTATATTAAATTCCCCACACTTTATCTTTGCACATCCCCGAGCAAATTCAACTTTATTCAAAATAAAAGAATAAAAGACTAACTTTCCCAAGATTTTAAAATCATAAAATTCAAAGATAAGAAATAGTGGAAGTTATTAATAATCAAAACACATTATGACAAATAATCTTGACAAACCCAAAATTAATTAACATAGTAACTTTATTCAAAATGGATAAATCAAATTAGTAAACTCTCACAAAATTCAATCTCCATCACTAGTTTTTTTAAGGCTAGTGTTTCATTCAAATTTATTTCAAGAAATTGCCTAACTATAAGCTTGCTTATTATTTAATCTCCATTACTTTAATAACTTGCACACTAAAATCAAAAGAATTTTATTGAATGTTGTAATAAGGCTAGAGAGAAAGGGAAGAAAAATTGAAGATGCAAATGGATAAGAATAAAAAAAATTAATAAAACACTTGAAATGTAAACATATCAGTGATTTATGAATAATTATAACTTAATATGAAAACCTAACTTTTAATTTTAAATACTCACTAACTTCTTTCTTTTTCCTTTCTTTCTTAATTCTTTCTCATTTTTTCTATTTTTATATTTTCTTTATTTTTTCTATTTTCTTGAAAATAATCTATGGTTTGTTACTATCTAATATGATTTGATCATAGTAAACATGGATTTGATTTTAGAGAACATCTTTTATAATGCAATTTTCGATTATTAAGATATAATTAGACAAGATATAGTGTTAAAATTGGTTAGAGAAAAGCTATTAAGCCTGTTAAACAAAATTAGAGCTTTTAACATGTGTGCCATAACTTATTAGGAAAACAAGTAGAAAGGATTATAAAAAAGCTTAGTGACCTTCACATCCTTTAGAATTAATTTATTTGGTTATGTGTATACTAATGAATGTAAGGACATGTCATAGTGCATCCTATTTCATAATCTTCATAGATGATTACTTAAGGTATGGATTAACCTTTATTTCTACTATTACATTATTATGAAGCTTTGGAGTGTTTCAAATTCTTTATAGTAAAGATTGAGAATAAAAAAGAAAAGAGCATTAAGGCTCTTTGAACTGACTAAGGATAAGAATACTTATCTATTTAGTTTAAAAAGTTCTATGAAGAGAAAAGGATACATGAGCAATTAATAATACCTAGTTTACCGCAATAAAATGGTATTATGAAGAGAATGAATCATGCTCTACTAAATATGGTTAGGTTTATGATAGCACATACAAACTTCCTAATAAGTTTCTAGAAGGATTTTTTTTTTATTATGACATATATGCTAAATCTTATATGTTCAAAATTAGTCTCCACCGCTCTATTTGAGTGATAAAATAGTGCAAAGCCTAATTTAAAAGGCTTACACTTATAAGGTTTAGTTAGTTTTATTCATAAGTTTGAGAAATTAAGCCTTAAAGTTGACAAGTGTGTCTTATTACTCTAAACACTTTAATAGGCACATTTTGTATAATGAACATCTTAATAGTAGATAAATGGAGATTAAATCCCAAGATATAGATTTTATAAAGGATGAATTTCTTAGTATTGACAAAGTTAAGAAAAGTCTTAAGCTCTATCAATTAAGAAAACCTCAAAATGTTGAGCTTCACTTTTATGAAGTGGATTTGGATTTATGAAATCATGAGATTGTCAATTATAAGAAGAATTCTTGAGATTGTTTGATGATAATAGGAGTATTTTATTATATATTTGTTCAAATTTAAATATGAAGAATTTTGCATGGAAATGTTCCTCGTAGATGATATGAAATAGAATGTGAGCTTTCTTAACCATTTTTGTGGACGTTAGTGAACTTTTTTCTTGTAAAGAAGTAATTAACTTGTTTGCTTTAGATAAGTGGCTTAATGCCATAAAAGATGAAATGTGCTCTATGATAGATGTCTAAGCTTTTGGTGGATGAATACATCTGAAAGAAGTGTAAACTATGAAAAGACCTTATCTCTTATGATAAGACTTGCATCTTGCTTTCTTTTAACAATTAATTCACATTTAAATTTGAAATTATTCCAAATAGCTATGAAGAAAATTTTTATCAATGGAGAGTTATATAAAGAAGTTTACAAGAATCAAACTTTTAGCTTTAAAGCTAAAGGATAAGGATATAACGTGTGTTGCTTAAAATGATTCGTTTATGGATTTAAATTATAGTCTAAACAATGGCATATTTATTTTTATAAAGTCATCATATATAGTGTGCTTTATTATGATTGAAGAGGATCATTGTGTATATATTAAAAGAGTTGAAAATAAGCTTTTCATTTTTTTCATTATATCTAGGGAACACGCTAGGTTGGCTCGTTCATGAACTAGTTTGCATAGATCAACCTACAGGAAGTTGTAAGGTTGGCCTGCATATTTTGGGAGCTATAGATTTAAAGGTCCTAGTTCAATCTTAAAAAGCCTTTGAGTAAATAGGTCGATCCATATGCTTTTTTCTAAAAATTTTTTTTTTGAAAATTTTAACTTTTAAACAATAAAAAAATTAAACCATTCCAAAACACCATATATCCATCCATAGATAAGTCATAACACATTTAAAATCTATATATAACCTTAAAAAATATTTTAATAATTTAAGTCATAAAATACCTACAAAATAAAAATATTATTAAAAAAATCATAACCTAATCCTATATAATAGAAATAAGAAAGGGAAGTGTGATTTTATATAAATTGAAAACTTAAGCTTATATAAAAATTAAGAAATTAAAAATTTTAAAAATTTATGGGTTAGCTTGGTCTATTTGTAAGTTAGCTTACTTAGATTACATGCCATATAGATTGAGTTGAGTCAGGCCTATATTTAAATGGGTCTCAAATTTAGAGGCCTAGTTTGCACAAGTCTATAGACAAATAAGTCAACTCGTTGCTTGTAGGCCAAACCAATCACTCTATCTTTCATTTTGTGTGGATGACTTTATGCTTGCTAGGAATAATGTGGAGTTAATTCCATAAGCTCATAAGTAGTTATATTTAGTATTTAAGATGAAGGCTTTGGTGTTGGTGTATGTCCTAGAACCAATCATATAGATGATTGAAGTTATATACAATGTATTTTATTTTAGGCAATTTAATTATTATATTTTATTTTATTATTATTATGCGCAATTTATAACTTAATATAATAATTATCCTTGGAATATCTTTGCTATTCCTAAAATACCCCTAGTCAAGTATTATTATGAAAAGGATAGTAATAATACATCGAGACTAGCATGTATAGTGACTGATGATTACGAATCATGGATATGTGATATCAAGTCAATACATGAGTACATTGCTAGTGAACAATGTACTGGACTGACCCACTATGAGAATATTGCATGGATAAACGTGTCATAAGTTATTCTCATATGATCATAACTACACATAAACCTTTGACCTGAAGTCACTACGGTTCCCTACATGAGGAATTACTCACTTTAATATTGTCATATGTCACCTTTAATCAGGATGACAAGTAGGGCATTGATTGGGTGTGTCATAAATCATGCAGAGGGAAGTGAGTGATGTAAATGGGATTTTGTTACTCTTATATAAAAGAGAAATATCCTTAGGCCCCTTGATTGAGTGAGACTTAGAAATGCATGGCCATGCTCAGTTAAATTAATATGTGATATTAATTATTTATTTTAAGTCTACTCAGTATCAAGAAATATAAATTGAATATTGATAAGGATGACACATTCCATGCCTCTAGTTCAATTTGGATATTATTACAAAAGGGTTATGATGTAAAACGTTGATCATGTATTAGGTGGATGTCGAATCACAGACATTCTTACTACTTAAGTGGCAGTGATGTATTGCTAGATACCGCTCGCTGTCTATGGCTCAATAATAAGTCATTGTCAACAGTAGTAAGAACCTACAGGGTCACACAAAAGGAGTAGGAATAAGACAATAATTAATTGGACTTTAATTATATTAATATCCAATTAATTGGATTTATTTTCGTGCATATATATTATTAAGAATAATAAATTCACGTTTTATATATATATATATATTATGTGATATTATTTGATATTAAAGTAATATCAAGTAATTATCTTATCAGATATTAGATAAATATATTATGAGATAATATTATTTTGATATTTGATAACTATATACAATTATCTAATATTAAGATATTTATATTATGAGATAATATCATTATCTAATATTAGATAATTAATAGATAAGTCTTATCTCTCCCCATTATCTCTAGGATAAGGATAAGATGAGTTGTTAAGTGTGATTAGGATTACGGAAGCATTATCCTAGTTGGACTAGGATTATGGCTTGCCTAAGTTCTATAAAAAGGGGACTTGAGGGCAGTACTTAATGATCACGTTTTAAGCTTTCATATAAACCCTAAATCACTCAGAAAACATCCAATGCCTAATTCTTAGAGAGAAAAACGCATCCTAGCAAACGCGTGGAGGGTGAGAGGTCGTTGTTCACTCCGTGTGGATACCGTAGAGACGCTGTACCTTCCGGTCGGCGTTTGATTCATCCGCTCTCAAGTTTTGATCAGTAGAAATACGAGTGCCCAATAGGTAAAATCCTAATCATTGACTTATGCTTTTTGCATGGATCCTAGGTAGAATTCGGATAAAAAATATTAAAATTCCGCTGCATGTGATAATCCGAATTCCCAACATTTGGATCATGTATACTATATCCATTAGATAAGATGTCATAGGATTGTTTTAAGAAATTCTTATGTTTATTGCAAGAAACCTATGCCATAAAGGTTATGAGAAAATTTAGATACAATTAATTCCAATCTTATGATACTCTAATGAAAAGGAGCTTTTGTTTAAGCTTGGATTAAAGCCTAAAGATAAAGGAAGAAATAATGCAAATAAAATATGTTCCATATGTAAACATAATAATAGGTATGATAATCGTTGAGATGAAAAGTCAATCTAAGACTTGCACGGTTAGTAAATTTTATAGTAGTTCTAAGATTGCTTATTGGGGAACAGTGAAAAGAATATTTAAATTTAGTAGGCATTCAAAATATGGCTTTGTGCTATTAGTGGGAGGCCAAAAGAAGTAATGTTGATAGTTTATACACATAAATAAATGTAAGTTCATACTGAACTATATGTTTATGCTAAAAAGATAAGTTATTTCATATTGTAGCAAGAAGTAGTGTGTCTTCTAACCTTTAATAGTTTATGAGAAATTTTGTTGCATAGGGATTAGTTTTCCTAAAGTATATCACCATCAATAATGTGTTTATTAATACCTTTAACAGAACCCATTGTGAATGCTTTTAGTAAGCATGCTAGGGATTTAGGTTTTGTAAAGTTTTTTTTTTAGGAAAATAAAGTTATTTCTTTGTCATTTGTTGACTTGTAATAAAGGTTGTTTAAATGCATATATATTTTGTCACCTAGCTTGGATTGTTCCTCTCATATGATAAATCATCTCGATGCTTGAATAATGGGTAGGATGAGACTTAAATAATCACAAGGTACTAAGCATTAATGATCTTCTCATTACTTAAGTGGCAAGTATAGATTCATTGTAAAAACATGCCGCCTTAGCTATACATTAAGATGACACTCTTAAAATTGTTGAGCATAAAAGATGTTCACATTTCTATGTAGCATGTATGAAGCAAGATTCGAAACTTAGTGTTTCAAGCTAGTTGCTTTGTAATTATTAGTCTTAGTTTTGTATAGTATATTATTTGAGCACGGTAAGCCCTAAATGGGAGCTCCTCCATAGTATATATTTCATATTGTATGTATTATAGATGACCTATGTTAGGGAGTGACTAAATGGGCCCTTGCTTCATCACTGTGTAAGCCCTATAAGACTTGTGAATCTCCTACATTTATACCTTTTATGACTTATAATTATGTCATAAATTTAAGGTTAGGTATTACTACTTTATAAATTTTAAGGAAACATATCTAGGAAAGCAGCCTAAGCTAAGTGGATTAACATAAGTGTTTAAGGAAAAATCATTTAACCTTACACTTATGGATTTGTACATTGCCTAGGCAATTATATCAGCTTATATGGTTGATATGACCATGAGTACAAAGGACATAAATTGATTTTTGCATAGCTCTATATTTATGAGGGATTAGAAATGCAAAAATCTAATTCAAGTAAATGATTTTACGTATAATGAGAATTGAGTAGTGTCATGTTTGTTAGATATTTACTTAGTATGTCATTTACTTACTTGTACCTTTCTCATGTGATCATATGTTCCATTTCTCATATGACTAAGAAGATTAATGAACTTTTTGCTTTAACAAAGCTTATATATCCATATGTATGAGTGAGGCATGTTGCATGACATATGATGCATTCACATGGGTGTGTTTTATTATTTAATTACTTATTTAATTAGTTTCAATATATAGTGAAATTAAATTCTGAGTGAATTTTTTATGGTGGCCAGCTATTTTAATTATGATAAGCAAATTATCTCCAATTTTATTTCAAAGATAATTATAACTAAAATGGTGTAATCTTATTAATTGTCTCCTATCATTTCTAAAATAGAGCAATTGTTGCATCTCAACTTTTATTTTTTTAGTTAGGCGAGTCAAAATAAGGAAAGTAGTAGAAATTGTATTATGTTGCTCTCAAAAATTCACCAAAGCAAAATACTGCTATTTTTTATGTTAGCTTTTTAAGGGTATCATTTGACAACCTTGAGTTTTGGATCGTGTGTTTACATGGAGAACTCTTGTAGTAGCTTTACAAGCTATTAGGATAGTGTTGGTTATGATTGGAGGTTGGATACATAGTTCTAAAGATAAAAACAAAAAAGAGTTTGAATGTACGTGGATCTTGATATAAGATAAGGTATTAAAGCTTCCACTGTGAGATTTGAATACTACTAAGGTAATATTTAAATTTAAATAAATTTTGAAACATACCGATAATCAAATATGAGATTAATTCTTATTTAAGGTAAGAGTAGACTATAAATTTCTCCTAATAAGGATGACATTAATTTCTAATTAGTGTGAGAACAGTAAACAATGGATCCTTGTTATTGTTCTTAACAATGGTACCTTTAAGATTGAACTTTGAGCCCTTTATTTGGCTTGGAATGCTTTATAACTCAACTTCCTTCTATCAAACAAACCTATTGAATTACATTACAACCAAGATTTTAAATGTATATGTACATTTTTCTCCTTTTAACATCCATATACCAATTACCATACATATAACACAAAGGAACCCATCATCATTGTTTTAATAACATGATGCGGAGATATGTCTTCAATCAAAAAAAGATAAGAAAACATTAAAGAACTAAACTCTAAAATAGAGAAACCGCATTAGTCAGGGATGGATCAAATAAGTTGTGGGGACAATTGCACTCATATATATATATATTAATTGATTGTGCCTATATTTTAAATAAGATTGCTTCATATTTAAAAATTATATAAATTGATACACATATAAAAAGACAGCTTCAAATAAATAATATTTTATTTTTATTTAAATATTTATTTTTATAATAATTTAAATACTAATTTTTAAATATATATTAACCAATAGGTAAAAAATTTTTAGATCAGCCATAGAATTTACTTTGGTTATACTATTTTGCAGTGGTTTGGTTGTGCAACATTTTCTTATAAAAATAATTAGAGAAAATTAATAATTTCATTTTTAAAATTATAAAATATTGATAAAATGGTTCTTGAATTATATAAAATTATAATTTCATTCTTAAATATTAATTTGTATAGATAATTTATTCTTTTGTATAAATAATTTTATTCTTGAATTATTATACGAAGAAATGAAATTATATGTATCAAGAATGAATTTTTAATTTTATTAATATTTTATAATTTTATGAATGAAATTGTTAATTTTATCAAATAATAAAGTAAAATATTTGAATTTTACGTGGCATCATTACAGAAGGTACAAAAATTAAAACAAAAACTTATGTGTCGTGATTGTAAAAAAATAAAAAAATAAAAATTAAACTAATAAAGTGCAAGGAAATCGAAGATTATAGTATTCTGTAGATATCTTTATATTAAAAGAATTATGAAAATAACATTAGCTTAAAACGGCATGGATCCAGAGTACTTATGGAGTGGTTTGACGCATCCACGGAAAATTTTCCTTAAAATAATGAAGATTACAATATAACATTACGACGATATTTTTTATTTTTTCAAATGAAGAAATAACAAGTGTACTAAGATTTCCTTTATTTTGTTGAAAGATGTCCTGTATTGGAAAAATTCATTTGCTAATTTAAAAGTAAAAGATTTTATACTATCTGTATACCTTATGATGATAAAAAATGATAATATATAGCATTATGATATTGGAGGAAACAATTTTCATAATAAAATAAAAGATATTATTTTTATCATATTTTTTACATTTAATCTTAAATAAGTAAAATATTTTTTATTATTTTATTATTTCATAATTATGAAAGTAAATGAGATTATTATTAGTAATATGAAGATAATACTAGTTTATCTTTAAAATAAAATGCAAACTTTACGAAGAAAACTAAGCTCAAATTCACAATGATTTTGCCTTCTAACGTTATAATTAATAAGCAATGTTATGAGTGACATGTTATGTGCGTGGCCATCTCTTAACAAAAATTATGATGTTGGATATTAGATAATACGTACTCTTTAAAAATCAAAATGCCACATACCAATTGAGACAATGTGGAAACTAAAATCAAAATACACAATGTAATTTGTTTTTAACTTTTAACCTTTTTTCTTTGGTTATTGTCCTGTTTATTGGTCAACGCTACATCTTTTGAGATATATATATATATATATATAGACACACACACGTTGGATTATGGGTTCGGGTTATTCAAAATGGGTTCATAATTTGATCCATACCTCAATCCAATAAATACCTATAAATAGGTAGAAGAAAAGAAGTTTTGGATTGGTTAACAAATCATTTCCTCAGAATTTCTTAAAAATTCTCTATCTTTTCTCTCTGTACACAAAAGAAAAATTTATGCTGTGAACAAATTATCTTTCCAAAGTGATTGTCAATACGACTAGTGAAAACAAATATAAGATCCTGAATTTTTCCCCTACAAACTTATGACATTCGGTATGTATGAATCCAATTTCATATTCCTATTTTAAATAATTCAACATTTGTATCAGAGCATATAATTATTTATTTTTTTAGTCTTTTAAAAAATTGTAATAAGGTAGTTTAATTTAAAAAAAAACTGTAAAGATAGTTACAAATTAAAAAAACTATTGAAATTGCCCTCTCAAAAAAAGGAAAACTGTCAAACTGTCCAAAAAAATTTGAAAAAGACAATTAAAAAGAAAATTGTCATGCATGAGATTTGAACCCATGCCCTTACGAAGTGCCCTAACTGATTGAGTCATCCTTCCAATTTTGCTACAACCCGCCCAACATATATGATACTAGTTCATATACGAATGCAACTAATGCCCTGACCAATTGAGCCATCCTTCCAATTCTTCTACAACTTACCCAACATATATGATACTAGTTCATATCAAAAAAAAAATTCTTCTCACACTTTGATTTTTTTTAATAATTATTGTGAGAATTTCTTATAAACTATTTACATAATGTACAAAATTATTTAAATTTTTTTAGTATAATTTTTTATGCAAAATTATTACTTGGGAGATTTAATTGAGTTCTTTATTTTTGTATATATTACAGAAAAATGATAAGACTTATACATACACTAAGAGTGATACGGACTTCAACACAAAAACAAGAAGTTAATAAGTTGATTGTTGAACTCAAAAATTTCCAAGCTAATCCAGAAGTTTATACATACACCAAGAGTCATACGGACTCTAGCACAAAGATAAGAAGTCAATAAGTTGACTGTCGAACTCAAAAATCTCCAAGCTGATCCAGAAGTTTATAAGGATAATTTTGTACATCTTGTAAATCATAGTATCAAGTTTCATGAAAAAGTTCAAAACTTGATATGTGCTGATGCTTTAAAGATGAACCAGAATTTGAAGAAATTAAAGGCCTTACAACACACTTTACCGACAGATTTCCAAAGGAATATATTAGATTTCCTATTAGAAAGAACAAGGGGACATAAACAATATAACAATATTGTTCATAGATTTGTATTAGACTTTTTAGAGTGTAAAAATTATAGACATGACTTGAACTTTTACAAAGCCTGCTGAGTAGATAGGAAATCTAGTATTGAAATCAAGTTTCCCTAAGAGTTATATAATAACTTTATTAGATCTTTTCCACAAAGAATCAAACATTTAAAAATATTATAAAATTTAGGTAGATGTTTGATATCTAATATTTCATGTAATTTCTTTTATGTATTGTATTGTTGAAATACGTTTTAATTTATGTAATTTTTTATTATTATTGAAATTGTATATCTATAAGTTCTTTTATTTAATGTACTTTGCTTAATTAATTATTTTAGCATTAGCCTCACATTAGGGATTTAGATGATGATTGGAAATATAATGACCTTTTGACTCTAAATCCTACATGTGAACTAGTCCTAACATAATTAATTAGAGTCAAAGTAGATATATATGTATGGCTAGACATTAATTACGTGCAATTTTGTCCACATATAGAACTTAGTATTTTTACAAAAACAATGGCCACTGCTTCTAAAAACATTTTCGTTGAACTCAATAAGGGTGAGAAATTGAATGGTGACAATTACGAAATTTGGAGTATGAAAATTCAATACGTGCTGGAAAAGCAAGAGGCTATAAAAGCACTCAATATTATTATAGATGAACTTGAGGTAGGAAATATGACCCAATGTAGGAGGGATTGAGAGGCTTATAAAGTATGGGAAAGGAAGAATTCTCTTACTCATATTACATTACTGAGTAACATGGAAAATAACATCATATGAGAATTTAGGAATTATAACTTGGTTAAGGACATGTGGTCTGCTTTGAAAAATAAGTTTGGTGGAACATCTATGACCAAACTAAGATCCCTTATAATCAAATTTGACACCTATAAAAAGAAATCTAAACATTCAATGAAAAAACACTTATAAGAAATGTCAAATATGATTTGTGAATTAAAAGATATAGGTCATGTATTAATTGATGAGTAATAAGTCTAAGTTGTAATTCGCTCCTTGCCTTATTCCTAGGAGCATATGAAGATGCATTTAACCCATAATGAAAATATCCAAATAATGGATGATGTTGTGCGCCACCTTGAGCTAAAAGAAGAAAGGCTTGAGGCTACTAAGCTTAATACAAATGTGTATATGGCTTCATTAAGCTTAGGAAAAATTATTAGGTAAAAGTGCAAATATAATAGTGGGTCCGAGAAGAAAAGAAAGAAGATGACTCATTTCAACAAGAAATTGATAAATAACAAATATAGGAAAGCAAAACGTCTTGTCAAGAAGAACATGCCTAAGGTCAAGTGCTTCAATTGCAATAAAAAATGCCATTTTGCCCATGATTGCCCCGAACCTAAGAAGGTATTAAACTATACTTAAGTTAGTGAACTTTGTGTAGCTAGTTCTATTTTTTTAATAGATTCTTATCATTTGTGTATTGTAGACTTAGGGGCAATAGATCATATAGTGAAGGATCGAAATACCTTCGTGGAATTTTGGCAAATACCACATGGAGTAAAATAGATCTATGTGGGAAACAATGCATGAGTTACAGTTCAAGGAATTGGGACATGCAAGTTAGTCTTGTGAGGCGGCCGAACTATACCCTTACATGATATTTTATATGCACCTCAAATTTATCAAAATTTAATCTCTATGTTAGTTTTGTTAAAACTTAGTTTTAATTTGTATCTTACTAATGACAATATTGAATTATCATTAATGATAACTCATTATGGATCTGGTTATATTAGAAATGGTTTATTATCATAGATACTAATCATTATGAATGTAATTTTAGTTATTCCATGTTTACATTATCGCATAATTCTGAAATTGATGCGAATGTTTGGCATGCTCAACTTGACTATATTAGTCAACATCATATGGATAGGCTAGCTAAAGAAAGGTTATTGCCTAATTGTGATAAAGTATATTTATCTACTTGCGAGCATTGCTTAGCTGACAAAAATATCAAAAAACTATTTGGAAAAGGAATCAGAGCTGACTTTCCTTTGCAATTAGTCCATTCTGACATATGTGGTCCAATGAATGTAAGAGCTAGGAATGGAGCTTTCTATTTCATCACATTTATAGATGATTTTACATGATTTGGTACTGTCTATTTAATAACACACAAATCTGAAGCATTGAGTTGCTTTCAAAGCCATATGAGCTAAGTTAAAAATCAATTAGATAGAAAAATAAAAGCATTACGAATTAATCGTGGTCATGAGTATTTGTCTAATCAGTTCAGACAATTATGTGATGAAAAAGGGATTCAACATCAGTTGATGAATCCATGTACTCCTCAATAAAATGGTGTTGCAAAGAGATGAAATCGAACGCTTATAGAAATGCTTAGATCTATGATGGCATAAGCAAATTTACCTATCACCTATTGGGGTGATGCACTTTTAATTACCATATTTATCCTTAATCGTATGTCTAGCAAATCAGTTCCCACTACGCCATATGAGTTATGGACAAAACGAAAACCCTGCCTAAGTATTTTATAACTTTGGGGATGTGCAGCCTATGATCTGGATACCTCCAACCTACATGGCAAATTAAGTCCTCGAGGAAAGAAATGTATCTTTATTCGATACTCAGAACATTCAAAAAGCTATATGTTCATTGGTGAACATGACAGTGAGAGTCTCATAGAATTTGAATCACGAGATGTCACATTCTTAGAGAATAATTTTCCTAAACAAGATGACATAAATAAGGACTTATCCTTATATGAGACTATGGATACAAGCGCTCAAGACTCATTTCCTTCGAGTGGGAGAATTTTAGGAAATATGTTTCCAATTTCGAGTGCAAATGATAATGATCTTAATCAGCATAGGAGTAATCCAAATAGGAATACTCAAACGATTAATGATCCTAGTTCGAGTGGAAGCAATTTAAGGATCCTTGAGAAATATGTTTCTCCAAAGCCTCAATTGGAACATAGTGGCAGAAAAGGCATTCCTTATCGTTGTTTCAACATTGAAGGCAGTGAAGCCTTTGTGGCCATTGCACAAGATGACAATGAGCCAAGAAATATCACAGAGGCTCTCTTGGGTCCTAATAAGGAAGATTCGACAAAAGCAATGGAAGAAGAAATGGAGTTTATGAGATCAAATCAAGTTTAGGAATTTGTTGATCTTTCCAAAACACGTAAGGCTATTAGGAACAAATGAGTTCTTAAAATCAAGCATAAGGTTAATGGCATTGTTGAAAAATATAAGGCCAGACTAGTAGCAAAAGGCTACATGCAACAAGAATGAATAGATTATGAAAAAACTTTTTCACCTGTTATTAGATTCACCTTAATCCATTTGTTATTAGCTATAGTTGCAAGTATGGACCTTGAATTACATCAAATGGATGTAAAGACTGCATTTCTCAATAAAGATTTAGAAGAAGAAATCTATATGCAACAGCCTATAGATTTTATCAAAGAAGGCTAAGTAAACAAAGTTTGCAGACTTTTGAAGTCTATATATGGCTTGAAGCAATTTTCAAGGCAATGGTATATTCACTTTCATAATGTGATTATGTTAAATGATTTTATCATGATTGACAAAGACCATTGTGTATATATAAAAAGGTCCAAGGATAAATTTATAATTTTATCATTATATGTTGATGATATACTTATAGCTAGAAATAGCAAGGAGTATGTGAATGAAATTAAATGATGGTTACCATTTAATTTTGAAATGAAAGATATAGGTGAAGCTGTATATATTCTTGGAGTTAAGATTTCAAGAAATTGTTCAAAGAAATTATTATCTCTATTACAAAAGCATTATATCTATAAAATTCTTAAACAATTCCAAATGCAGCATTGTAAACCCATAGACACTCCTATTGCTAAAGGTGAAAGTCTAAGTTAAAGGATGTGTCCTAAGACTCCAGAAGAAGAAAAATATATCAAAAAAGTTCCCTATACAAGTGCAGTTAGATGTTTGATGTACACAATGATGTGCACAAGACCAGATATTTGTTTTGCCATTAGTATGGTAAGCCGATATCAATCTAACCCAGGCCTAACACATTGGAAAACAGTTAAAAGGATACTAAGGTATTTAAAAGGTACTGCCGACTATTCATTGTGTTATGAAGGAAATGATATGCAATTGAAAGGCTATAATAATGCTGATTAGGGAGGAGATTTAGACAAAAGGAAGTCTACCTATGGGTACATCTTCTTACTAAATAATAGCGCTATATCTTGGAGTAGTAAGAAGCAATTATGCATAGTTTTATCCATAATGGAAGTTGAATTTGTAGTATTTTTAACAGCAATACAAGAAGTGGTGTGGCTCAAAAGATTCTTAGATCATTTAGGTGTAAATGTTAACATTACTAATCCAGTTTTAGTAAATTGTGATAACCAAGCAGTAATAACATACACAAAGGATCCTAAATATCATTGCAAAACTAAGCATACAAACACAAAGTATAACTTTGTGAGAGATATGGTTGCACATAAAGAAGTGAACATGAAATACATTCCTACGCATGAGATGGTAGCAGATCCTATGACTAAGGTTATTCCTCGAGATGTATTTATAAAACATGTGAAATCCTAAGGATTGCGTAAATGTTGATACAATTATTGTAATTTCTTTTAATAATGTTAATAGAATATTAATGTCTGAATAATAATTATGTTTATTACAAGCCTCCATATATAGATGTAAGAATGTTTCTTTCTTAAAACATTCTTAAGTTATTAAAAGGAATGTTCGAAAGATAGAAGATTAGCCCTCTCACACAGGTAATCACCTCTCATTAATTTTTTTTTATAATTGATAAGAGATAAGACAATTTTAAGCTTCTTATCTAAGTGATAATTGAGAGTCAAGCTTAAAATATGAATGTCGCCTTGTTAATGAATAAAATGAGGTTAATATATATATATATATAACCATAAGTGAATTAATGAATTCACTTCATCTATCTAAATTGTCAAATATGAGTTCTGATGAAAATGAGAAAGAGTAGATTGATGAACTTAAGTTAGACATTAAGCATATTTGAACTATTATCTGTATGGTATTAATACATTATGTAAAGACATACACTCCATGAGAAAAAAGAGAGAATATCGTAACATGTGTTTCATATCACGTGTGCAAATTATGACCAATAAAGGCGATCAAAATCTAGTCTTAACTTTGATGTGTGAGACCTTTGAGGGAATAAAGTCCTCATATTTGTACCCTTATAACTTTATTCTATTTCTTGAGATTTAAATTTAATGATTGCTATTTTAGAATATTACCAAATGACTATGTGAGATTCAATCTAGCGAGACATTACTGGAAAAGCAAATTAAATTAAAATCAAGAGATTTGAGAAAAGAGGAAGATCATCAAACGTATCACATTATATTTGTATTCACCGATATACTAGTTATAAAGTATCTATAATTGTGAATACAATATTTAATGCATATGATGCATGTGAATGAGATCATTTGAGAAATTCAAATGTGATAAAATGATCTAGGGTACTGCATACTTAAAATATACTTAAGATTTATTATTTATCGAGAAGCTATATATTCCTAACAAATGTATAACAAAAGAGTTCTCGAAGTATGCTGGTCACACAGCCTATTTTCTTATATGATTTGTTGCAGAGAATAGGAAATAATCTTCTCTTGTGAAATGCTGAGAAAGTATGGATCCCATTATATGCAAGTGGGAGATGTTGGAACATGGGTTTGGGTCGTCCAAAATGGGTCCATAACTCGATCCATACCCAACCCAATAAACACCTATAAATAGGCAAAAGAAAAGAAGTTTTGGGTTAGTTAACAAATCATTTCCTTAGAATTTCTTAGAAACTCTCTATTTTTTCTCTTTGCACACAAAAGAAGAATTTATGCTATGAACAAATTGTCTTTTCAAAGTGATTGCTAATACAACTAATGAAAGCAAATACAAGATCCTGAATTTTTCCGTTACAAATTTCTAACATTCAGTATGTATGAATTTAATTTCATATTCCTATTTTAAATAATCCAACTATATATATATTTGATAATAAATAGTACATCTTTTAAGGTATGTAAATATAAATCTGTTATACTATCAACACAAAATTTATTACACACTAAATGAATTAAAAAATATTATATTATAAGTGAAGTTAAGTAAGTTTTTTTATCAATAATATTTTAATGATATAGTAATATTAAGAATAAACATAGGTAAGGACTTAAAGAAGTCATGGCTCCTAAGCAATTAGCTATTGTGACATATTATATTATAAATTTTATTTTATATTTTAGCTTTAATAAAATTACATATTGACCCTTTTAAAAAATTTAATATTGCTCCTTAATGTATTATGTAATTTCTAAATAATATATTTTCTTACTTTTATAAAAATAAATTTTATCATTCTATTTTAGTAATAAATAAATTATTTCCTTATCTATTTTGATAAGATGTTATTATAACTTACAATCATTCATTTTTAAGTAAAAAGATTGACACACTTAATAATAACCAAAATTATGACAAGAATATATTATCAAATTTGACTTTTAGTTATTGATTGTTATGTTAGATGAAACATAATAACTTATTTAAACGAAAATCTATTATAAATATTATTTTAAAGTTAATTCCTTAATTATATTTAAATAAAATTATCGTGTCATTTTTTAATTTTACTAAATTTCATAAATTAAATAGTTATAGTTACATAAATTTATTTTAAAATTTTTATTATATACTTACATGTGTGTAAATAGATAGCCCCTTAATGAAAAGTTTCTATTTTTTGTCTAAGTTAGAGATGGCAACAGGATGGAGTAATGATAGATTGATAGTATATTGCTTTACTTTATAGCTGCATTAATTTACCCCATTCTTAATTGTGAGGTAAGTTGGTGTCCTATTTTTGTGATTTGTGGAATATCGATGATTTGTGAAAAAATATGAAAATATTAAAAAATTAAAATTTATAAAATTTAAATACAGTGATAATTAATATTTAATATTCAATATAATATAATAATATTAATTTAAAATCACATATAATATATCTAATTAATCTTAAATAAAAAATAATTAAATAAATATTAATTAAAAATAATTAAAATAAACATTTCTAATTATATAATTATTAAAATTAATTTATAGTAATATATATTTTTGAAATATTATATAAAAATAAAAATAATTTATTATTTCAAGACATCGCAAGATAAAACAAAATAATGTTGCCTTACTTCACATAACTACTCCTACTCCAAATTAAAAACTTGATTCGTACCTTATTCCGGTAAGCCCTGAGATCTATTTGTTTTGCCAACCCTATTCCCTAGTCCAAGCAGCCAATGGTAAGACTTGAAGAAATGACGAAGCAATGTTTACATTAAAAAATTCTACCAAAAACAAAATTAAAAAAATATCGGTGCCCCAGGACAGTGAGAGAGTGCCTTGGGCCAATAAGAAGTTATATTATGACCCAGAATCTTCATAGGCACTTTATTTATGGTGGTCAAGACTACAATGCCTTGGACCTGTTCATGGGCAAATCACCCTGGACAGGTGGGCCAATTAAATATTGACACCTAGCATCTGTGAGACTGATTTCATATTTTTAACTGGATTTGTTGAATCATCCTTCATCTTATGTTTTTCTCCATCTACTACCTCAATTGTAAGTAAAGCTGAATTATATTAAATTAGACGGGGTTACATTTGGATTTCCTCTTTTGTCCCGCGCACTTCCTATCGAACACAATCGTCGTCTTCATCTCTACTAACTGTGTCCTAAGCCATCATCTTGATGCCATTATTGCACAGCTTTGGTTTTCCTCTTCGTCTTTGTCCGTATCTCTATTCAGTGCCATTCACGAACTGTATTCGAAGCCCTCATTCCGTACACCATTATTGCGTGCCCTCTCTTCACTACACTGCTGTCCCATAGCTTCTCTTCGCCACACCATTGCTCCATAGGTAATACAATGGTCCTTATCTCTATATACTTACATTAGATCAAAGGCTTCAATTATAATTTTTGATTTCTTATTCACAACTCAACACTTAGTTCATTCCTTCCTACTTTATTTTACCGAATAGTAGAATAATTAAAATTGAATTAATTGAGGTTAGGGTTTGGAGTTTGGCATCATTTTTCATCTTCAATCACATTACATTCATTCAAATTCTTGATAAATTATTTTTCAAATTTCACAAACTCACTGATGCCTTCAAATTTCGCAAACACGGTGGCAACGACAGCTTTAAGAAGTCACTATTGGAAATGGAGCAGATCGCTGGTGTTAGCAAGGGTTACTGAGAGAGGAAGAAGCAAGAGAGAAGCCATGAGGATAGCATTGTGGTGGGGAGAAGTTGCGCCACAATGGTATCGTGGACGTATTCATGAGCAGTGCTGAGCAGAGGCACAGATAGAGACGAGGATCAACAGAAGCTGCGTAACAATGGCGTCAGGTATGAGGGCTTCGGATGCAGTTCGTCATTGGCGTTGAGTGTAGAGATACAGGGAGAGATGGAGATAAAGACTAATTCAAAAGAAATGCACCGAATAGAAGGAAGTGATATTATTTGATTTAGTAAATTCAGTAAAAAATTTGCACTCAACCTGAAAACAACTTAAGATGTGCCACGTGTTATTATTCGATTTGGCCATCTATTCTGGGTGAGTTACTCATGAACAGAAGTAGGGTATTATAGTTTGACCCTTTATGTTCTGAAATTTACGTTCATTGCTCTCGTATCGAATGAGGAGTAGTGTAATTGGCTTCAAATTCATTTTTCAGTTCCCGATCATGGATCCGTGAAGTTCAGTTCTAATTTTTTCTTCAACTATTGATGTCACTGATTTAAGTTACATATTCTTTCTTTTTCTTTTATACAATTTGATAAAAAAGTTACGATTATATTCATGTAACTTATTTATTATTATATAAATATTTTAATATAATTCATTATATATATTAAATTTTTTAAGAAATAAATAAATATAATTTAATATTTTCCTAAAATATTAAATTTTTTTAATATATATTATTTTTTAATTCAAAAGATATCATTTGATAAAAGATTAATAATTTTATTGATATATTTTTGTTGAAATAAAACATATATTCTTTTCTTTTGTATACAATTTGATAGAATAGATATGATTATATTCATGTAATTTTTTATTATTATATAAATGTTCTAATATAATTTATTATGCTTATTTAGTTTTTATTTAAAAATAAATAATTATAATTTGTTATACATATTGGATTTTTAGGTAAGAAATAAATAAATAAATAAATATGAGTTAATATTTTCCTATTTATTAAATATGAAAATGTAAAACATTTTATGATTATAGATAAGAATGCAAATAAGCTAATTTAAAAAGATATTATTTTTAAATTTTTTTAAAATAGTTGTTTAAGGGTTAATAAGTTAACTAAAATAATTATTTATTAAATACTCAAATTAGTTAATTGATTTGATTCAAATGTTAAAGGCATTCAAATCAATTAAAATTAATCAAAAAGTTATGTGCCAAATAGCCTTTTTAAACGAGTTGAATCTAAAAAAGTTAAGTTCAATTAATATATGAGTCAATTTTGATTTTAATACTACTTGATTCAAATAGATGGTGACCTTAAAAAAATTTAATAATAAAAATATATATTTATTTTCATAATATATAAAAATTTAATTATATTAATAATTATTAAAATTTTATAAAGAAATATGATATTTTGATTAAAGTAATCAATTCTCTAATATATGTTCTTATGGGTGGCTTTGGGGGTAAATTGCAAATTTAATTATATGAATTCAAATTTCTTAAAGAAAATTAATATCCATCTCTTCAAAATTTAATAAATTTTCATTCAAATCTTTAATAGATTACTTCGTTCCTTTTTATTTGTCACATTTTAAAATTTTTTTTATTTTTTGCTTTAAAATTTTAATAAAATATTAAATATTCTTTTTCTAAATTTACTCTTTTTTTAATTAATAAATATTTTATTATTTTATACTTTTAACCAACTTACATTTATTGTTTCACATTTCTCTCTCTATTTTCAACTACATTAAATTTTGTATAAAAAGATAATTTTGGAAAGTTTAATAAAAATAAAAAATTAAACTACTTTTTTAATATGTGTAAAATCAGTTAACTGTGATAGATAAATAAAAATGGAAGAGTATATTTCAACTCCTCTAAAAACTTTCTTTTCTAGCTTTGCTCTTGCAAGTTATTTTTTTGTTATTTGTAATTATTAGCATAACATAACAATTATGCACTTTTTTTTAATAAATGTCATGGTTATGTTGTAAAAAAATTATATTAATAAATAAAATATGATTAAAAATTTAACGTTTAATTTACTTATAAAACATAAAATTTTATAAACTCAAATTAAGGTGAAATGACAAATTATTTGAATAAGATTGTAGAAATTCATTTAGGTTCATTTTCAATATAAACATAAATTTAAATTCAAATATTTCAAATCTTATAAGAAATTGGGATTTAATAGCATATTATTTGAATAAATTTTTATGAATTTATTTAAATTTATATTCAAGTCAAGTTTGAATTCAAATTATTTGAATTTAATAATATTTAACTTGAATTCGAACTTATTAACTTTTTCATTTTAATACATAACTAATATAATGATATCTCAGTACACTATTAAATTTGGTTGCATATTAAGTTTACTGTTTTAGTATCAAATCTTGCACTTCATACAATAATATATTATCGATTTATAATCAGATCTAGTAATTTACTATAGGTTTCCTTGCCGGGAAAGGAAAAAGAAGTAATGGGTTCCCGGCCTGAAATTTGATGGATTTATTGGTTCAAACCGAAATTCGCACTCTTATATTGCGGGTCAATTTTAAATAAGATTCGTTAAAACCCAATAGATCTGTGTCTTCTGCCATCTCTGGGCGTTTCCTGCATGTACTAGCTGTTGTAAGTTGCGAACCATTAAACCAAGGCAATTGGCGTGTTACTCTTTCTTTCTAGTCCGCTCAAGTCATATATCTTATTTTCTCATGGTTAAACATCATTTTTTTCCTCCCAACAATGGATCCTTCACTTTCCTTTTCTCTCTGCAAGAGCTCTCCTTCACTTATCCCTCCATTTTCTAATCGATTCTCTGTCAAATCAAACACTTTGCGATTATCCCCAACCTTCTTTTCTCAACCTAGATTCTTCTTCCGGAAGTCATTCATTTCCCGCCAAGATCTTGTGATACAAGCTGTTCGGAGTTCGGAGCAGGCAGAAAATGACGGTTTTGTACTAGAAGATGTGCCGCACTTGACAAATTTCCTCCCGGATCTGCCGGTAAAGCTGAATAAGTGATAGTTTTTCACAAGACATTTGTTGATCATCCTGGTTGATTAAACTGCAATATGCTTTGCATCTGTTATGTTGTCTGTTGATTTATTTGCTTGAGTTTTGGAATTTGGCTATGGAATTGAACTGAAAGATTGTTTGACCTGTTCTACAATTTAGGAGACATAAAAAATAAAAAAAAATTATATATTGACAACTATGTCATAAAAAAATTATTTATTGACAACTATGTACATGCTAACATTGGTTGATTGATTGTGGCAAGGACCTAATAGCTAAGGAATTATTAAAACAGCTACAAAATGTTTAAGTTTAATGTCGTCCATGGATTTAATTTTTTTTTAATCCTTTCAATGTACTTGGAAAACATGACTGGGCTTTTGTTAGTTCCATTTATACAGCATTGAAGCTTGAAGAATATGATTTTTTTTTCCAAATAGTATTCATTTCACAAGACCTTGAGAGGTTGGTTCAAAGAATTTCATAAGAAGAAAAGATTTTCATTGGAGGGGACTTAAATGTATTTGTTGATAGTGAGGTAAAGTGATTTTTGGAAGTGCATGGAGGATTTGATTTTGGAACACAAATGAGGAGGGGCAAGCTAATCTTGATTTTTTAGTAGTGTATAATTTTAAGATTGCGAACACTTGTTTTAAGAAGCAAGAAGAGCATCTAATTACATACAAAGTGGAACTTTAAGGTTGCAAATTGATTTCTTTTTTATAAGGAATTTAAATAAAAGAATTTGTAAGGATTGCAAAGTGATTTCGAGGGAGAGTCTTACTATACAGCATAAGGTCTTGATCCTTGATGTCCATTTTAAAATCCATAACTAAAAAAGACGACAAATTATAAAACTAAAGATCAAGTGGTGGCAACTCAAGGGTGAAAAATAGATGACTTTTAAGAGAATATTATTGGAGGAAAGTAATTGAAAAGTACAAAGAAGTGCCAACCATATTTGGGATACGATGGCTAAAAGGGATACAATGGTTGCTAAGATAGTTTTAGGTAAATTAAAAAGTTTTGGACTGAGAGATAAAGAATCTTGTTGGTGGAATGAAAGTATGCAGGAAAAGGTCAAAATCAAAAAGGAATATTTTAAGGCTTTATATGTGTATGATAATGCTGAAAATTGGGAGAGGTATCGAATGGTTAGGAATGAGACCAAAAAGGCAGTGAGCGAGGCACGATCTAAAGTTTTTGAAGAGTTCTACCGAGATTTAGGGACCAAGAATGGAAAACGAAAAATTTATAAGTTTGCCAAAAAATAGGGAAAGAAAATTAAGAGACTTGGATCAAGTAAGGCATATTAAGGATGGAGAAAGACAAGTTCTGCTTACAAATGAAGATATTAAAGAGAGATGGGAGAAGTACTTTTATAAACTTTTCAATGACGAGTAGGGATTGATTAGGGATATGGAAGGATTAAAAACCGAGGAGGATAAACAAAATTTGGCTTATTATCATAGGATTCGTGTTAGGGAGGTAAAAGAAGTTCTTAAGAGGATGGATAATGGTAAAACTGTTAGTCTTGATGGTATTCCCATTGAAGTTTGGAAATATTTAGGAGGGTAAGGTATCTTTTGACTCACTAAATTATTTAATGAGATCTTTAGGTTTAAGAAAATGCGAAATGAGTGGAGGAGGAGTATTTTGATACTTATATATAAAAACAAAGGAGATATCCAAAACTGTGTAAATTATCGAGGGATAAAACTTATAAGTAATGATATGAAATTATGGGAAAAAGTGATTGAGTATAGATTAAGAGACAAGACTAGGATTGCAGAGAATCAATTTAGATTTATGCTAAGAAGGTATACAATAAAGGCTATTTATCTTTTATGAGGGTTGATGGAAAGGTATTGGAGTAAAGAAAGAGATTTATATATGATTTTTATTGACCTAGAAAAAGTTTATGATCGAGTACAAGAGAAGGTTGCAGAAGGCTCTGGAAAAGAAGGGAATTCGTGTTGTATATATCTGGGCTATATAGAACATGTATGATGGAGTAATTATAAGTGCAAGAACTTTCGGAGGAGAGACAAAAGATTTTACTATAAGGATAAGTCTACATTAGGGTTCAACTTTGAGTCCTTACTTGTTTAATGTAATTTTGGATGTCTTTACTAAGGATATATAAGAGATTATTCCTAAATGTATACTATTTACAGGTGATATAGTTCTAATTAAGGAATCGCGAGAAGATGTTAATTATAAATTCGAGTTTTGGAGATAGGCATTGGAATCAAAGGGTTTTCGCTTAAGTAGAATTAAGATAGAGTATATGCATTGCAAATTTAACAAGAAGTAAGATAGAAATGATTTAGAGATAAGAATTGAAGAGTATGTCATACTACAAGTATCTAAATTTAAGTCTCTGGGATTTATATTACAAAATGATTGGGAAATTGATAAAGATGTCACATACAGAATATAAGTTGGATGGTTGAAATGGAGAAAGACATCATGAGTTATTTATAACTACAAAGTACCTACTAAGTTTAAAGGGAAGTTTTATCGGACCGTTATATGACCAATTATGCTTTATGATATTGAATGTTAGGCTCTGAAGGGATAACAAAAGCAAAAAATGGAAGTGACAAAAATGAGAATGTTAAGATGGATGTGTGGTTATACAAGAAAAGACAAGATACGAAATAAATGTATACAAGGGCATATTGGCATGGCACTTTTTGAGAAGAGGATGATAGAAAATCAGTTAAGATGGTTTGGTCATATGCAAAGAAGGTCATTAGAGGCACTAGTGAGAAGAGTCGATTACATGGTTTTTAGCCCTGTGAAAAGGTATAGAAGGAGGCAAAAAATGACATTGGGGGAAGTTATAACAAGAGATCTCTTTGTGAATAATATTACTGAAAATCTAGTTTATGATAAAGTCTGATGGTGTCATGCAATCTATGTAGCTGATTTTACTTAATGAGATAAGGTTTTGTTGTTGTTGTTGTTGTATTATTCATTTCACGACAGGGAAAAAAACAAATATACCTGTCTTGGGTTGCTTTAAGCACTTAATTGATAAAAGTAAAGAAGAGTAGAAGGTGAGAGCTGTAGATGATGTGTGGTGATTATTTTTGCTAGTTTCAAATGGGTAATATGTATCAGAAGCTAATTGTGTGCCAAATAATAACTTCTGCAAGCACGAGTTTAATGATTTATCAACAACAAAAATGAAAGAAAATAGTGAGATGGAAGGACTAAAGATAATAATGATTCTATGATAGTATAGGTCTGGTCTAATTTACAGAAGCAATATGCACCAAAAAAAAGAGTCATAAGTAAATGCAGAATGCCCCCAAGGTATTTTTTAGCATAAAGTTCAATGGATATTTTGCTCTTTACTAATTAATTTTATTTGCAATTTTTTTTTTTTTTACTTTCAATGTAATATGATCCTATATATTAATTAAGCATTTTTTTTTAATGTATTCACATTCAGCCAATTAACCACATACTTCAATAGCCAAAAATAAGCATTTAGATTTCCTTTTATAATGAATTTGTCTTGACCACACAAGTGCTTTCCTATAGCCAACCATATTGCATATTGTCTGTGAGAGAATTTGATTGATATATGGAAGATGGGATAGGGAATCATACTGGACTCCTATTTCTTTAAACAGTATTTAATTCTACAAATTTAAGACAATTTAATTCAGGCAATGTTTGACCCTGTTTTAGTGGTTGTAAATGATGTACTTGTATTCATGATGGGGATCAAGAGAAAATGTGCAGCTCGAAGAAGTCAGAGCTGCACTCACAGTCTGTTATTCTTTAATGATTTCTCTTGTTAAGCAGTTATTCTGTTTTTCAGAATATGCTTCTTTGGTCTTTCACTTTTAAACCATATTGGTGACTCATCATACCTAACACATTACTTCCTTTATGCAGTCATACCCTAATCCATTGCACAAGAGCCAAGCTTATGCTATTGTCAAGTGGGTCCAGTTCTTTGGAATTTATTTTACATGAGTTGTGAATTTTTTGCTGTACCTTTTAATTTTTAACCTTCTGGTGAGTATTTTGTTCTTCCAGTCATTTTGACTTTGAAAATCTTGCATTTTCTTGATTGTTAGGGAAACTTTTGTAAGCCCAGAAGATGTGGTCTCACAGAAAGTAAGTGACCTAACTGTTCTCTTCCTAGTAAATGTATGATTGTCTGTGCTAAATGGTTGATATCTGTTACTGTATCTATTTTTCTAATCATGTCTTATCTGTAGACTGTTGTTAAAAAGGAAAGTCCCAGAGGAGTTCATTTTCGAAGAGCAGGACCTCGAGAGAAGGTAGTAACATGAAATGTGTATGTCCAATTATAATCTTTAGAAGCTAATAATGATCTATTCTAGTATTAGGTTTATTTCAAGCCAGAAGAAGTACGTGCTTGCATAGTGACTTGCGGGGGATTATGCCCAGGAATTAATACTGTAATAAGGGAAATAGTATGTGGCTTGAACAACATGTATGGTGTAGAAGATATACTTGGAATTGAGGTGAGTTTTTGTGAAAAGAATATCTTGGTTACTGTGTGCCATTTGCTCCTGCTTATTGAATAATACTATATGCTTTTTACAAGGGACAGAAGTACATCAGAGGAGGATAAAATCCTACTAAAAAATATTTGATGCTTATTGCTTATTAGTTGAACAAATAATAACAATATTGCTAGCTTTCTCATTGCCTAAATGCTTAAATGCATGAATATATGATGACATTTAAAAAGAAAGCAAAGGGAGAACTGGAAAAAAGAATTATTGTGAAGTGTATGAGATTGAATGAATCTCTGATGATCTGCTTATGTTACACATGCTTAGTATAGCTGTATAATATGATTGCTAAGTTGCTAACTACACTATTTGTGCTATTAATTGCACATTTGACACCCTCTAAGAATGGGGCTTCATTCTAATCTTGCTCGTATATAATTTATCCTTGATCCCCTAAGGACTTGGTGAAGATATTTGCTAGTTGATCATTACAATGCATGAATGTTGTACAATTTCTCTTTATAGAACATTTTCTATTTTTTCTTTGAGAAAGTAATAATCTCTATATAATTTATTCTCCCGTGAAGTACTGGAATGGAGGACGATATATGTATAAATTCCCATTAATTCACACAAGTTTCTTTGGTTTTGATTAAAACTTTTTGTTACTAAATCGAATAACTTGAAATTGTTGGAAAGAATGGCTTGAGAAAATTATCTCAGCCTTGGTTCTTTATATAGTAAAATTACAATCAATACATTTTAATGCTAGAGAATAAAATCCCTAAAATTATGCCTAGACATTTCCTCATTTATCATAGTCAACTAATACATATCAATTACATTTATTACTATTTAACACTCCCCCTCAAGTTGGAGCATATATATCATATGCACCAAGCTTGTCACATATGTAGCTTATTTTGGGCCTCGGAGGGACTTTGTGAGCATATCGGCCAATTGGTCATTCGAGTTCACAAAATTTGTGATAATTTCCTTTGCAACAACTTTCTCTCTTACGAAGTGGCAGTCAATTTCAATATGTTTGGTTCTTTCATAAAAAATAGGATTAGAAGCAATATGCAATGCTGCTTGATTGTCACATATAAGCTCCATAGGACCAGGTGTATAAAGTTTTAACTCATGTAACAATTGTTTTAACCATATGAGTTCACAAGTAGCTAATGCCATAGCTCGATACTCTGCTTCTGCACTTGATCTTGCCACTACACTTTGCTTTTTGCTTTTCCAAGAAATTAAATTTCCTCCAAAAAGAACACAATAACCTGAAGTAGAGCGACGATCATCTGAAGAACCTGCCCAATCAGCATCTGAGTAACCAACAATTCATGTGTACCCTTTATTCTCATACAACAAACCTTTGCTTGGATTTCCTTTTACGTAGCGAAGAATTCGAACAATTGCATCCCAATGAATATCACATGGTGAGTTGAGAAATTGACTCACCACACTCACTGCAAATGAAATATTTGGTTGAGTGATTGTGAGATAGTTTAATTTTCCAACAAGCCTGCGATATCTTCTCGGATCTGAGAACGGTTTACCTTGATTGGGTAATAGTCTAATATTTGGATCCATAGGAGTATCTATAGGTTTAGAGTTTATTAGTCCTGTCTCATCTAAAACATCAAGGGCATATTTGCGTTGAGAGATAGAAATTCCACAACGGGATTGAGCCACTTCAATGCCAAGAAAATACCGAAGTTTTCCCAAATCTTTTGTTTGAAAATGATGGAAAATATGTTACTTGAGTCGATCTATACCAACTTGATCACTTCTTGTAATAACTATATCATCAACATAAACTATGAGATATATAGATTGAGAGGGAGATGAATGGTGATAAAAAACAGAATGATCTGCTTCACTTTGACACATGCCAAAATCTCGAATAACTTTAGTAAACCTCCCAAACTAAGCTCGAGGGGACTGCTTAAGACCATATAGAGATTTCTTCAAACGACAAACAAGACCAGGCTCCCCCTGAGCAACAAACCCCGGAGGTTGCTCCATATAGACTTCTTCTTCGAGGTCCCAATGTAAAAAGGCATTTTTGATATCCAGTTGATGTAGAGACCAATGATTAATGGCTGCAAGAGATAAAAACAAGCGAACAGATGCAATTTTGGCAACAGGAGAAAAAGTATCACCATAGTCTAAGCCAAAAATTTGAGTATATCCTTTAGCAACCAATCTAGCTTTCAATCGGTCTATTTTTCCATCTGAGCCAACCTTGATAGTATACACCCAACGACATCCAATAGTAGATTTGTTAGATGGTAAAGAAACTAGATCCCATGTGCCACTAACTTCTAATGCTGCCATCTCATCAAGCATCGCTTGGCGCCATCCTGGGTGAGAGAGAGCTTCTTGTATAGTTGTAGGAATAGAAACCGAGGACAAGGTAGAAACAAAGGCAGAATGGGGGGCAGATAAACGATGATAACTCAAAAAATTATAAATAGGATAAGGGTTACGAGTAGAACGAGTACCTTTACGAAGGGCAATAGGAAGATCGGCAAGTGGATCTGAGGTAGGAGATTCTACGGGACTGGATAGTGAGTCAACAGGTGGATTATCATCATCAATTACTTGAGGTGCATTTGGACGAAGGCGTCGTTGATAAGTGATAAGAGGCCGATCTTGTGGTGAATTTGAAGGGATTGAATTAAGGACTGGTAGGGGCAAAACCTCAGATATGGAAATAGATTCTCCAGAAGAAGAAAAGAAATAAGAAGTTTCGAAAAAAGTAACATCAGCAGATATAAAATATTTCTTTAAATTTGGAGAATAACACCTGTACCCTTTTTGTAGTCTTGAGTAGCCCACAAAAACACATTTTATCGAACAAGCTGATAATTTATCTTTGCCTGGAGTAAGATCATGAGCAAAACAAGTGGACCCAAAAACACGAGGAGAAAGCTTATACAAAGATTCATTAGGGTACACTAAAGAATAAGGAATTATATTTTCTAAAACAGATGAAGGCATGCGATTAATTAAATAACAAGTTGTTAAAATAGCATCACCCCAAAAATGAAATGGAACATTAGCATGTAATAATAGAGTTCGTGCAGTTTTAACTGAATGACGATTTTTTCTTTCAGCAACTCCATTTTGTTGTGGAGTGTGAGGACATGTTGATTGATGAATAATGCCTTGTGATAACATAAAAGAAGTAAAAGATGCAGAAAAATATTCACGAGCATTGTCACTACGAAGTATTTGTATATGTATTCCAAATTGTGTACGAATCTCAAAAACAAAGGATTTAAAAATTGAAAATAATTCAGAACGATCTTTCATCAAATATAACCAAGTACATCGAGAATAATCATCAATAAAAATTACAAAATACCGAAAGCCTAAAGTAGTACTGACACGACTAGGACCCCATACATCTGAATGAATTAAAGAAAACAAAGACTTAGCTCGACTAGTAGTTTTAAAAGAGAAAGAACTACGGACATGTTTACCGAGTTGGCATGACTCACAATCTAAAGACTTCAATTTTGAAAGATTTGGAACCATTCTCTGTAATTTTGAAAGACTCGGATGACCCAAACGGCAATGAATTAATTTTGGAGACTCTGCAGCAATACAAGTAATTGATGATGTTGGTTGAATGTAATATAGGCCTCTTGACTCACATCCGGTACCAATTGTCTTCCCCGTACCCCGATCCTGTATTAAGAAAGAATCAGAAAAGAATGTTACAGAACAATTAAGAGTTCGGGTAAGTTGACTGATAGAAATTAGGTTGAAGGGAGAATTGGGCATGTAAAGAACAGATTGTAAATTTAGAGAAGAGAGAGGTTTAGCTTGACCAATACCATAAATGGATGTTTTAGAACCATTAACTAATGTAATTGAAGGAAGCGATTTAGCAGTGCAATCAAGATGGGTAAAAAGAAATTCATTACCAGATATGTGATCAGAAGCTCCTGAGTCAAGAATCCAACGATCATGAGATGCAGAATGAGATAAGCAAGCAATAGAATTACCTGTGTCTACAAGGGATGTAGAATGCGTCTGTTCTTGTTTGGACGCCTTGTATTGAAGAAACTGTTCTTTCAAGAATTCTTGATATTTTGGATCAGAAAAGACAGAAGATTGATCAGTTGATTCTGAACCAGATTGAACTACATTTGTAGAACCAGATTGAACCACATTAGCTGATCTAGGAGGTCGGCCATGTAAAGCAAAACATCTATCTCGGGTATGTCCTGACTTATGACAATAAGTGCATTGAAGTCGATTGCCTCGACCACCACCATTACGTCCTCCTCTATTGTTGCGTCCACCACCTCGTCCCTTTCCATGATCACTAGCATGTGTCACCAAGGTAGAGTTTTCAATATTAGTATTTGGAGTAGTCGAAGCGGTCGAAGTGGGTAATCGTAACAGACGGTTGATTAACATTTCTGTTGTAGGAACCTCTGCATTGCCCAATGTCTGTTGACGGAAGGTGTCAAGTTCAGAGTTCAAACCAGCAAGAATAAAAACCATAAGAAACTTATCTTGTTGTTTTTCTTGCTCTTTAATATCAGTAGTGACAGGCAAAAGTTTCTTGTACTGAGTTATTGTTGTTTTGGCAATGGTAACATAAGAAAATAAATCTGACTCTTGTTTTAAATCCTTCAGTCTGGTCACAACTTCATACAGTTGTTGAATATCATTGGAGTAGAGATTCTTGGCTTGCTCCCAAAAAGTGTAACAAGTGTCATATGGTTGAAAAATAGGTAGCAAGCTAGGATCAACAGATTGCCACAGTATCGCACATAATTGTGCATCAATCATACTCCACTCGTGTTGTTTATCAGCTGGAACATCTTCAATTTTTGTAGTCAAGTATTCAGAATATCCTTGCCCTTTAAACCATAATAAAACAGAAGCACTCCATGAGGAATAGTTGGAACCATTCAATTTTGCAGAAGTAATTGTTGGAGTACTAGAGAACGCAAAGGAAAAGATACTGCTAGAATTATTCAATTTAGAAGTAGACATGATAGAGGGTAAAAGAGAAAAGGAAGCCACTGATTAAGAAAGGTAGAAAGAGAGGTAGGGAAACGGTGCTGTCTGGTTTGGTCTGTCTAGTTCTGTTCTGATCTTTCATTTTTTTTTTAAAATAAAACGGCTGGTACCAACTTGACAAAGAAAAGGGAATATGGTGATTGGGCTGGCAGAAAGAAGAACACGGATGGAGTCAGGGAGAGGAGGCAAGCAGCTTACAGTGGCGCGTGCAGTACACGTGCGTCTGGAACGGTGGCGCGTTAGTGACGCGCGCTAGCTATGGTGGCCGGAAATTCACCGGCGATACTGATTCTGGTGGTGGTTTTGGAAAAATTGAAGTGCTACCCCGTGAATCGAAGAAATTAGACTTGGGTGTGTTCGGACCAGAAAATATTTCTGTGCAGGGAAAATTTTGGTGATCTGGAGGATGGGTCTGTGTTTAAAAAAAAAGGGAAAAAGGAATTAGAATGCAGAAGCAGAGTCCCTCAATGTGAGGACTTTGATACCAACTTGAAATTGTTGGAAAGAATGGCTTGAGAAAATTATCTCAGCCTTGGTTTTTTATATAGTAAAATTATAATCAATACATTTTAATGCTAGAGAATAAAATTCCTAAAATTATGCCTAAATATTTCCTCATTTATCATAGTCAACTAATACATATCAATTACATTTATTACTATTTAACAGAATATTTGAGCAATATCTGGTCATTATGTTGTTAGAGCACTGGATCATCATTCTAAGAACTCCATCCATAAGAATGCAATGCCCATATTTGGAGCATCTACAACAAGGACAACTGCTCAATCAGCATATAGACAAGCATAACCAACGACTTGAGTATGAACATTATCTCAATAAGAGGCTTCTTAAGGTGTTCCTTTGATCAACCAGACATAGTGGTTGCTCCATATATACTTCTTTCAGTTCAGATTGAATGAGCATTTAATGTCCAATTACAGAAGAGGGCAACAATGAATCTCAACAATTGAAAGAAGTTATTGGACAGAGGTTACTTTGTCATATGGAAGAAAACTATCACCTTAGGACAACATATGGTGTAACCTTTAGGAATGAAACTAGCCTTCAACCTTAACAATGTATACCGAATGGCACCAATTGTGCGCGCACCTAGAGGTGGTGAGATGCAGTCCCATATGCCACAGGAATGTAGTGCAACAATTTATTGAGCATAGCATGACACCAACCATCATAAGGGAAAGTTCTTCCTGAACAGTTCCAGGGATAGAACGAAGGACAATGCAGAAGTAAGAGCATAAGGGGGGAAGATGAACAATGATATCTCAAGAAAGTTAAATGTGTGTTGAGGGTTACAAGTGGGGAAAGTACCTTTATAGGGACATAGGAGGACTAATAGAAAGACAAATGACTACTAGAAAGCTATTGAGGCAGGGTGTGATGTTAATCCTGGGAGTTGGGACTTGACTTTACATATTTTTCTCTTAAAAGCTTTTATGTTTAGCTTTACTTGAAAGAAATAATTATGTTAAAATTAAATGACATGGATGACAACTGTTATAGTTTTTCAACTCTATTTTAGCTGCCCTAATTTGGTTCAAACATCTGTCTTTCAAATGCTGTTAGTTATACTGCTTTTTTGTGCTGTGAAGTATTTTGAGTTCTTATCATTTTGTTGCTCATAAAAAAATCAGGGAGGATATAGAGGATTTTATTCAAAAAATACTATGAGACTGACACCTAAAGTGATTAATGATATCCATAAACGTGGTGGAACCTTTCTTCGTACATCACGAGGAGGACATGATACCCACAAAATAGTTGATAACATTGAGGACCGGGGAATAAACCAGGTGGATGTTTTTTTATCACTTCTTTAACAGACTGGCTTTTCTTTGTTAATACTTAGCACATTCTTGATTTAATATCTAAACCAAAGGGAAATTTGATCTGTGTATTTCAGGTATACATTATTGGAGGTGATGGTACCCAGAAAGGAGCTGCATGCATTTATGAGGTAATTGAATGTTCTCATGAATTTAGTTTTTTCCCCTTAACTTATTAATATAGCTTTGTAATGGCATCACCATGATGCATGTGGACATACTTTTGTCAAGGAAGTTGAAAAGCGAGGTCTTCAAGTGGCTGTGGCTGGAATTCCAAAGACAATTGATAATGATATTGCTGTAAGTTATGTTAGAATCTATGCTTACATATACTTATTTGCTTTTTGTGCTTTATTGCAAATTTTCCCTAAAAGTCATGTTTTGTCACACCTACCAATGACAGTATTATTGATTATGCACTTGGTTGGTTTAGGCAGTTTGTGTTTGAAACCACGAAGTCAGTTTAGTTGAGTGGTTCATTGGCAAAGTGTAAAGTCTCCTTGACCATTGGGTATATAGTTTAATCGCAAGTTTTTCCTATTTTTTAACCTGAAAAATTAACTAATATGTTATTGTGTTTTTGCAATGGGTTTCAATTGAGCTGGTTTGATACTAATATAAAATAAATTCATTCTTTAGTTTAAGCATTTTGTTCATTCATGGTATTAACATATTTGGGTTTTTCAGAATGACTGAATCTTACATGATTCATATACATAGAATGACAACAAAACCTTATCCCAATAGTGGGGGTCAATTACATCGATCAAACAATACCACTGAGCTTTATCAAATATCCATTTTATTTTGATTATGTTGACTATTATGGTTTTTCATTAGTCTTCTTCTCTTCTTGATTGATAATTATAAAATTACAAGTATTGCCCTTGCATTTTGTAAACATGAGTGTTTCCTGTTATTTGCTTATTTTATGTATTATTCTTTAGTTCTTTAGGTTTCAATTAGCATTGTTCTTTATAATGCATTGGTTCTAGCTAGTTGATTATATTTTTGAAACCATCAATGTTCCTTTATCACTTATGGTTTATTGACATTTTACTTTCATTTAGAAACTTGAAGACTGAGATCAAGCTTTATTGATGTTTGCATATGACCTCAGAAGTTTCATTTATTTATAACTGAATATAAATATTTGGGGTACAGATTAACCTGATTAGCCAGGAGGTGACTGAGATGTATTGCCCTAATAAAATAAAATAACAACAAGAAAGGAGCTTTTATTCCATTAGATTGGGTTGGTTAATTGCCTGATAAAATGTACTATTAAATATGGTTGGAAAAACCTATTAGAATGAATTTACTGGGTTTAATTGTTTGTTCTAAAAGTTATTTCACATAATGAAACTGAACTGATGGAATGATTGTCTATAATGTGATAATGTCAGAAATCTGGAAAGATTATAGTTTTTGCTAGTTGCAAAAAACATGAGGGTGTAAATTTGATTAGCTTGTTCTAAGATCTTTAGATATCAGAATGCTTTTATAAAAATAAAGCATGATTCCAAGCTACTGGCAGTATTTAGTAAAATTTCTAAAATTTTGAATCATGATTTTATTAATTTAACGAAGTAGCAAATATTGTCTTGATCTGTTTCAAGCCTTCAAAATACTTTCACTTGGAAAGCTTTGTGTTGATTCAGTGACCAATACTTACCATTTTTCTCTAGTTTATTATCATCGTTATTGTTATTGGTTTCAGGTAATAGACAAATCCTTTGGATTTGATACTGCTGTAGAAGAAGCTCAGAGAGCTATTAATGCTGCACATGTGGAGGTTGAGAGTGTTGAGAATGGAGTTGGAATTGTTAAATTAATGGGAAGATACAGTGGTAACAGCATTTAACCAATTCCGTTTTGTGATTTTATGTTTCCCTCTCTTTTCTTTATCTATAAAATGTCAATGAATGGGAGTTTTATTTGAAAAACATTGTATTGGTGACAGACCATTAATCATCTTATTTTTAGTGATATTCTTTATAATCTTCCATGTGCAGGTTTTATTGCTATGTATGCAACTTTGGCTAGTCGAGATGTGGTAGGATCCTTTCCCAATCTCAGAATTTGTGATATTTTTCATCACTGAGGGTTATTGAATTGATTGATGCTATTGCTATTTTGGATTTTTCATTTGATGCCAGGAGAAATTTGGAAAAAGCATGAGCTTTAGTATTCAACATCCTTTTAGTTGATTTGCAAAACATATATAACAAGGCTGTTATCACAGCAGACATAGTTGTTTCTGATCCCTTGAAAATTAACACACATGCATATCAAGCCAGCTGACACCATAAAGAATATAGTACAAATCTCATTATGATTGATTAAATTTGACAATAGTTCTGATGTGTTGGCTTGTGTGAGGACATCACAGTTTATTGATACTGGTTATGTAGTTGTTGCCATTTAGCATCTCCATTGGAGCAAATAAAGTGCATTGCATTTTAATGCTTCTGTCATGTTTCAATTTGGCAACCATTACTTCCCATCTTTTCCCTAGTTGCTTGGCCTAGCATATTTTGACGAGGCACTACCCTTTCTTCCTGGCATATATGGAAAGTTCTGATTGTGATCCCTCGGCTATCTAGTAGAGTTATCAATTTGTGCAATGGAGTTAAAGGACATTCTTTAGTGGTTAACTTAATGAACCTGATTTTTTGTTCGTTAACAACATTATGAAAGATGTCATGAACATGTCCCAGTGCTAGGATTAAGTTTTAGCCCATTCTATAATCCAGTGCGAATTGGGATTTTGCACTTTGTCTATAAAAAGTAATGAGAAAAGAAGATTGGCTGAAACCCCAGGAAAGTGCTTCTTGGCAAATATGTTAGCTATCCTGCCATGCTTCTTTTCAGGCAGTTTCTTATGTTTATTTTCTTCTGTAGAAAAAGAAAAGTTTATTATAAAGGAAAAAAATGCACAGCTAAAGGATACCCACCAAACTCTGTTGATATAGTTAGTTTTCTCCCCCCGTGTTTCTGTTTTTTGGTTGTTTGGTGGATGATTCCTTCTTACTCTGCATTTTTCACAGAATAAATTTTAAATGGTCATCAAGAGTCCTTATCCATGCAACTCTTCTCTTCATAAATATTTTGCTTTTTATTAAAAATACAATTAGAGGAAGACTTGCTCATAGTATGAGTTGTGACAGGATTGCTGCTTGATTCCAGAGTCTCCATTTTATTTAGAGGGAAGGGGTGGGCTTTTTGAATTCATTGAAGGGAGGCTAAAAGAAAATGGACATTTAGTTATTGTGGTTGCAGAAGGGGCAGGTCAAGAATATGTTGCTGCGGAAATGCATGGTGCTGATGAGAAGGATGCATCAGGAAACAGGCTACTTCTTGATGTTGGTCTATGGTTGACCCAGAAGATCAAGGTATGATTCATTAACTTTCTTTATGTTCCTTACATTCTTCCATGCTCTGGTCATAGAAATGTATTTTCAGGTGTTGGGTATGGTAGTTTTAATCTTACATATTTCTTGAGAGTTGAGAATGCAGAAGAATACTAATCTTTTCTGGTGTTAATTTTCTTAAGTTTTAGGATTTCTGATCTTAGCATAAAATTTAGCCTGAACATTTTTTTTTTTTACTATCACTGATGGGAATTTGTCGTCTTTATAGTTGATCAATTCTTTAACATCAAATTTCCAAAAAAAAAAAAAAAAGAAAAAAAATCGTGCAAGATTTTGTCTTGCAATTTTAGTCACAGCACCTGTGAGTAGCGTTTCTGAGAGTCATTTGAAAAATGTTGGTTGCACTTTCCTAAAATCATAATGTTTCTTGTTAGACGGTTTTTATTGGACTTCTTAATTTCTTTTTACTCCTTAAAAGTGGAAATAAACAAGGTGGGTTTGAAGCAGTTTATCCATATGATATTTTTGTTTTACTTCATTTGGTGATACACTGAGAGGAGTTCCATTTTTTCCCCGATTCCTTTTAAGAGATTAATCCTGATTTCTTAATCCTTATACCATGTGTCACAGGATCATTTTACAAAGGTCCATAAGATGGCAATAAATATGAAATATATAGGTACGTCCATCAGATGATCACTTATTATTTTATTTCATTTGTGTTAATTAAGAGAGAAATTTGTATTGCCATATTCTCAACTGAGTTAGGCAGTCACTATATATATTATAATACAGGGTACATATAGCAGAATATAATAGATGTGGAACCTATTTACTAACACTCCCCCTCAAGCTGGGCTATAGATGTCAATCATGCCCAACTTGTTACAAATTTCATCAACCCGTTTTCCCGGAAGAGCTTTAGTAAATAAATCAGCTAATTGTTCCCCTGTTCTAATATGTCTAAGACTAATAATTCCTTCTTGTAACTTCTGTCGAATAAAATGACAGTCAACTTCTACATGTTTAGTTCGTTCATGAAAAACTGGATTTGAGGCAATGTGAGTAGCAGCTCGATTGTCACACCACAATTGCATAATCCCATGAGTCTTGATGCCAAGTTGCTGAAGAAGATAATTAATCCATACAAGTTCAGATGTAGCATGAGCTATAGCACGGTATTCAGATTCTGCACTGGAGCGAGATACAACTGCTTGCTTCTTACTTTTCCATGATACAAGATTTCCTCCAACAAATACACAATACCCAGAAGTTGATCTCCGATCTATAGGACATCCGGCCCAGTCTGCATCAGAAAAAGCCTCCACTCTGCATCAGAAAAAGCCTCCACTCTGCAATGATCATGATTTTTATATAAGACTCCTCGATCAGGTGCTTTCTTCAAGTACTTCAAAATGTGTGTAAGAGCATCCCAATGAGAAGTCCTTGGGGAGTTCATAAACTGACTAACCACACTTACTGGAAAGGCAATATCAGGCCTAGTTATAGTAAGATAGTTTAATTTTCCTACCAATCTCCTGTACTGTTCAGGATTTTCAAGTAATTCCCCATCTTGTGGATTAAGCTTAATATTTGGAATCATAGGGTTCTCACATGGTTTAGCTCCAATCATTCCTGTTTCATTCAAGAGATCAAGCACATATTTCCTTTGAGATAAAAAAATCCCTTTTCGCCCTCGAGCAATTTCAATGCCTAAAAAATACCGAAGCGCTCCCAAGTCCTTAGTCTGGAAGTTAGCCTAAAGAAAGGCTTTCAATTGTGAGATCCTCAATTTATCACTCCCTGTAATCACAATATCATCAACATATACAGCCAAAAGAATACATCCTGAACTAGACTGTCTATAAAACACAGAGTGGTCATGATCACATTTCTTCATTCCAAATTTTGTCACTACTTCACTGAATCTCCCAAACCAAGCTCGAGGAGATTGTTTCAACCCATATAATGATTTTTTTAAACGTAATACCTTGCCACACTCCCCCTGAGCAATAAATCCAGGTGGTTGTTCCATGTATACTTCTTCATTCAAATCGCCATGTAAAAAGGCATTTTTAACATCTAATTGATGAAGAGACCAATCATGAGTAGCAGCAAGAGAGATGAGTAAACGAACAGAGGTAATCTTGGCCACAGGGGAAAAAGTCTCTGAATAATCAACACCATAGGTCTGAGCATAACCTTTAGCAACTAGACGTGCTTTTAAACGAGCAATAGAACCATCTGGATTCACTTTGACGGTAAAGACCCATTTGCAACCAATGGATTGTTTACCATCAGGTAAAGGCACAAGATCCCATGTCTGATTAGCTTCAAGAGCTGACATTTCTTCCTCCATAGCAGCACGCCACCCATTATGAGAAAGAGCTTCAAAATAGGACTTAGGAACAGTAATAGAATCTAAAGAAGTAATAAAGGCTCGAGAAGAAGCAGGTAAAGAAGAATAAGAGACATAGGTGGAGATGGAATAAGGGTGGTGAGGGTTACCTTTCTGAGTGCAAGTACGGATACCTTTTCGGTGAGCAATCGGAAGATCCAAATCAGAAGACACAAGGGGAGGATCTGCTGAGGAAGAAGCCGGTAGAGGAGATGAAGCTGATGGACCGTGGGAAAGCGAGTCTGGATCAGATGGTTGTTGCATGACTGGTGGAGGAGCTGCTGGTGGTACCTGCACTCTACGAGAATAAACAAACTGAATTGGAGGTCGAACCAAATTTTGTGGTGGATGAACTTGTGAGTCCAGTGAAGGAGGAGGGACAAGGAAGTATTCATCAATATGATTCTGGTGCTGGCAAGGGGGAGGAAGAGGGAGATGACCCAAAGAATGGGGTAGACTCAAAAAATGAAACATCAGAAGAAATAATATAACGATTTAACTCAGGAGAAAAACATCGATACCCTTTTTGAGTACGAGAATAGCCAAGAAAAACACACTTCAAAGACCGATGATCCAATTTCGATACCTGGGGACGGTGATCATGAACAAAACAGGTGCACCCAAAAATACGGGGGGAAATAGGAAAAAAAGGCTTAGAAGGAAATAGAATAGAAAAAGGTACCTGACCACCAAGAATAGAAGAAGGCATGCGATTGATGAGAAAACAGGCTGTAGAAACTGCATCTGCCCAAAAAATTTTAGGAACTTTCATTTCAAATAAAAGTGCCCGAGAAACTTCCAATAAATGTCGATTTTTTCGTTCAGCTACTCCATTTTGTTGTGGAGTAACAGCACAGGAAGACTGATGAATTATACCATGCTGAGACAAATAAGCTGAAAACTGTGAAGAGAAATACTCTTTAGCATTATCACTGCGAAAATTACGAATAGTTGTTTGGAATTGATTTGTAACCTCAGCATGAAAAGTACAAAAAACATTAAACAACTCTGAACGATTCTTTATTAAATAGAGCCAAGTCATTCTCGAATAATCATCCACAAAAGTCACAAAATAACGAAAACCATACTTTGAAATAACTGGGCAAGGCCCCCAAATATCTGAATGTACTAACTCAAAGGGGGATGAAACCCGCTTATTAACTCTAGAAACATAAGATTGGCGATGCTGTTTAGCAAATTGACAAGACTCACAATCTAAATGAGACACAGATGCTAAGTTAGGACATAATTTTCGTAAAGAGAGCAACGAGGGATGACCAAGGCGACAATGTAATTGATGTAGAGTGGGGGTAGCAGCAGCAGCAATTGGTTGAGAAACTTTGTCATCCAGCACGTATAATCCCCCAGATTCATATCCCCTACCAATAATCTTCTTCGTCAACAGATCCTGAAATACACAATAACCAGGAAAGAAGAAAACACCACAATTATAAGCACGGGTAATTTGGCTAACTGAAAGTAAATTAAATGGAAAATTTGGGAGGCACAAAACATTGGATAAAGAGATATCAGAGGTGAGATTGACCATGCCACTTCCAACAACAGAAGCAGTAGACCCATTAGCTAAGGTAACATGTGAAGGATGAGAATTAGTAAAGGAAGATAGGATACCTGTTTGACCCGTCATATGATCAGTAGCCCCAGAGTCAATGACCCATCTAGAATTGGAATGGGATAAACATGCAGTAGGATTACCTGTGTGAACTATGGTGGCAGTAGGTTGGGTGGGTGGCGGCTGTACAGAGGCCTTTAATTGCAAGTACTCAGCATATTCGTTATCAGATAATATTTTTCCACCAACTGGTAATAATTCTGAAAAATTAGATCTAAATTCTCTCCTTGAATTTCCAGAACCATTGGGACCTCCAGAATCGTTCATGAAATCAAAACTAGTATCCATATCCAGCCAGCACAGCAAAAAACCAGAAGAAAATTATCCAGAAAATAGAAAACGCCACCTGAACACATGAAACTGCAAAACCAACCTTAGAGAACCCTTCAGAGTCCTCCGAAACAGTGCCAGACGGAAGATCGCCGCCTGAAGATGCTCCACGCGCCTCCACGCGCCACCGCTTGCCTCTGCGCGTGGGCTTCACACGCCTCCGTACACACGTGCGTGTGGTGCCACGCGCCGCCTAGTCGGGATCTTCTCAGCCCGATCTGTTGTTCGGTGTACCCAGACCTTCCGTACCGGTGCCGGTTCTGCTTCCACGGCCTTGAACAGTGCTGTTCTGGTCTCCACTTCCGTACGCCGCCGTACGCCGCCGCCAAACAGCAATCCTGAGGTCTGGGCTTCCACCAACAAGCGGCTTAGAGTGCCGCTGGTCCCACCGTGACCTTAGTCACGCATAAAAGAATAAAAAAGAAAAGAAAAGGAGGAAAAAGAGAGAGAGAGAGTTGGGTTGTTGATTGAGATAGGAGAAGGATTATTAGAAGGCTCTAGATACCATGTTAATTAAGAGAGAAATTTGTATTGCCATATTCTCAACTGAGTCAGGCAGTCACTATATATATTATAATACAGGGTACATATAGCAGAATATAATAGATGTGGAACCTATTTACTAACAATTTGTTTTATGCAAGAAATCTTAGTGACATTTTCCTACTCATGATGTCATTTTTGTTTCATAAGAATTCTCATGTTTATATGTTATCTAATTTAAGATATAAATATCTGGATGTCTTTTTTTTTTTATTTATTTTTTTGGGGGGGTGATAATGAGGGCACAAGTGTCCTGAGACCTTTTGCAAGCTATTCAATTTCTTTACCAGTAGCTCTCACCTGGTAGCTTATCTGAGTAGAAATTAATTAAGATGAAAACATGTGACTATTATTCATAGGTTATGACAATCCTGAGGACCCAAACTCAAGAAAAATATATATGAAAATTTCCCATAAACTCGAAACCCTATTAAACATTATACTATTAATTAGTATGGTCTATACATTAAACAAAATATCAGTGAGAGTATATAATCATTTTTTGAGGAATTAGAATGATAGGGAGACTTCTGAGTTGCCTTTTTTTTAAAATAAATTTGCTTGATTCTTTTAATTTTTCCCATCTCCTAGAGAGACATACTTGGTTTTTATGTTCCTCTGGATCTTGTGAATCTTTATTTGAGTGTTTGGTAAAAAAATCCTACCAATCACTTTTGTGCTGTTTATTATATCATTTTATAAGGTCCAAGGTTCCAGTTTTTGTTTGAGCTGCTGTTCTTAATAGCATCAATTCTAATGATTAACTTCAGGTGCATTGACCTCGTAAGGCTTTGTCTCTAGGTATCTATTTGATGTGTTGCCAGATCACAAAGACCAGTAATCATATGTTTCTGTATTTCAATATGGCTTGGGAGTAAGGGAGCAAGTGTGTGTGTGTTTTTTTCCCCCTCTTTTTTTTTCTTCTCTCATTTAATGTTTCTTGAGATGTCCAGAAAGTGTGTAGGCTATTATCTACTCACTTCTGTAGTATTAGGAGTGATAAGGTCAAGAGAGCTGTTTATTTACTGTCATTTGGTGCATTTAGGTGGAAAGAAAGGCTAAATTTTTTCAGGAATTAGGTCCGCTCTATTATCCTTCTACGGGATAGGGTTTGGTTTTGTTGAAGTTTTGACACAAATCCTTTTTTTTTTTTTTTGGGTAAAATAGGGCAATCTCCTCCTTTTGTCTTTATTTCATGTTTGAATTTTGATTAGATAAGGATTCTAATCAAGTTAGATATATCTTATTATTTAATTTTGTGATCAAGTTACGCAATCTTTTGATTAGAATTTTGGATTATAAATACTGAAATTATGTAAGGTTTATCTGTGAAGGTGAAGAGGTGAGAGAGTATGTTTTGTAATCCTATGGGGGGTTACTTTAGATTCCCACAATTAGCTCATAATTCGGTTGGTGAGATTATTGAGAGTGTTTGGGAGAGGTGAGTTTGAGACTTCTTATATCATTTGTATTCTCTCTCTTGATTACTTAGTGAGTTTGTTTGTTATCTTTGCCTATGGAGTAGGCTAAAAGCTAAATAACGTTAAATATGTATGTCTTGTTATTTTACTACTTCTTTGATCTTGATTTATGTTGATTAGAGGAAAATTTGTAATGCCATATCCTCAATTGAGTTAGGCAGTTACTATATATAATATAATATAGAATATATATCATAAAATATAAGTGATGTGGGACATAATGCTACTTATCTACTAACACTCCCCCTCAAGTTAGGCTATAGATATTAATCATGCCCAATTTATTACAAATTTCATTAATCCGTTTTCCTGAAAGAGCCTTAGTAAATAAATCAGCTAATTGTTCCCCAGTTCTAATATATTTAAAGTCTAATAACCCCTTCTTATAACTTCTGCCTAATAAAGTGACAATCAACCTCTACATGCTTAGTTTGTTCATGAAAAATCGGATTTGAAACAATATGAGTAGTAGCTCGATTGTCACACTACAATTGCATAATTCCATGAGTCTTGATACCAAGTTGCTGAAGAAAGTAAGCAACTCATACAAGTTCAGATGTAGCATGAGTCATAGCTCGGTATTCAGACTCTACATTGAAGCGAGATACAATTGCTTGTTTCTTACTTTTTCATGACACAAGATTTCCTCCAACAAACATACAATACCCCGAAGTAGATTTTCGATCTATGGGACATCTTGCCCAATTTGCGACAGAAAAAAAGCTTCCACTTTGCAATGACCATGATTTTTATATAAAACTCCTTGACCAGGTGCCTTCTTCAAATACTTCAAAATGTGTGTAAGAGCATTTCAGTGAGAGGTTCTTGAAGAGTTCATAAATTGATTAATCACACTTACCAGAAAGGCAATGTCTGCCCTAGTTATAGTAAAGTAGTTCAATTTTCCTACCAATCTCCTGTATCGCTTAGGATCTTAAAGTAACTTCTCATCTTTCTCACTAAGCTTAACATTTGTAATTATAGGAGTTTCGCATGGTTTAGCACCAATCATTCCTATTTCATTCAAGAGGTCAAGCACATATTTTCTTTTAGACAATAAAATTCCTTTCCTTCCTCGAACAATCTCAATGCCTAAGAAATATCGAAGTGCTCTTAGGTCTTTAGTCTAGAATTTAGCTTGAAGAAAAGCTTTCAATTGTGAAATGCGCAGTTTGTCACTCTCAGTAATCACAATATCATCAACATATACAGTTAGAAGAATACATCTTGAATCAGATTGTCTGTAAAACAGAGTGATCATGATCACTGTTTTTCATTTCGAATTCTGTCACTACTTCTCTGAATCTTCCAAACCAAGCTCGAGGAGATTGCTTTAATGCATATAATGATTTCTTCAAACGTAGTACCTTATCACGCTCCCCCTGAGTAACAAACCTAGGTGGTTGCTTCATAGACACTTCTTCATGCAAATCTCCATATAAAAAGACATTTTTAACATCTAACTGGTCCAACTGGTGAAGAGACTAGTTATTAGTAGCAACAAGAGAGATAAGCAATCGAACTGAAGTAATTTTGGTCACGGGGGAAAAGGTCTGAATAATCAATACCATAGGTCTGAGCATATTCCTTAACTACTAAACGAGCTTTTAAACGAGCAATAGAACCATTTGGATGCACTTTCACAGTAAATATCCATTTACAACTAATGGATTGTTTACCATTAGGTAAATGCACAAAATCCCATGTCTGATTTGCCTCAAGAGCTGTTATTTCTTCCTCCATAGCAGCACACCATCCATTATGAGAAAGAGCTTCGAAATATGATTTAGGAATAGTAATATTGTCTAAGGAGGCAATAAAAGATCGAGAAGAAGCAGGTAAAGAAGAATATGACATAAAATTGGAAATGAAATACGGGTGGTTAGAGTTACCTTTCTGAGTACAATTACGAATACCTTTCCAAAGAGCAATAGGTAGATCCAAATCAGAAGATACAAGAGGAGGATCTGATGAGGAAAGAGCCGGTAGGGGAGATGAAGCTGACGGATCATTTGGAATGAAGTCTAGACCAGATGTTTGTGACTTGTCTGGTAGAGGAGCTGCTGAAGGTACTTGCACTCTACGAGAGTAAACATATTTAATGGGAGGTCGAATCCAATTCTGTTGTAGAGAAGCCTGTAGATTTTGTGAAGGAGACGATACAAGGAAGTATTCATCAACAGATTCTGAATTTGGCAAGATGGAGGAAGATGGAGAAGACCCAAAGAATGAAGTAAATTTGAAAAATGTAATATTAGAAGATACAATGTAACGATTTAAGTTGGGAAAAACACCGATATCCTTTTTAAGTACGAGAATATCCAAGAAAAACACATTTCACAGACCAAGGATCCAATTTGGATACTTGGGGACGATTATCATGAATGAAACATGTATATCCAAAAATACGTGGAGGAATAGGAAATAAGGACTTAGAGGGAAACAAAATAGAAAAAGATACCTGACAATCAAGGACTGAAGAAAGCATGTGATTTATTAAAAAACAAGCTGTAGAAATTGCATCTGTCCAAAAAACTTTAGGAACCTTCATTTGAAATAAAAAGGCATGAGAAACTTCTATTAAATGTCGATTTTTTCGTTCAATTACTTTATTTTGTTGTGGAGTAATAATACAAGATGACTGATGAATTATACCATGCTGAAAACTATGTAGTGAAATACTCCTTAGCATTATCATTTCGAAAATTATGAATAGTTGTGTGAAACTGATTTGTAACTTTAGTATGAAAAGTACGAAAGATATGAAACAACTTTGAATGATTTTTCATTAAATAGAGCTAAGTCATTCTTGAATAATCATCTATAAAAGACACAAAATAATGAAAACCAGATTTGGAAGCAATTGGGCAAGACTCCTAAATATCCGAATGTACTAACTCAAATAGAGATGAAACCCGCTTATTAATTCTAGGAATATATGATTGACTTTGCTGTTTAGCAAATTGACAAGACTCACAATTTAAACGAGAAACAAATTCTAAGTTAGGGCATAATTTTCGTAAAGATACTAATAAAGGGTGACTAAAACGACAATGCAACTGATGTGGAGTGGGGGCAGCAGTAGCAATTGATTGAGTAACTTTGTCATCCAGTATGTATAATCCCTATCAAAAATCTTCTTCGTCAACAGATCTTGAAACACACAATAACCATAAAAGAAGAAAATACTACAATTATAAGTATGTGTAATTTGGTTGATTGAAAATAAATTAATTGAAAAATTTGGGAGACACAAAATATTAGATAGAGAAATATCAGAAGTAATATTAACCATACCACTTTCAATAACAGAAGTAGTAGACCCATTAGTTAAAGTAACATGAGAAGGATGTGAGGTATTAAAGGAAGACATGATATTTATTTGACCAGTCATATGATCAGTGGCCCTAGAATTAATGATCTATCTAGAATTGGAATTGGAGAGACATGCAATGGAATTACCTGTTTGAACTATTGAGGTAGTGGATTGAGTAGGTGACGACTGTAAAGAGGCTTTCAATTGCAAATACTCAGCATATTCACTATTAGACAGTAATTTACCATTGTTTCTTGATTTTTTTGGGCTATTAGGACTCCCAAACTTGCTTCTTAAATTAGAATCTGCATCCATGATGAATAAACTTATCCAACCAGCAAATTAAAAACCAGAAAATTACCGAAAAAATAGAAAACACTGCTTGGAGTCACAAAATTGCAAAAACAACCTCATAGGGCTACTCAGAAACCTCCGAAACAGTGCCTTAGTGAAGATCGCCCCTTGCAGATCCTCCATACGCTGCCGTACACCACGTGCGAGTCACGCGTTGCCTATCCCAGATCGTCTTGCCGCGATCTGTCATCTTGTGTGCCCAAATCCTTCTTCTGGTGGGTGGAACTGCATCAACGTTGCCAAACAGCATGCTGCTACTCTCCTCTGCCACCAAACAGCACCTCTGAAATCTGGGCTCTCACTAATATGCGGCTCAGATTGCCGCTGACCCCATTGTAACTTTAGTCATGCATAAAAAAAAAAAATGAAAACGAAAGGGAGAAGAAGAGAGAGAGAGAACTGGGTTTTCTCTTTTTTTTCCTTAAATCGTGATGGAAGAAAAAAATATCTAGAAGGCTCTAGATATCATGTTGATTAGAGGAAAATTTGTAATGCCATATCCTCAATTGAGTTAGACAGTCACTATATATAATATAATACAGAATACATATCATAAAATATAAGTGATGTGAGATATAATACTACTTATCTACTAATAATTTATATCAACATATTGCTTCCTATTAGCATTTGATCTAAAATTTCCTATCAAGTGGTGTCAATGCTTGGTTGTGCCAGGTATGGGTTTTGGTTTAGGTTCAATGTGGATCTGGTTTTGGTTTGATTTTAGCTAGCTACTGATTTTGGTTCTGCTGAGTCGTGGATTTCGATTTTGATTCTACCAGGTTTTGGGTCTTGAATCAGATTTATCTTGATTCTGGATTTGGTTTTGTTGATCTTGGCTGATTTCAGTATTGCATTAAGTTTGATTGAAAAAGTTTCAACATGCATCTGTTTTGGAGTTTATCAATTCCAGATTTTGTTCAGGCAGTAGCTTTGTTTTGTATTTTTGGTGATTTTGTTTTGAAGAACTCTGTGGAGAAGATGATATAAATTTGATAAAGTCCTCTTTATTCAAAATTTGGTGGAGCTGCTTGATCTAGAGTTATTTAATAAAGAGCTTGAAGACTTTTGATGATAGAATGTGCTAGGGTGGAGATTATTGGGGTTTCGACACGAATCCTATTTTTTGTAAAATAGGATAATCTCCTACTTTTGTCTTCATCTTATTTTAATTTTGAATTTTGATTAGATAAAAACTCTAATCAAGTTGGATATATCTTATTATTTAATATTGCGATCAAGTTAGACTTATCCTTTCGTTAGGGCTTTGGGTTATAAATACTTGTATTATTTGGGGTTTATTTGTGAAGTTGGAGAGGTGAGACAGTATGTTTTGTAACACTTTGGGGGTTACTTTAGATTCCACAATTAGCTCTTGCTCTTTTTGTGGGATTATTGAGAGTGAAGTGTATATAAACTGTAAGGTATTTTAGGCTGTATCTGGTGTATGTGTTTGAGAGTTTATGTCTTTGTATTCATTCTCTTGATTACTTAGTGAATTTGTTTCTCATCTCTGCCCGTGAAATAAGCTAAAAGCTGAACTATGTTAAATATTTGTGTCTTGTTGATTTAGTGCTTCTTTGATCTCGAATTATGTCAACACATTGCTTTTGCATCATTGTCAACATCTGCTGAGAATCTTCCCTACAGATCTATTGCCTCCCTTTGGTTAAAAGTTAACAGCTATTTTAGATGATTGAGTCTGTCGGATTCGCATAGAAATTGGACAGCAGTGCTGTCCTCATTTTGTCCTTTCTTTGCCCCCTTTTCTTCATGGATTCCTTGTCCTCTTGTTATGTAATCTCTTATCTTTTTTATAATTTTCTTGTTTTGATAAAAAAGTAGTCATTATTTAATTTAGATTGTTCAAAAGTTATTGCTTGGTGCCTTTGCTGAAGTGGTAAATCAATTGGCACCCCAAGTGTGTTACAAGCGTAGGGGTAAAACATTATTCCTGTCCTCAAGTGAGTAAAAAAAGTCTATTAACTAACTCTAGAGTGATAAACCTTTGATACAAATTGAATAGATCTAGAATTAGTTGATAGATCTTTGATAATAAAGGACTTTGGTTGTGGATGTGTTTAGTAGAAAGTTATAGTGTGGTATGGATAGGAGGCAGGTCAAATGTTTCTCATTGCTAATGATACCATCCTTTTCTCACCTGAAGATAAAGCTAGTTTCATTAATGCTCTCGCCATTCCTCCAAATTTTTAAGGCTTTTCAAGTTTACATATTAATCTTTGTAAGAGAGGTGTGGCTGGGATTAATATTGGGGATTGTGTATTGCCAGATTTGGCAGGTGTTTGAGGTTGTGATATTTGGGATTGGTCAATGACATATTTCAGTGTTCCATTAGGTGGTAATCCGCTGTAAAGGAACCATGAGGTGAGTTGGGATATCTGCTGCAAATCAGAAAAAGAGTGAAGTTTAGGTATTGGTAGTCAAGTATCCAAAAATTATGCTCTTGTTGCTGAACGTTTGCAGGGGTTTTCTTGGACAGACTCTTGATGGCACATGGTAGGTCCAATGGATGGGATGCCTTGGTTGCAAATAGCATGTCTTTTAGAAGTCCTTGGAAATTCATCTCTCAAGTTTACTCTTACTTTCCTTTCCTTAGTTAAAATTTCTGTAAGGGATTGGAATTGTTTTCATTTTTGGAAGGATCCTTGGATGGGTGGGAGAGTTTGTCTTTTCAGTTCCTTTTCCATGTCCATTTTTTTCTCTCTTAGCTCTTGATCATTGTTATTTCTTCTCTTGCTCATCAGGGTATTTATTTATTTATTTTTTTGAAATTTTCATTTCACCTTGTTAGAGAGAATATTAATAATTTGGTATAGGTTATATCATGGGCTTAGGATATGTTATGAGCTTGTTTGTCTTGCACTCAAAGTTAGGAGTATTAGAGTTTTTATGTTTCTCTATATAAATAAAGCATTCAGATTATGTCTTATGCAATAATCTGGCCTCTTTTTCATTCTATATATCAGTCTTTCTAGCCTCTTATTCATTCTATATATCAGTCTTTTTCTCAACTCTATCTCTCTCTACTCTTCCTTGCTAAACCATAATCATGTTTTCTTAACATGGTATCGGAGTGGTCTCATCTGCATTGAGGCTTGTCGGTTATGAACCACATGGCAACCTAAAGAGGTTAAATTACCTTTGTAGAAATTAGGTTTAGTTTTATTTTCAATCTTAAGTTATTTGATTTTGTCAAAATGAAGAAAAAAAAAAATAGTTGAGTTGCTGTTCTAGTAGATGTCTTCTATTTTTTAGTTATTGTTCTTTAAGTTTGTTTTTTGTTTTTTGAGTTTTGGGGAAAAATGAAAAAAATAGAGTTTTGGTGGAAAAAAGGGGGAAAAATAATATTGTGAGAAGAAAAAAAAGGGTGAACAGCATTATGGCAGCTCCAGCAAAGGATTAAAAGAAAATAAAAATTATGATTTGCTGTTTACAGTCACTATTATCTTACATCTTGAAAGGATCAGGACTCAAGTTCTTGCCCAACTCAGAGTTGTTCTATAAAGGCAGTTTCCACGGTCTTCCTCTTGGAGACCGCTGGTGATGGAAGATGCTGCGAGTTAGATAGAGGCAGAAAGTTAGGAGGATGTCTCAACAGAATAGGAGATATAGGGATCTGCAATTGAGCTGTCTAGTCTGGGGATCAGTTGGGAAAGGGGCAGAAGATATTGATCCATGGCAACCCAGAAGGTTGAAGTTGACATTCTTGGTGGTGGTTGGTGAATGGAGGTGAATGCAGCTCTGACAAAGAGTTGAACTAGATCTTTTTCTTTTTTTTTGATGTTTTGGGTGAGTTTTCTGCCAGTCTTGGTTGATTTGATTTTCTGGTCCTCTTTGATCTAGGGGGAATGAAGCATGCTTGGAACTTTACAATTTTCCGGGCTTTGGTGTTAGTTTCTGCTGTTGTGGGGACAGAAGGCAGTGATTTGGGGTTATGCAACCTAGATTTGTGTGACATATAGTTTTGGGTGTTGCGACTCCTGTCTTTGGTTGTTTGGGTGCTGCTGGTGTTGGGTTCTGATGGTGCTTCTGTTCTGAAGAATAAGCTTAGTTGATTTGGTCATCTGTCCAAGCTGATTTGGTGTTTTTTAAATACCTGTTATATCAATGTGGGGCAGCATCAGTTGCTTATATTTTGCTTAAGTTTAGTTGATTTTATTTGTTTTGGAAGACAATTTTGAACATTTAGTGTTGTTAGAATAAAGCCCAGAATATCTGGTGGTTTCTTTTGTGAAGTTGGGTGAAAATTGATGTAGTAGTGTGGAGTGTGGTGGTCGAGTTGGCTACATTGATTTGATCTCATAGAGCAACAGTATTGCTGGCTGTTTTTGTTTTGGCTTCTAGTTGTATCTTGGGTGAATCTTTGTATGGTGCTTTTTAAGTTGTGAGGTAGTGTGTTGCTGTTTGGCTACAATGAGTGCAACGTGTGAGCAATATGGTTTGTTGTAATGCTGGTTTTGGTGTAATTCCAACCACAGGTGTTGGTGGTTTTGAGGACTAGCTAGGAAGTTGAGGGAGCAGCTGAGGGGAAGTTAGCAGAAGACTTTTGGGAGCTGTGTTGTTTGTGTTGAGGAGAACAATTGGAAGAAGGACGAGGGGGCAACTAAGAGAAGTTGGCTGATGACTTGTTGGAGTTGTATTTGCTGAGGTTTTGGTGTCATTTCTGGGGTTTGAGTGTTTGTGTTCAGGGGGAGTTGTTTGCATGTTGTTTCTTTGGAGCTTTATATAAATAGAGTATTCAGGTATGTCTTATGAAACAATCCAGCCTCTAATTCATTCTATATATCAGTTTTTTTCTCAACTCTCTTTATTCTTCCCCGCTAAACCCTAACCATGTTTCTTAACACACCTAATTGATAATGAAGGAGAGACTTTTGAGTTCTTGATTTTATTGACTTTGCTGGATTTGTTTTTTTTTTTCATTTTTCATGTAATCCCTATAGACACATTTGGTCTTTAATTCCTTTGGTATGTTCATTTGTGCATCTTTCTTTAATATTTTTATCCAGAACCCTTTAAGCTTTAGTTTGCCTTTTCTTAATTCTTTTTGGAAGATCTAGGCTTCCAGGGTTAAGGTTTTTATTTATACTATTGTTCTGAACAAGATCAATGCTAGTGATATGCTGTAAGTGCGCAAACCACATAAAGCCTTGTTGCCAGATATGTGCGTGTACTTGTCTGAAAAGTTCAGAGATTAATAGTCCTTGTTTCTGCATTGTCAGATGGCTTGGGGGTTATGGTAGAAGTTTTTTCTTTTGTTAGGGGTTTCATGGGTTCGTCCAACTACTTTGGACATGTTCTTGTAAATTGATATTGTGGTTTTGGAAATACCATGGAAAAATGTGCACTTTGAGAAGCTTCAAGACTTGCTGTTCTACGGTGTAAATGGTGTTGAAATGGAATGCTAGAATCATTAAACAGCAATATTAGCCTATTTTGTAGGTGTAGTAAAAGATTATGTTTGTTACTTTGCCTTGGCTGATTTGCCTGTGTTCTTGCTCATGATTTCTTTTGAGTGCTAAGTTTGACTGATTTGCAAAGTTACTGAGAAATTATTTTGAAACTTTGATTGGATTTTTTTTTTTTTTTTGTTCAAGTTTCATGTAGTTTTTAGCATTTTAAATTTCTCTCTTTTGAGGATCGCTTATCCCTTTTTCGTGTACCTTCTCTTCCTTCTCCTATGTTTCCTTTTCTATAAAAAAATTAGTTGATACTTGGTAGACTTTTTCAATCCTTCCTTTGTATGTCTTTTGGGGGTTTGGCAAGAAAGAGAAAGGGAGGTGGGGTTAGGCCCTATCTTGGCACCAATTAAGTTTTGCTTCTTCTCAGACAACGCATTTATAACAAGTTTGCTATTGGATTTTCATGGCATAATATCTTGGAAGATTCTGACATCTTAAGCTATTTTATGATATAGAATTTGAAGACATTGATATATCTTTGAAAACTATCGTGTGTTTATAGTACCTTGGACTTCATATTCATAGATGAACTCATCGGGTTAGTTGGTCTCTGTTGTCGAGAAACAGAGCAATTATTAACTACAGATTGTGCCAAAAGTAATGAATTGTGTGTAGAAGGTCCACGAGACACTACTCTGGCAATTGTTAAATGCTTGCATGTTGCATATGTTATCTGTTTGGGTTAATTAGAATTGAAAGAAAAACCATATATATGCAGTTGGACTCAAAACTATCAAGTAAATAGTTTGTGCATTTTTAATATTGTTTTTATTAATTATATTTGATTAAGGTATCTTTAAATTTGAATTCTTAGTGTAATGTGTGTCATTTTTTATTGATATGAATCTGACATGAATCTGACACACAGGCATTTCACTAATTCTGTAATTAAATCTTGAAATTTGTTGTTTTCTTCATTATCAATGTTCGTGTTTTTCAAACAGACCCAACATACATGATTCGAGCCATACCGAGTAATGCATCAGACAACGTTTACTGCACCCTTCTTGCTCATAGTGCTGTTCATGGGGCCATGGCTGGTTATACTGGCTTCACAGTTGGACCTGTGAACAGCAAACATGCTTATATTCCAATTGCTGTAAGTGTTCATTTCTTTATCTCATCTTAACGTTTGACTATATCACTATATTTCACTTCATGTGCTATTCTCCGTCCTGTCCCGTCCCCCGGCAACTGAATTATTGTCTGGACATGTCTATAATTTTTGCTTGCTGAAACTGGTCACTTGTTTCTGAAGGCTAGCTACCTTAAGAGGTTGTTTGATTTACAACATTAAAATGGAAGTAGGAAATTCTTGAGTCTTTTCGTTGGCTACTAATTACCAAAATGGAGAAAGTAAAATTTTCGAAGAAGTTCTAGTTTTCATAAATTATGAGAAGTTGCTTATCCATATTTTTTTGATAAGAACTTCCCATATCATTTATAAATAAAGATACCAAATTACTTGCATTTAATTTAACTAATGATTACTTTAACCTTTTATCCTCATTATTTGAAAACTATAATGAATATAATTTATTAATTATAAAATATAAATATAATTTTTAATTATATGAATATTGTGTCAAATTATATAAAATAAATATTAAATATTATATATTATATCATAAATCATAAATATAATTATAATAGAAATTTCATTCTAAATAGAAATATATTTATAGATATATCTATTATATTATGTTAATTTATTTATTATCTTTATTATTTATTATTCTAATATTCAATTATAAAAATAAAAAAATTATTTTTCTTATTTACTTTATATGAATTTGCAGTGATAGAGCTACATATATTTCAGCATAGACATGTATCCCCATTAGCTTTTTTAAAATTCCTTGTAAAATTATATGTATCATAAAAAAGAGGCTTCTAACTTTCAAATTTTACCTCTATTGAAATATTGAAGTACATTTGCCCACCACTGATGCTGGAGTCCTGACTCCACCACTATGAATTTGATAGAATTAATTATTTAACTAACATTTTTCCTCATGTAAATTACATTCTATTTTAATTACATTATGATAGTTTAAGATACAAATAAGACATCTTAATATTTTGTATAAGCTTATTTTATTTTTTATAGTAAACTAAAATAAGAAATTTTCAATTTAGAAAAATTATGATGGAAAGTGAAATTAGAAATATGGTTTATAAAAAAGATAATTAGAGACAATTAAAATTTGTTGATATTTTTTATTTTTTATATTACAATTTTGTAGAGTATATTAGTTATTTTGATAATACTTTTTAGGAAGTTTAGAGTTCAACCAAACAATATATGGAAAGTTAGTTTTGGAAGTGCCAATTCTTAATGTTAATCAAACAACTGAGCATTTGCGGGGAAGTTTACAAGAGAATTTATTTTTTAGGAAGTTTAACTCTTCGTGAGAACTTATTTCTCGTGTGAACCAAATAATTCGTAAGAATAAATTCCTAGGGTTGTGGAGAATAAAACATATAAGAGGGCTGTTAAATTGAATGTTTGAGTGACCTAGATAACATTCAAACTAGGTACACGTATTACATGACACTATCCTGAATATCTACAATTCTCCTGTTTCTGCTGGATTCTTTGCTAACAACTGTCTAGTACCTTTTCCTTCCATCTCAGGCTAATTTCTTTCTTTTGGGAAACAATTTTTTGTGTGCTTGGATATATTTTTATTTTTGTATTTTTAAAAAATTGTTCTTAAAAACTATCTTTAAAAATTATTTTCGGATTGAAGGAAAATAAAGAATCAAGGGTCGATGTTGCAAATAAAAAAATATTTTATTTAATGACAAAATTGATATCTAGAACAAAAATATATGTTTGAAAAACAATTAAAAGTTTTTTTATGTTTTTTTGTTTTAAATTATACATTTGGAGTTACAATTTTTAAAAACAGATTTTAAAAGTAGGTTGTCAAACGTATTCTTTTGTTTTTTATTTTTTTAAAAAAAAGTAAACTGTTTTTAGAAATAGTAAATAAACAGACCCTTTAGTTCTCTATATTTCATTTTTTTTTTATGCATTAAGTAAACTACCCTACAGATGTCTTTAAAAAATGGTGAACCAACATCTTTGAGATTGGTAGGTATTGGCAAGGTAGATATTCCTTCTGGACTGGTGTGAATTTCAGAAGCTGATCCTATTTTGAAAGGTTTCACAATTAAAATTTTCTTCAATCTGAGAGTAGACAGAAGGGAAAACTTTGGATTCGGCAGTAAGACGTGAGCAATTTGTCTTCAATTGCAAGGAGATCTGTTTTTTCTAGTGCAAGATGATGACTGGTACCTACTAATTATTCACAAAAACAACAGGATGCCATTGATATTACTCTACTGAAGGTAGGTAAATAAAATGCATTTTTTTGGAAGAATTGAACTTAGAGGTGAGTTAAAACGATATGAAGCGTGGCTGATTCAGCCCAGGAGTTATAATTGTATCAGTGTTCAATAAACTGGTAAAGGAAGAGAAATGGATTGTGTGTACTGTAGGCGGCTACCTTATTGGATAGGAATTGCAATTTGTTGATAAATTTAGTGCTAAATACAAAAGAAACACCTGCAGTTAATATAAAAAATGTCTTGGGTTGAATTTGAAATGGATTACTGAAATATAGAAAATCCCTATTTATAGACACTTGGTATCTAGTTCCAGTTGGTCCATTATTGACTTAATAAATCTTTCGAATGATCTTGGGCTATTTTTGAACTAATCAAACCTCTAATTATGAGATTAGACTCTTCTAGACTAAATCCACTGACATGATTCATAAAGGTGTGACTTTCAAGAGAACAAAAATTTGGAACTCTTTATTACAAATAAAACTGACAATAATATTGGTAATTATTCTGCATCAATCATTTTGTGTTCCAAGACCATAAACCAAGACCTAAGAACCACTTTTATAACCAAAAAAATAAATTCATAAAAAGAAATAAAAAACATAAACATTTAAACACCCAAAATCTAGTTACTTCCAATTATGCCTAATACTTTATCCAATGATACTGATGCAAGCAATAGTAGTAGCATCATGAAGACATAAGCCTGGCGATCAAAGAATCTCAATATTTGAGTTTAGTCTTGATCATGGGGCTGACTAACATTTTACTGAATCACTAGTACACAAGGTTATTAGTATTATTAAGCTGTTACTTTATTCAAATCTATATCTTTGGTGCTTGAGCTATATATTTAGTAGTTTGCTGTTAAGGTATTGTTATCCGGTATGTTATATCCATGGGTGAGTTTTTCCTTTGTCTATATTGAAATTGAGTAATGCTATTCACAGTAATTTTGATTCACTTTAATCTCACACACTGCACACTATGCACAATAATGTTTTAAACTGGTCCTGCTTTGTTGGTGTACCATGCTAATTGTGCAGTGAGTGAAACCGGGTAAATTAAAATGACTGTCCGACATTACTCGTTGGGTTTAATTATTTTGGCTGATATATGTAGCCTTAGTGCCTTGTTATTCAACTTGGACCTTAAAATTGTGTGTGTTTGTTATCAAGTTGTCCAATTTAAAGGATGTATTCAGCTTTCAAAGATATCATCAATTAAGACTCAAGTTGGATTTCAAATAAACCCTAGACACCAGATGTGTGAGGCATCTCATGCTTGATGCCTAAAATCCTAAAACCCATCAATGCCTAATTCCAAAGTTGTACGTACTGTGTTAACAGCCATAGAATAGCCATTTGAATTATCACTTTAGCCCGGTACCTTTAGTAGTAAAATAGCACTTGATGTTCTTTGAACTTTTCTCCGTTAGTGTCCTAAACTGAGCGGCTTGTTGCTCTGCTATCCACCTGAAAAAATGGAATCTTAGTCACAGAGTACTAACATCTCGCATCTGAAACCCTGGCTAAATCCTTGATAAGCCTTTTTCAGAATCCAGCTAAATCATGATAACAGAGGCCGTGAAAGGGGTAAGCGGTCTCTCGTTATGAACTAATCATAATGTGCTTGTTTGTTGGTCATGTAAAGGATTTTATTGGTTCCTTAGTCAACTGTCCAAAATGATAGCAGGGGCCAATGAGACAAGTTTGTCGCCGATAAGAAGTGATGCAATAGATTTTAGTGATGTTTTTAACCACAACAAGATCTTTGGCTTTTATTCATATCAACCTGCTGCAGTATCCTCGAGAGGCAAGAGCTAACCGTAAGATCTTTTTGCAGCGCGTGACTGAGAGAACAAATACAGTGAAGTTGACAGATAGGATGTGGGCTAGACTTCTTGCATCCACAAACCAACCAAGTTTCGTGACATCAGATGATTTGATTCAAGGTGGAGTTGACCACAAGACAGCCCAGGACATTAATAATATTAATATTGCCTCTATCTAGATTTTATGTCCATGAAGTGACTGCTGCAAGTTGTTTGGCCTTCCGTACTATCTCAGAATTACTTTCGTCAAGCATATTCATTATCGCAACTGGACAGGTTTCAGCAAGAAAAAAATAGTTATTCATTTGGTTGGAGTGATAATGGAGGGGCAATCATGAAAAGGAAAACAACTATAAGGGAAGATATTTTTTTCTTCTTTTAGATGGTATACGAAAGACCACGTTAGGGCTTGTCCCTGTCCCTCTTAGGAGTTGGTGTCACAGGGGTCATGGATTGATTCCTGCGGACCTGCCCCATCTTATCCCCCTCCTAACGTAGGTTAAAGAAAAAGGAAGATGGAAATGTTAAATGAAAGAAATATTTATATGTTAAATGACAATTATGACCTCATTTATTTATGATGATTGATGATTTAAATGTGATTTGTCCATTTAGCAATTAAAAACAATATTTTAATCATGTTTCTCCGCCAAATAATTTTTTTTAGTTCTATATTGATATGTACTCGGCAATTTATACTTGTGCATATTAACTTCTGTTAACATTTTTCATATTTTTTGAAACTTAATCATAAAATGGTTGTAACTTATTATAAATTTGTCATGTTACTTTTGTTGATAGAGTTGCAATATCGGTGTTAATTATTATTTTTATGAAAAACTGAATAATTCCTGTGAAAAATTAAAACTTTATGAAAAGAGTTTATAAAAACTTGCAAGTATATGTATACTCATTATCTTATTATTTAAAAAGATAAACAGAGGATAAAGAAATATTTTTAATTACAAATCAAAATCTACATGCTGATATTTATCACTAAAAACAGAAATGCAAGATTGAGGAGGGACGACAGAGATCCCCGAGCGAAGTCCCGGTATACATACGTTTTTTGGTCAAAATAAAAAAGTTTAGAAATGCAAGATCGAAGAGTAAGGGACGAAAAAATTTATTGTAATGACGTAATATCAAAGGAAAAGAGTAAACTATTAAATTTGTACTTCATTTTTTTATTTGTCAAGCTAAATTTATACTTAGAAGACTACAAGAACCGTAAATTATAAATTATTTGGTTCGGGTTAATCAAGATATGGGAGGGAATGGAGAGATTTTATTTTCTTTATATATGTTTGATCAAGAAAAATCTTATTTACTTTTTTTCATTTTTTTATAAGATTATTTTAGATGAAATAATAATGATTTTCTCTAATTTCTTAGAGAATTCAATTCTCACTTTGAATTTTGAATCTATCGTTTTCAATAATAATATTATTATTAAAATAAAATATAAATAAATGTGATAATAATATTAATAAATAATATAATAATTATATTAATAAAAATAGTTAATAATAATAAAAAATTAACAATATAAGAGTGGTAAATATTAATGATAATATAATATAATAAATAACAAAATATATGAATAATTAATGACATTAAAATAATAAATAATTATAAAAAATAATAAGGTTAGAAAATAATAAAAATAAAATGATAATAATAATAACAAAGTGAAGAATCTTAGGGTATTCATTTCCTTTCCTTTATTTCCCTTTTGATTTCTTTTCCTTCTCTAAGTGGAACCAAACAGTCGTTTAGTATTGATAGGTTGGACTGGCCTCTGACTGGCTCATTTAGGTTGGAGTCTGATGTTTTTTTGATGGGTTTCAGGGTGATTTCTGGCCTTTCGTGGCGAATTTTGGTGGCTTTGGGATGTTGTGCTAATGAGTTTTTAGTCAATAGTGAAAGAAGAATGAGAATTTAGGCTGTGATGGCCGCTATCAGAGTGAGAAAAAGGACAACCATCTTGGTTGTAGAGTGGTCGGTGAAAATGAGTCGTTATCAAGAGCCAATTCTGAGCCACAAGCATCATTCTTCTCATGCACTCATGAATTCATGTGCTAAGAATAGAGTGTTAGGCTATGAGTGTTTGAATTAGTTTGTAAATTATTATATATATGTGTGGTTAAATCCTTAAATATAAAATATTAAAACACATTTTAATTGTTAGAAAGCAATATTATTTTGAAATCAAGAGATATGATAATTTATGATTAAGAAACATCCAATTTAATGATTAAAAATCATGTCTAAAGATATCATGATTAGTGATTAATGGTCATGTTGAGTCATGATCAAGAGATATATTAACTCATGATCAAGAATCATGCCAATTAATGATTAAAAATTATGTTGATTAATAATCAAGACACATGTTCATATATGATCAAAAGGCATGTTGGTTCATGATGAACAAAAACATTGGTTCATAATTAAGAGTGTTGATGATTCATGTTCAAGAGAGACATAGTTCATATTTAATAAACATAATAGTTTGTGTGCAAAAGATATGATGATTTGTGATCAAAAGATGCATTGGTTATGATCAAGGGACATGTCAATTCATGTTCAAGGGATATATTGGTGCATAGTCAAGAAACATGTTGTGTTTTCTATAAATATGATGAAACTGTTAGACAAAATGTTAACAAATGATTGAATTGTTATGAATAATTATTAAGTTTATTAAATTTGGATGCCCACAGGCCAAACATTATACTTTCAATTATAATTAATTATTAGATTAGATGATACATTCTTATTATGGTCAATTATTACGTTTCAATTCTTTTTCTAAATCATCATTATAAAATAGTAACGTTTAATCAATTTGTCCTATAAATATAGGTTGTATAAATTATTCTTGATGCATTTGAATCAAATATTTTCCTCCTTCTTATAACTCTCCTTTATATTTTTCATATCTTTCTTTCATTGTTTCTTAAGTATTTATTTTATTATTTTTATAACAAGTTATCAGTGTTAGACTCTAATTCACTGAAGTAATTGCTTATAGACGTAAATTATTTTACTTAATCTTATTACTTTGTACTAATATAGTAATTCTTCTTTCTTATATTGTTTTTATTCCTTTTTTCATTCATATTTTGATTTTAGTTTCTATAATGGTTTTAACGTTTCACTAATTTTATTTGAAGAAACAATAGTTATGAAATATTGAATATGATATGTAGAAATACCAATATAAATAAATAATGAATTAAACTGAAAAGGAGAAAACAACTTAAATTCACGTATATGATATATTATACATCTAAGAATTTATTCCTAAATGCTAAATGAATGAAATTTCTAAATCTATTTTTGAAGTGCATGTTAGTTTTTGTAAAATATGTGAGTATATATATATGGTATGCAATTATGGATATGTGGCAAACACTTAATTATATTATTATCTCGTGATTAAAAAAAATTGCTATATGCAATAATAATATAATTTATGTTGATGTAGAGAGAAAATTTACTTGCATGATAAGGTTTAGCTTTACGCAAAGATGAACATAAACATTCAAGAAATTAAGTTTGGAAAAGGAAAGAATTATCAAGAAGCAAATGATATATAAATATACACATATTTAATAATTACATAAAGATATATAATTTATCTTTTTTTTTATCTCATTCACTTTTAATATAATTTGAAATATACCTTTTATAAATTTGATAATTTTTGCAATATTTGATCACCATATAGATTGACAATGAAATAGAAAATTGATAGTGGATTGATAATTATATGAATAATATGTTGATTAATAATTCTTTTCAATATTCAACCTTTGTTATATTGGAAGTTTTCTAATTTTTTTTTATATGTCTATGATAGTATTATATAAAATCTTGCAAATTTTGAATTTGTGGCTCTGGACATTATGGAAAAAAATTATTTGTTATGGGTATTAGATGCTAAAATTCATTTAGATGCAAAAGGTTTTGGAGATACAATTAAAGAAGGAAAAAAATCCAATTAAGAAAAGGCCAAAGCAATGATTTTTCTCCATCATCATCTCCATGAAAGTTTAAAAACTGAATACTTCACGATAAAAGATCCACTTATTCTTTGGAATAATTTAAAAGAAAGATATAACCACCAAAAAATAATGATCCTCCCAATAGCTCATTATGATTGGAGGCACTTACACTTACAGGATTTCAAAATTGTAAATGAATACAACTCAGCAATATTTAGAGTCGGTTCTCAATTAAAATTATGTGGAGATAAAGTTATTGATGAGGACATGTTAGGAAAAACATTCTCCACCTTTCACAAGTCAAATGTGTTCCTATAGTAGCAATATCATGAAAAGGGTTTTAAAAAATACTTTGAACTAATCTCATGTCTTCTTGTGGTTGAGCAAGATAATGAACTATTAATGAAGAATCATGAGATCCATCCAACAGGTTCTGCTCCACTTCTTGAAGTAAATATGACAAAATATAACCAACATAATATTGGACAAAATCAAGGTTGTGCCGTAGGTGTGAGTGTAAGCATAGGTGTGGGCGTGGACATGGTTGTAGTCATGTTCATGGTTGTGGTTCTTATATCAAGAACTTAACTTCCCACCAAAAGTGAAAAAATAAAGAAAAGAATGACAAAAAAAAAAGATGGGCAAAATAAGAAACATATTAAGAATATATGCTATCATTGTGGTGGCAAAGGTTATTGGTCTTATACCTATTATACACTAAAGCATCTTATTAATCTTTACTAAGAATCACTTAAAGGGAAAAAGATAAAGAAAAATTTTATTTATGAAGATGATTATTCTAATGAAAGCCAAATAGATATAATTCATTTAGATGTTGTTGACTTCTTCTCCCACCCTAAAGGTAGAATTGATCATTTAATTAGAGATGGGAGTGTGCATAAAATAATTTCTTTTGTTACAATTATATTTTTACTTTTAATGTTATTTCCATAAAAGTTGTTAAATATTTTTAAGTGTTTCAATATATTTGTGGTATTTTTTTATATTAACTTTAAACATTTTATGTTATGTATTTTATGTCAACAAAGAATATGAGTGCTTCCCTGCATGGATTTGCAATCAATAATAAAGATACATGTCTTGTAGATAGTGTAACAATACACTCCATGCTTAAGAATAAGAAATATTTCTTATATTTGAAAATATAAGAAGCCAATGTTAGTACTATATCTGGTAGTAAAAGATTAATTGATGGCTTTGGAAGAGCTAATATATTGTTACTAGAAGGAACAAATCTTGAAATCAAGGATGCATTATATTCTATTTCAGTCTTAAAGAAACTTATTAAGTTTCAAAGATATTTGTCGAAATTGGTATTATATTGAGACAACAAATAAAGGGAATGTTGAATATATGAATATTACAAATGTTGTCTTATGTAAAAAATATATATTGAAAAAATTACCTACCTTTTCTTCCAGTTTATATTACACAAATAGTAGCACAATTGAAGCATATATTATAATAAACTAGAAGTTTACAAATTATGATAAATTTATTATTTAGCATAATCGGTTGTGCTATTCTAGATCAATTATGATGCAAAAAATAATTAAAAATTCACATGGACATCCATTTAAGGGCTAGCAAATTCTCTAATTTAAAAAATTTTCATATGCTGCTTGTTTTCAAGGAAAGTAGATAATTCGACCATCACTAGCAAAAATTGATAGTGAATCTTTTATATTTTTGGAACATATATAAGGTGATATTTGTGGACCAATTTACTCACCATATGGATCATTTAGATATTTTATGATTTTAATTGATGCATCAACTAAATGGTCATATATTTTTGTTATCATTTCTCAGTCTAGCATTTGCTAGATTACTTACTTAATTGATTCGATTGAAAGCACATTTTCCTGATTATCTAATTAAGAAAATATGACTTGACAATGCTAGTAAATTTACTTCTCAATCTTTCAATGATTATTATATGTCTATTGGAATTAATATTGAACATCATATAACACATGTTCATATAGAAAATGGTCTTGCAGAATCATTGATTAAGCATTTTAAATTATTTGCAAGATCATTACTCATGAAATTAAAACTTCCAATTTTTACTTGAAGACACATTATTTTACATGTTACAACACTATTTCGCATTAAACCAACAAATAAGTCCTCCCTTTTACAATTGATTTTTGCTTTAAAAACCTAATATTTCTTATCCAAGGATTTTTAGATGTGCAGTATATATTTTAATTACTCCATCATAATATACTAAGATAGGTCCTTAACGAAGGTTGAGAACATATGTTAGATATGAATATCTGTCTATAATAAAATATCTTAAATCATCAATGGGGGATTTATTCATGGATAGATTTGCTGATTATCATTTTGATAAATTAGTTTTCCCAATATTAGAGAGAGAAAATAAGCAATTGAAAAAAATAAATTCATTGGAATGAATTATCATTATCTTATCCTGATCCTCGTACAAAATAATGTGAACTGAAAGTTTAGAAGATAATTCATTTACAAGATTTAGCTAATAAATTATTAGACATATTCACTAATTAAAAGAGTGACTAAATCACATATGCTAGTTGCTAATGCTCTAATTAAAATTAATGTTCTTGTTGGACAATCTATTATTGCAAATAAGTCTAATGCAAGCATGAAGCGTGATAGACCCATCAGTTCCAAAGATAAAAATCCTTGAAAAAGAAAAAAAGCTAAAAATTAAGATGGCCAATCGAGAATGTGGATGTGGTGATTTTAAAAGAGTCGCTAGACAAAATTACTTTTTCAATTTTAAAAGAAACTTAAGTACCTAAAATTAATAAGAATAAATAGATCTTAATAAATTATATCATGAATGGAATACGATGGAACCAAAATTAAGTCAACGTTGATAATGTTTTTGCATATAATGTAGTGCACGATATAGTAAATGATAGTAAGGATCATGAACCAAAGTTTGTTAAGGAATGCAGACAAAAAGATGATTGGTCAAAATGGAAAGACATAATCAAGTTAGAATTAAACTCCCTTGCAAAGAGAAAAGTTTTTGAACTTGTAGTTCGTACACTAGAAGGTTTGGATACAAATGGGTTTTTGTATAAAAATGAAATGAGAATGGTGAAATTATAAGATATAAGGCATGATTTTTTTGCTTAAGAGTTTTCGTAAAAACCTAGTATTGATTATAAAGAGACATACTCACTTATAGTAAATGCAACAATTTTTTGGTATTTAATTAGTTTGATAGTACATGAAGGACTCAATTTATGTCCAATGGATGTTGTTATAACTTGTTTGTATGGCTCACTTGATAATAATATTTATATGAAACTCCTTAAAGGTTGTTAATTTGCCCACAACATACAATTTAGATTCTTAATAAGATTACTCAATCAAATTGAACAAATATCTTTATAGATTGAAACAATCTGGATGCATGTGGTATAATTGCCTTAGTGAATATTTATCAAAGAAAGGGTATAAAAATGATCATATTTGTCCATGTATTTTCATAAAAAGATCTAGGAATGAGTTTGTCATGATTGATGTTTATATTGATAATTTAAATATTATTGGAACTCCTGAAGAGCTTTCAAAAGTTGTAAATTACTTAAAGAAAGAATTTGAAATGAAAGATCTAGGCAGAGCAAAACTTTGCCTTGGATTGCATATTGAACATTTAAAGAATGGAATATTTATACATCAAAAAGCTTATATAGCAAATGTATTGAAATAGTTTTATATGGATAAATCATATCTATTGTGCACCCCAATGGTTGTAAGTTCATTAGATGTGAACAATGATCTCTTTAAACCATGAGAAAGAGATGAAGAACTACTTGGTCTTTAAGTACTGTATATTAGTGTAATTGGAGCACTAATATATTTTGCTAGTCATACATGACCTAATATATCATTTGCCATTAATTTATTAGCAAGATATAGTTTTTTACCTACACGAAGGCATTGGAACGAAGTTAAGCATATACTTCATTATCTTAGAAGTACGATGGATATGGGTTTGTTTTATAAGAATGTACCCAAGTCAAATCTAATTGATTATGCATATGCAGGATATCTGTTTAACCTTTATAATGTTTAATCACAAATAGGCTATTTGTTCACATATAAAGGTACAACCATTTCATGGCGGTCTATAAAACAAACTATAATAGCCACATCATCTAATCATGTAAAAATTTTAGCAATACATGAGGCAAGTAAGGAATGTGTTTGATTAAGATCTTCGATTCAACATATACAAGACACTTGTGGTTTATCTTCTAGAAAAATAATCCCTATTATCTTGTATGAAGATAATGTTGTAAGTATCACTTAATTGAAAGAATGGTACATTATCTGACCTTTATAATGGTCGATCATAAATAGGTTATTTGTTCACATATGGAGGTATGACCATTTCATGGTAGTTTATGAAACAAACGATAATAGTCACATCATCTAATCATGTAGAAATTTTAGTAATACATGAGGCAAGCAAGGAATATGTTTGGTTGAGATTTATGATTCAATACAAGCAAGACACTTGTGGTTTATCTTTTGAAAAAATAATCCTTACTATCTTATATGAAGATAATGTTGTATGTATTACTCAATTGAAAGAAGGGTACATTAAAGGAGATATGAGGAAATACATTTTATCAAAAAAAATTTTCATTCATGATCTTAAAAAAATAGTGATAAAAATATTCAACAAAGCTATTCAAATGATAATCTAGCAAATTTATTTACTAAAGGACTTTCTACTGCTATATTTTAAAAAATAGTCCATAATATTAAAGTTTTTTAACTTAAAGATTTTAATTGATATTGTCATGAGAAGGAGTTAATATGCACTATACTCTTTTTTTTCTTTGTAAATTGATATTGTCATGAAAAGGAGTTAATATGCACTATACTTTTTTTCTTTGTTATTATTTTTGTCCCATTGGTTTTTTTTGGCAAGGTTTTTGATAAGGTAGTATCCTATTGTGTATTATATAGATATCCAAGGGAAAGTGTTATAAATGATTATTGAGTTTATTAAATGTGGATGTCCATAGGCTAGATGATGTATACGTTACAATGCACCAAAATTAATAAAAAATGGTGTGCTAAAAGTATAATGCTGTATAATGACATAACTAGGTTGTATCCCTAGTGATAATTTAATTTTATCTTTTCTAAATGATTTTCTAACAATATCTACACAATAGTTGAGTTATTAATGCAATAAAAATGAGAAAAACTAATGCAAATATTATGAAAATGCAATGAAATAGAATGCTGTGTAGAAACAGAACCAATATGCTAAATGCTATGTGAGAGATTATGCAACAATAGAATGCAAAATTGGGGGGGTTTGATTGCATGAAATTATAGTAAAAGTAATAAACTAATCAAGCACAAAACGGAAGCAAAACAAAATTAAAATAGAAAGAAATTCAATAGAATCAAATAGCCAATTCAAAGAATTGAGAGTTATAAATTGGATTAATTATAGATCAATTAGGATTTGACTTTTTCTAATCAATTATTCAATTTTGAATTACCTGGAATCCTTACAATAATTCATGAATTCTATGCTAGATAATTTCGTAGGATTTAATCAATTAAGATTAACTAAATTAAGCAATTGCTATAATCCTTATGTTAGATTGAAATTGATTTATAAATAGAATTCAATTGATTTAAGAAATAAAATTAGAAATCTCTAAATTAATCCCTTAACCCTCTGTCCTTATGTATAGAACTATGATTTATCAACCACAAATTTATATCAAAGCAGCAAAGAAATAAGAAATCACAAGGGTAAATATCAATTATATCAAATCAACATCTAACATAAGCAATCCCAAGAATTTAGCACAAGTAAATAAAGAAAGAAGAAAATTAATTAAGAAAGGTCAATATTACAAATCGTAATCTCATAATCCTCAAGAGGAGAGCCTCAAACTCTTTGAATCAACCATAAATTTAGGCTTCTATTGATGTAGAACAAAGAAAGCAAGAAAAATAAGAAAACTATCTGATGAGTTTTCTATGTAAAGTCTATATGTAAAATGTATTTCTTTAGCTCTCTTTGCCTTTTATATAACCTAATTTTCTTAGAACCTTATTGGACTAGGATTAGATGACTCTTAAGATTACAATAATAAGGCTTTCCTAATTTTTAGAAGCCTAGACTTATTTGTAACAAGTCAATTAAATCCATCAGATAAATTAGTGAATTCTCATAGGTCTGATTTCCAACTAGATTTTGACCATAAAATCAATGTAATTTGGAAAACCCATAAATATCAAACTTATAGGCCTATGTCTTGTGAGAATTTGAGTGTTAATTTTAGGTTAATTGGAGCACTATACCTCTAGATATGACCTAAATATAGAAATGGATCTAGTTAGGACAAAGACATGACCTTAACTTCTCAGCCACATATGACTTTAAGAATTCCTGAATTGGGCTTGGATTAGAATATAAAAGTTGTAGTTCTCTCTTTTAGCTTTTCAACAATATAAAGTTTGCCGCAATCCGACATCTAGAGCCAAAAATATGATTGAAAAATAAAAATAGTATCAAAATCTAGCATTTATTAAATAAATTCACAATATTATAAAATTAACCATAATTTATAAAATAAGGCCTAATCAATGAAATTAAACAAATGTAACACCTAAAAGCAATAAAATAGGAAAAAATAAAATAGTAAATATTTTTCTCATCACCAAATATTATATTTTCGATTATGGTTAATTATTAGATTAGATTTTACATTTTTATTATGGTCAAATGCTAGGTTTGAATTCTATTTATGAGTTATCATTATAAAATTGTAACGTTTGATCAATTTATTTTATAAATATGAGTTGTATAAATCATTCTTGATATAGTTGAGTCAAATATTCTCATTCTTCTTATAATTCTCCTTCATATCTTTTTTTTATTGTTTCTTAAATGTTTATTTTATTATTTTTATAACATGAGTCAATTAATGACTATAAATAATTATGAGTGAATGAAAAAAAATAAAAGAATTTATCTTCATTATGAATAGAAATGGATAAATGAATCTTTATCTTTTACATCTTTTTCACTACTTTAAATTATTTAAAAAAGTTCTTGAAGGAGAGATTACTAGATTATTTGTTGTTCAAACCCTACAACGACTATTGGATAAATAATGAGGACAAAGTTACTTAAAGGACAATGTTATTTATAAAACGTTTTAAATACATTATATTTTCTAACTAATTTTTTATTTTGTTTAATGATGTTTTTGGGTTAAGGTTTTGAGGGTTTTATGATGCATGGACTATATTTGATAAAAAGGAAATGGGAATAACATTAGATGCTACTTTGAAACTTAAATCGTAATTGGAATCGAAATAGGAACAAAGATAGAAGGCAATAATATTTTGTTTTCATTACACAATTTTTTTAGTGTAGTATTGATGCATAATTGAAAATGAAGAATTAAGATTGCAATCAATAAAAATTGGTTATCAATTGTACCAAATGATGTACACAACTATTCATCCTTTTAAATGCATTCTTTCAAAGAAAAAATGTGTATTGAATCTTTAAATATTCATAGTCACTGCATATGATAAGTGATCATTACTTTATTCTTTTTTTTATAATAAATTAATAAACTTTTCTATATGCATATGTAAAAAAGATTTGAAATTTATATGCATAGCATTCAATATATTTTAACAATTATCTGATATAAGATTTTATTTTCATTTCTACTGATCTCCTTCACCCACGAAGTGTATTTTGCATCAATAATCGATGAATGCGGAGAATGTTGCTCATAGCCTTAACCTGTTGTCAAACATGTTGGAATGGTGAAAGAAAACCAGAAGACAATATTTTTGATAAATCTTATAACAAAGAGTTGTTAAATAATGAATAAAGATTATTTGATGTATATTCAACTATTGCAAATCATTAACGATGTTATTAACATAGTAATATATTAATATATTATTAAATTTAATTACATATTAAATTAATAATTTCTTAGAACACATTACACAAAAATATATTAATAATTAAACTTAGTTATGCACCTGTATATTACGTCACCATAGGATTTTTCGATATGTAACAGGCTTTTGAAGAAGTTTTGGTATAACATTTGGTAGAACTTGTGCAACTTGATGCTAAGGGACCCGATGTAATACCCAAAAACGACAAACTTTGATCAACTTGCTTGCTGTCCAATAAAGGAAGATACACTCTGAAAGCAACTTTCTGAAACGCAAGTTGCAAACCTTCTTGTCCCTCGATTTCTTACATGACTACGTTCAATGCGCCCTTGCATTCAATACCCTATTTTTGGTGGCATTCTTAGAGAGAGAACCATTCTTGCTCACCAATAAAAGGAAGATAGACCACCAAAAAAAAAAAAAAGAAAAAGTAGGAAGAATTTATATTTGTTGGACCTGCATTTTTTGCTTTTAATTTTGTGATTGTGGTCTCTACTTTTGAAATATGTAAAAACTCTTTCTTTAAGATTTCGTTTGTTTTCATGAATAATATTTTTTATAAAAAAATTGTTATAAAATATTAAAATGATAAAAAATATTTTTTAATACAAAATATAGAGAGTGTGATGAAAAATAACATTTTTTATTTTAAAGAAAAAATCATTTCCTCTACTATTATAATATTAGGTTTCATAATCTTCTGATCAAACTATAATAATGATATATTATACTTACATTTAAATATAAAGAAGTATATATCATATTAAAAATATTTTTATGAAACAAATGGGAATCAAATTATATTAGAAATTTCTCCTATTTTTGCTATAAATGGAGGACCAACTTGACACTCCATTCGTGATTTATGCATTGTATTGCTGTAACGTGACCACCAGATATTATGACCTGTCAATTTGGTAGAAGTGATGTTCTTCCTATGACATCAACTCTCTCAATTTCCTTTTTTATTTTTTATTTAGGAAGAGTTGAATTTTTTTAGGCATTTAATGAAATTAACAGTTGTTTCATATAAAATTCATAGATAATAACCCTAGAAAGGCACCAATAATTGCTATAAAATTCACATATAATAACCCTAGAACGGCGCCAATCATTGCTCAAACTTACACTTCGTATAAAAAATTCGCAATTTCCTTGGCTAAACAATATCTTCATCCTTTTTTAAAAAGAGATAGATTTAATATATTCTAACAATACGCGTTCTTTCTTTTTAGATTTCAGAATCTCGATATTTAGTAGTTGTATTGGACTTGGATTAATTTGAAATCGAGTGATTAGATCAAATATGAAAAAAGATTCTTCTAACAACAACTCTCCTCATTTAGAAAATTTAAAATTGAAACTTAAAGAGGTATTGAATTCCAACCATTGGGCATTGGCAGAAGTACACATTCTCACTTCATTAGATATCTACTCAAAGATATACAATGGTTTCAATTTTTAGAAATTCATATATTTTTTAATTTAAATTTTGTGTGGTTATTTTTATTCATTCATTTCATTTATTATATTATAATTTTTGTTAAATGGAATTTAAGTCATCAACTCTACTAAAAAGTTGATGGACCCATATTGTTCTCTCGGAGTGAAAGTCGTGTAAAAGGTCTCTGCCACCCACTGGATAACTAACCAACCAAGTGACTCCCAAACCCAAAAGTTCCCTCCCTTTGCTAATGACAGTCTCACTGTCATCTACTTATAAATCCTTCTTGGCTGCCAAATCTCTCTCAAAAGAAAACCTCAACTCTTCTTGATATTTCTTACTTTCTAATTTTGAAGATGATGCCAGCAGAAGAGACCTCAAACTTAGAACTCATCCGCAGGCACCTTCTTGGTGACTGTTCTTCAAAAGATTATTCATTCCTCACCAATATCCATCCTGTGAAAATCGAAGACTCATCTTCCGAATTCGATTTCGAACAAAGCTTCTGTTTCTTGGAATCCAATTCAGATTTCGACGCAGAAATTGAGTTTCTTGATTTGGAGTCGCCAAAAATTATCCAAACATCTTTATCAAACAGTTCTTCGGAGGTGACCCAGAAGGCGAATCTGATTGAACCAATGAAACCAGAGAAGAAGATGTTGGAATGCGATGAGGTCAGGCGTTACAGAGGAGTTCGGAGAAGGCCGTGGGGCAAGTTTGCTGCGGAGATTCGTGACCCGACCCGGAAAGGGACCCGGGTTTGGTTGGGAACGTTTGATAGGGAAATTGATGCTGCTAAGGCTTACGATTTTGCTGCTTTCAGGATGAGGGGCCAGAAAGCCATATTGAATTTTCCGTTGGAGGCGGGTCGGGCCGATCCGAAACCGAACAGTAGTGGCCGGAAAAGGAGAAGAGATAATAGGGAGGAGCTGCCGGAAGTTCATCATGCTATTTCCTGATAATTGTTGATGCAGCTTAGAACAGCATAGCTTGAAACATTTAAATTGCTGTTGCATTTTCTGACAATTAGCTGTGTATAAGTTGCTGTTGTATTTTTCTGTTAATCAGTTAAATTGTGTATAAATGTAAATCTTTGTATAATAAAATTGTAAAAAAATATATAATTATGATATTTAATATAACGATTATATTACATTTACAAATGGCAGCTTAAAATTATACCTGATAATTTTAGTTATGCATGCTTTGTGGATAAGCAAAGGTTTTCTTTCTAGATAATGATAGAAGTAATAATCGCAAAATGCAGCTAAGGCCTTATATTTTGGGTGCTATGTAGGGACAAGATGTCCCACGGCATCAATGCAAATGTTTGAGGAGAAAAATGATACTAAATTTGAAGATATTTCGAAAGAGTAGAAAAGCAAATATAAATTTTATACATACGTGTAAATATACACACGAGGCTTATGGTAAGAAGGAATTCATTTCGTACAAGTTTAAACGAAATAGATTGACATTTTCTCATATTCTGTCCTATGCTTTTCCCTTCTCTTGAAGAAAATGTCTCCTTATTCCTTCATTACAACGAGTAGTTGTTAGGCCACATCTAAATACTCACTTTTTCTCACAAATGATTTGGATCAAAATTTTCACCTACTTACGAGCATGAGCAAGTAATATCGTGAGAATTGAAATATATGTACAGCAAGGGTAAAGTTAACTTCGAATTTTTTGAGTAAATTGATAATTTAAAATTTTCAGTATACTACTCAAAGAGATAAAGTTAACTTTGAATTTGAAGTAAGTCATTTTTGGGTTTTAAAAGGATTCCAAATGAAGTGTTTTTCCATTCGTTTTCTACATCTCTTTTTTTCCTTCCTTTATATTATGGGTATTTCCTCTTTTTTTTCCTCAATATAATACTCTCAAAAATTTTAATCTTAATGAAAGAGAGATATGTAAATTAATGATTTTTTTAATTTGTTGCATTCTTTCCATTTTGGAAGTAAGTCATTTTTTGGTTTTTAAGAGGATTTTCAAGGAAGTGTATTTTTTTTTTCAAGTTGATGTCCATATTAGGGGTGCTAAATAGGCCTATCGCTTGCGAACTTGGCAAACCAATGCACAGATTTTTTACAAATCCAATTTGCCACAAATAAGTTCATAAAAAAGTGAGCATAAAAAGGCTTACCAACGTAGATTGTATTTATATGGTTCTGCGAGTTTTGTGGACTTTTATAATACACTTGTTTAAAATATGAATTTTAATGGACTAGACTTAAATGGATCCAACCATAGTGGGCTTTGACTTGGTTTAATATGCTAAACTTGTATATCACCTATATTTCACATCTTTTTTGTCTTTCTTTGTTTTATATTATTGTTATTTCCCTTTTTTTTCCTTGAATTTGTACCCCCCAAAAATTTTAATCTTAATAAAAGAGAGACTTGTACATTAGTATTTTTTTTCCTTTTTGAATTTGTTGCATTCTTTTCATTTTAATTATAATTTAGATAGGCATATGATCTCTAAAATATTCATCTCTTTTTAATCATTCTAAGAAGATTGAGATTCCTCTTAAAGTTTTGTTTGAATAAGATTAATACCAATGACATGTCCCAAAGTGTGCAGATTTCATAAAGCATTATTGCTAGTCACATTTTTATTATGTTCTAAAAATTTCCAGATCAATAATTATTTGTTTTTATATTGAGAGATGACTTGTCAATTATGGAATAGGCTTTTTTCCCTGATTGGAATATCATAGGTTGCTTAGCTACTTTAAACAAATTCTTAACTTTGGATACCGTGGTTTTGGGAGGAATTAAGCAAAAAACATCTCTATAAAATGCTGCGAGACTTTTCTTTTTTTTAATGATGCTTATGGTTTGAGGTAAATAATAGAATATAGCCACAGCATTGGTATGAGATAAAATTTTGTCACTTTGCCATGAAGCTCGTAATTTATTTTAAAGAATAAGTTTGACAAATTTTCAAAGGAATTGAAATCCAGCCTTAAATCTTTAATAGGATGGTTTGATTTATTTATTTTTTATTGTATCTCTCCTTATCTGTCTAAAGATTTATTGTCCTATATATATATATATTTATTCTTCTTCTAGTAATTTTTTTTTCGTAAAAATATAAAAAAATTGAAGTAATCCAATGATCACGGAAATAGGATAAAAATCTTATGATATTATATAAAAAAATCCTCGTACTAAACTCGTGCTTTTGATGGATTCTCATACTACTCAAAACCTATGGAAGTGAAGGGAAAATGATGCAAATTTAGGAGGGGTGAAAATAATATCTTAATGTAAAGTGTAGCGAGTGTGATGAAAATAACTCCTCTACTTTAATGAGGAAATTATTTTTCTTTATTATCATGATATTATATATTATTTTTTTACTCATAAAATATACAGATAACATGATATTCATTCACTTGTATATAAATACGTAAAATTTTCTTATGAAAAGAATATTTTGACAATGCAAATGAACCCTTAATCTTTCAACTTGTTTTGGTCAAAAATTGAATGGTAATTTTTGAGTCTTTTCTTGAAACAAAAGTAGTAGGTTCTTTTTTAGTAGGCTGGCCGGGTTGAGTAGAATCAACATAATTTAAGTGGAAGTAATAGACAAAATGAATTAATGGTGCACAAATATGTAAATAAATGTAAATGTATAGAAAAGTGTCTAAAAAAAGTGATGATTTAGATATAAACTACAATATAACTTTTGCATAATCTTTACAAAATAAGTACATTAAAATGAATGCATGCACGTAGTTTGGAAACTTTATCTTGGCTCACACTCAAAAGGTTGATGTTTGGATTACAAAGAATTGCAGTAGACAAGATGAAAATGGTAACAAAGTATAAATTCTATCTTTGCTCATACGCAAAGGTTGGTGTTTGGATTACAAAGAATTGAAGTAGACAAGATGAAAATAATAACAAAGTATTGCAAATATAAAAAAGGAGGGTGTGTAGTATGTTTTTAGTAGCGAATTTGACAAAAAAGATTCTTGTATTTTTGCTTCTACCCTATTTATACTATGAGGACCAAGCGGTTACCTATCTAAAGGTTGTTAAATGCTTCTCAAGGCAATTACTAGTCACTCATGTGATATCCTTGTGTTGCACTCATATACCATTTTAATCGCTCTCTAAACCGCCAACAATTTCTTCAATCCTCCACATTTCTTTGATCTTCTTGTGACAACACCTATTCGACCCTTTCCATGAATTTACATGTAACCAATTACCTTACTCCCTAGGATGCTACCAGTCACTTCAGCTTAAGGAAATATTCAAACAAATAAACCCAACTTAGCTTCATACCTTCAGCCTTAATGGAATATTTTCTAGTCATCGTTTAACACAACTCATTTAGATTCATTTGTCTACTTGATATAATTTAAATTGATAAGATTAATTAAAGTTAATTAAAATTAAAATGCTAATTATGCAATACATAATTGAAAATAAAGGAAATATTTTTTTTTCATAATTAGCAATTTAATTATTTACATATATCCATTCATATATAATTAAATTGTTAATTACGCAAATATATATTCTTTTCAGCTTACGTTACATATAATTTTTTATGACACTTTAAAGTGATTCTCCACTGTCTCCACTTTATTGCAAGTTTTATTGCATTTTTAAAAAAAATGTATAATGTACTAGCTAGTAAAATGTTAATCTAATGGAAAATATGCTAATTACGAATAGATTCAATCTGTTAATAAATAGAATTTCCAAAAATAAAATTTATTAAAAAATTTATTTCAATTTTTAGAATGATTATCTCACTTAACAATTAAAAAAATTATATAATATTTCTAAAAAAATTTATGTTCCTTACTCATGATTAGAGCCTAGTAAAGGTCCACACGCTTGTGGCCACTTCTAAAAAAAATGTAATACCAAAATTTTTAGTAGTAATTTTTTTAAAATTTACTAGTAATTTTTTTTAATTTGATGGTAATTTTATTACCTGTTAAATTTAATTGATCTAAGATAACTGTTAAATTTATCCCATTAATTTGAAAGATTAATTCAAATTATTTAAATAATTAAGATTGATATTTTATATATTATATTTAAATTTCAAATTTAATACTTAATAGTTGTGAGATTTCATAAATTTATTTTAGTTTTCTTAGTAGACAATAAGTAAGTTTTTCCAATAAAATAAACAACTTTCTTAAAATTAAATATAAATGACAGGAAAAGCATGTAATATTATGTGCAATGATATGTAACTATCACTATTCAAAATACTTGGTATATTCTTACATATAAAATACTAAGTAATTAATAATATAATACATTATTAATTTAAAAAGGTGGCATGATAAATTAAAACTATTCTCACTCCCCTTGTAAAGTTCTCAATTTTACATACCTTACGTCCTTTTAGAATGAAGTGCATGACTCCCCATTAAGGTGGCGTTTGATTTGCAAAATATTTTTAACATTCCGGTTATGTGCAATAATATGTAACTATCATCATTCAAAATACTTGGTACATTCTTACTTATAAAATACTAAGTAATTAATAATATAATAAATTATTAATTTAAAAAGTTGACATTATAAATTAAAACTATTCTCACTCCCCTTGTAAAATTCTCAATTTTACATACCTTACTTCCTTTTAGAAGGAAGTGCATGACTTCCCGTTAAGGTGACGTTTAGTTCACAGAATATTTTTAACATTTTTAGAAATGTTTTAAAGGAATATTATATTCTCATGTTTGGTTCAAAGTTTGAAAAAAAAATACTTGAGAATGTCACATTCCCAAAAAATTTTTTAACCTAACATTTCCCTAAAATATTCTCATAGGGGGAGGTGGATATTTCAAATTCTCATGTAATGAGAATGTGATATTAAAATATTCTCAAGAAAATTTATAATGAATCAAACATAGAAATATTACATTCCCGTTAATTAAATTCCTAGGAATCACATTCTCGAGAACATACACTTTCTTGAAAATATAAGATTTCATGAACCAAACACCACCTAAAAGAAAAAAAAAAGTACATTAAACGCTTCTTGAGATTACATGGGATGTAGCTTAAAAATGCAAGTAGCTACCCTAAAAGATCATTTTTCTTATTAGTTTTGATATTTACAAATAATTAAACTAGAGTTAATTGTTATAAAAGCAAAATCAAATCACCTCCTTTAATTTTATAATAGACATATGTAATATTCACAATTATTAATTTTTATAATTATTATCAAATTTATTCATAAATAATAAAATACATTCAATATTCATTTTTTGAATAATTTAAAAGGATAAAAAGTTTGACTTAGCATAAAATTTTGTGAAAAATTTGAGATGAAATTTTGTAAAAATGTTAAATACAATGTGGAGGTTGGCCTTATCACTCAAATTGAAATTAATTTAATTTGTGTATTATTTTTTTTAAAAAAATTTCTTTTTGGATGTATTTGATTATTTAGGCATGATTTTCATGATCTGCCACGTAGGAAAGTGCATGACCACAATCTTCACTTTTTATCTTTGCATTGTTATAATATAACAAAGTATAAATTCCTCTGAACAATAAAGGAAAAAATGGAATCTACTAGCAAAACTATTTCTATTAAAGAAAAAGACAACTTATTTTGCAGTAAGCAAAAATTCAATAATGATTGAGCTTTTAGGAAATTTCAAGGTGAGAAATCTACCTCTAATGCTCAGGAGTTTAGACAAGCTAGAAGTTATAAGGATCCCTTAGTGGGAATTATCCTTAGAGCATATAAATAGGCCTTTTTCAATGATGGCACTAAAATAGCAATGACAAAAGAGGGTTCATTTGGGAAATTTTTGAAAAATGAGGTTAGTTTTACTACTCTTGAAAATTTGAAAAATAAATTTATGAACCATGGAATTTAACTTTCATTGGGAAAGTATTTGGCAAAAGGGTTAATCTCTAGTACTTAGAATTTAGAACAATAACTATGTGGTAGCCACAAGGAAATCTATTTGTTCTTGAAGTTGGCTTTGACTTCTTTATGTTTAGATTTGAACTTTAATCAAATTATGCCAAAGTCCTTAGTGGAGGCTCGTGGTTTATTCTTAATCATTTCTTAGCTTTAAAAAAGTGGGAACCATTTTTTAAACCACCTTCTGCAAGTCTTAACTCTATTGTAGTTTGGGTTAGGTTGTTGAAATTACCGATTGAATTCTATAATCCATATATTTTACCTTAATTAGCTAGTACAATTGGGCTTGTTTTGAAAATTTATTCCTATACTTTTTTAAGTGATAAAGGAAAATTTGCTTATATATATGTTCAAATTAATTTATCTAAACTCTTAATTAGAACAATCCATATTAGAGAATTTAAACAATTAGTTATGTATGAAGGTTTGAATTGAAAATGCTTTTCTTGTGGAAAAGCTAGTCATAAAAAATGGTCTTGTCATATAGAATGCAAACATAGGGTCTAAATATGCAACAATAGTGCCACAAGAAAGATGGAATCCAAGAGAAAGATCTAGAAGTTCATTCTGAAAGTCTCAAAGAAAATAGTGATAGTGTAATAGTGGTTGACAAAATTAGTAAAAGTATAGGAATGGTGCTTGAGGAAATCAGTCTTACTTCAAATAGTAGTCCTAGCTTAGATCCTTATGTACCATGGATTTTGGTTGAAAGGAAGAAATGAATTAGGGAAAAAATTTATTGCTCTTAAGAACAATAATGGACCAATTAAAAGGGGGCCATCTAAAGAGAATCAAATTAAAGAGGCGAATTCCTTATCCATTAAACAATCTTCTTTACTTAATAAGCCTATGGATTTATCTAATTTAGAAGGTTATGAAATGGATAATGGTAGTCTAGGCCAGGATGAAACATTAATGGACATTACTAAATCATTGAAACTTCAAAGTGTCATAAAGCTAAATGAAATTTTTAAAAATATTGTACTTAGGGTTCTTAATCATGAATCAACATAGCTCGTTGGTGGAGAGCTCTGAATCAGAAGTGGAAGATATAAAGGAATACAAGGTAGTTTAGGGATACTTGGTGAATAATGAACTTAGATTCTTGAACTATGAAATGATGGAATGGATATCAATAGATCCAATAAAAGTGATAGTTCAATTTGATCAAACTCTGATAGAAGCTTGTAGGAATATGAAGCCATACAAATGCTATCTAAACGGTGGAGATCATTATCTCCTAGAAAAGAAGGTAATAGACACCCTAGTACCTCCAGCAATCATTCATCTAGATGATAATTCGACTTAGAGCTGTCAGCATACCAATTTAAGGAGAACAAAATGCCCTTGTTTCAATTCCCTTTGGAACTATTCCATATGGTAAGGAGGAAAACTTGGCAAAAGATTATGCTTATGTAAAAAAGGATGTTGAGCTTAGATGAATGTTACCTGAGTTATAAGGGAGGAAAACTATTAATCCAAGTATTGGAGATGGATCAAGACTTCAACTAGATAAATGTCCACCTCAAGAATATAGTCTTGAATGATTGGGAATTATTTGGAAGAATGGTTACAAAAATGAATTGTTCTCTTATGCAAATGTCTAGTACATTAACAAGAGACTTTTAGAATTTTTCTTCAATAATGGATACTCGAAATTGTTGTATTAGGGCATGAAATGTTTATGGAGTTTAGCATCCTAATTTTAAAAGACTGCTTGCAAAATTTTTTTGTTAAGAACAAATTAATATTCCAATTTTGATAGAAACTAAACTCGATAAAGATAAGGCTAGGGAAATTACTATTGATATGCCATTTTTAAATGTTGAGATGACTTGCTCTTTTGGATTCACTGGAGGCATATGGCTTTTATGGAATTCAAATTAGGTTAAAATTGATGTTGTCAACAAGTTTGAGCAAGAAATTCATGCACTTATTAAGGCAACTCCAAATTCCCCTACTTGGTTGTTATTTGGTATATATCCTAGTCTTAATTTTCATAGAGAAAAATATTATGGAACAATTTAAAATTAGTTGCTTAATCACATAATCTTCCCTAATAAGCCTTGGGTGATTTTAATGAAGTTATTTGTCAATCTAAAAAATTTGGTGGTGCTCCAATTAATGTTCATAGAGTAAACTTGTTCACAAAATGTTTATATTTTTGTAATTTAGTAGAATTGGATTTTTCAAGTCCTTCTTTCACTTGGAAAAATTCTAGATCTTTGAATAATGTCATTTTTGAAAGATCTAATAGAGTTGTATCTTGAAGTTTAAGTCCTTAACTTACCTCATATTAAATCTAATCATGCTCCTATAGTTATATGCTTATTTCATGAATATCATCATATAATGCAAAAACTATTCAAATTTGAAACCTATTGGCTACGTCACCTTGATTTATATAAGATAGTTTTTTATTCTTAGTGTCCCTTATCTTTTATAAAATATGCTATTGATACTTTCACCCAAAAAGGTCTCTTAGTGGAACTATCATATGTTTGGAAATGTTTTTAAAAGGAAAAAAAAGAAGACTTATAGCTAGAATAAGGGGAGTTCAAACTACTTTAGAAAATTATAAATCTGAATCCTTGTTTAGATTAGACAAAATTTTATAAGAAGAATATCTTCAAGTTTGAAGATAAGAAGAGGAAATTTGTGTTCTTAAATCTAAAATGGATTGGATTAAAGATGAGGATAGAATACTTACCATTTGTCCACTATTATTAAGAGAAAAGGGAATGAAATTATTAAACTTAAAAACAGGGTTAGTGAATGGATAGAAAATGTAAATGATATAAAAAATCATATATTTGATTCCTTTCAAGACAAATATAGTTTTACAAAAATATGGAGTAATTTATATATTATAAAACTCAACTTTTGAAATGTTATGATTGATGAAAATTCTAAGTCAAATCTTGAAAAATGTCCTTCTTCCCAAGAAATTTTTCTAGCTTTAAAATCACAAAAACCTTCAAAGGTTTATGGTCTTGATGGTTTACATCCGAGTTTTTTTCAAAATTTTTTGAATAAGGTTAAGATTCTATTTGTCAATGTGTTATATAAATTTTTAGTACTAGTGAAGTTTTGGATTGGTTAAATGAAATTCTAATCTGCCTTATTCCTAAAGGATATATTCATGAAATAATTAATGCATGTAGGCCAATTAGTTTATATAATACTGTTCTCAAGGTTGTCTTAAAAATTTTATGTTTTTCCATTTCAAACTACTTTTGTCCCTAATAGAACTTGCAAATAATATAATTATTATTAGAGAAATTATGCACACTATTGATAAATTAAAAGTCAGAAAAGCAAATATGATTATCAAACTTGCTCTAGATTATCAAACTTGCTCTAGAAAAGGCTTATGATTATTTGGAACAGGATTTTATAAAATTTGTTTTGCATTTTTTCAACTTTCCTAATATATGGATAAAATTGATTATGAATTTAGTTTCGGGGGTTTCTTTTCAAATTTTATTTAATGGTGAAAAATTAGAACCTTTGATTCCTTTTAGAGGAATTAGGCAAAGAGACCCACTATTTCCTTTCTTATTCATCTTATAACTTGAATATTTATATATGATGATCAATAAATAGGTCATTCAAAAAAAATGAAATCCTATTAAATTTAGTAAATATGGTTTAAATTTTTCATATTTATTTTATACATATAATGTTGTTTTGTTTGCTAAGGCAAATATTAAAAATTATCTAACTATAAAAAAAGTTTTAATTGAATTTGCAAATATTTATGATCTTAGAGTTAATTTTCATAAATCAAGAATTTATTTATTAAAAAATAGTAATGTTCAAATTAGGAAGAGAATTAGTGATAAGCTTGGCATTTCAAGTGGTGATTGTTTTGGAGAATATTTAGGAATGTCTATAAAAGGAAATTATAAATCTTCTAATTTTTTCTTTCTTATTAATAAACTTAGACAAAGGATTCAAGGATGGCAATCAAAATTTTTATCTTTTACTAGGAGGGTTGTCTTGATAAAATCTATTTTAAATGCTCTCCCCCTCTATCATATGACATGTACAAAGATTCCGAAAAACATTAATTGTAAATTAGATTAAGTGATTTTTAATTTTTTGTAGAAGGGATCTTCCAATGAATATAAATTACATTTAGTTAAATGGGATATTGTCACCTTGTCGAAAAAGTTAAGAGGTAGGAATTAGAGATTTTGAATCAAATAATATGGCTATGTTTGGTAAATTAACTTAGAATTTTATTCATGATAACCAAGCATTATGGGCAAAAGTTCTTAGGAAAAAATATCTTCCTATAAGTTATAATGGAAATATCAAGAAAAATACCAACTGTTCACAAAATTGGAAAGATTTAAAATGTACTAAAAAAATTATTGTTGCTAGTTTATTTTAGGTTGCTAGTAATGGGAAAAAACATTAATTTTTGGTTTGATTAATGGATAGGTTTAAGGTAGATTAGAAGTTATATTTAAACACCTTTGAATTATAATAAAAGCAATCTTTTAGCATATAATTTAATTAACCAAGGCACTTGGGATTTTTCTATTTTATCTTTTAAGTTACCTCATGAGTTAATTGATGTTATTAAAGGAATTCCTTTTAGTTAAACTAGGAGGGGTGATAAGTTAGTGTGAGGAATGCCTAAATATGGACTTTGTATTGTTGTTAGTATTTATAATTTCATTAAAGCAACTAACCCCCTGTTTCCAAACATCTAATTTAGTTGGATATGGAAAATTCCAACTTTATCAAACATCTAGTTTTTTGTATGGCTTACAATATTAAATAAAGATCCAACAAGAGATCTTTTGCTTTGTATGGGTATGAATGTGCCTCCAACTTGTCCCTCTTATGGATTTTAGTGTTTGGTTGTAACATAATTTGACTTTGTTGAATTGGTGTTATAATCTACATGTTTTGTAGGCAAGCATATTTTCATTTGGTATTTAGAACCTTTAATTATATCATAATAGAAAATGTTTCCAAGATAACTAAGGAATTAATAATTTTAGCTCCATTTTGTGCAACAAATAAGTTAACTTATAATTTAACTTAGTCAATAAGTTATAAACTAATCTTTAAAAGTGTTTCTTGCACTAGTTTATTAAAAAAAAACTTTAATTTAGGCTTTATTTCATGCAAATAATTAATAAACCAGCTAATAGTTGATAAGTTAACTGATAACTGATAACTTATAATTGATAGTTAATAGTTAATAAGTTAGTTGAATTATTTCATAAAATTAATTGTTAAACTAACTAAAATTACAAATGACAATTGATAAGGTAACTGATAATTGATAACTTATAACTGATAGTTGATAGTTGATAAGTTACCTAACGTATTTCATAAAATTAACTATTAAACTAACTAAAATTACAAAATGACAGTTGATAAGCTAATGGATAATTGATAACTTATAACTGATAGTCGATAATTAATAAGTTAGTTGAAGTATTTCACAAAATTAACTGTTAAACTAACTAAAATTAAAAAATGATATAAAAATGCATATTAAGAGAAATAAATATATAATTAAAATTATTTATATTTATTTAAAAAATAAATATAAATTATTTTAATTATATTAATGTAATTAAGAAGTTTAAAATAAAAATATAATATTTAATATTTAATTAATTATATTTTATAAACTTATATATTTTCTAAAATAATTTTTATTTTATTATTTATAATAAAATTATAATTACTTAAAATATAAATAATTATATTTTATGATATTATTTGTTTACATATATATATTTTTATATATTTATAATTTAAAATTAGGATATAATTTATTAAAATTAAATTAATTATATTTTATAAAAAATATTTAGATTTATATTATAAATTGCATGGGTTGTAGATTAATAAAGCGAATAAGGATAGATTTAAAAAAATTTAAAGATATAGTAACTTATAAGTTATAAGTTATTTCAGGTAATTTATTAAATCAGAATTCATTTATGTTAATAAGCTAATATGAGAGATATCTCTAAAAATTAGCTCATAACTTATTGATCAAGTCAATAAGTTATAAATTAACTTATTTATTGTATGAAATAGAACTTTAATAAGTTACATAGAGTAACTTGTAACTTATAAGTTACTATTTCTTTAAATTCTTATCAAATCTATCCTTATTCGTTTTATTAATTTACAACCCATGCAATTTATAATATAAATCTAAATATTTTTTATAAAATATAATTAATTTAATTTTAATATAATTATATCCTAATTTTAAATTATAAATATATATGTGTAAATAAATAATATCATAAAATATAATTATTTATATTTTAAGTAATTATAATTTTATTATAAATAATAAAATAAAAATTATGTTAAATTTTATAAAATATAATTAATTAAATATTAAATATTATATTTTTATTTTAAACTTTTTAATTATGTTAATATAATTAAAATAATTCATATTTAATTTTTAAATAAATATAAATTATTTTAATTATATATCTATTCTATTAATACATCTTTTATGTCATTTTATAATTTCAGCTAGTTTAATAATTAATTTTATAAAATATTTTAACTAATTAATTAATTATCAGTTATTAGTTAACTTATTAAGTATTAGTTAGTTTATTAGTTATTTGCACGAAACGAAATCTTTGACTTGAAAAAAAAACTACTATTTTAAAGCCCATGGCATCTTAGGCTGTTATAGCCCCTAGCAAAATACCATTACTACAATCTATTAAAAGAATTAAATAAGACTTTTCTCCAACAAGTTTTTATGAATTAAATACTGATGGTTCTATAAAATGGAACCTTAGTCTAGTAGCTTGTTTAGTTGTCATTAGAGGCAATAGAGGATAATGAATTATTGGATGTTCTAAAGGATTGGATATTTGCTCAAACTATGCAATAGGATTGTGTGGATTAAGAGATGGCTTGCTTTTACTTATAAATAGGGATTATTCCCAATTATTATGGAGATCGATTCCATGTTTGTTATCCATACTATTATGAATAATGATTATTCACCATCTATTACTATCTACAATTTGGTTAATGATTGCAAATAGTTTCTTTTAACCTTAGGAGACCTTACTATGAAGCATACATATACGGACGTGAATTTTGTGGCTAACTATATTGCAAAAACTACAAGTTATGAATGTAGTACTTTAAATATTATGCACTCTCCTCCTATGTAAATCCAATTTCTTTTGCTGTAAGATATGTTAAGTAGAATGATGCCAAGAACTATTTCTAAATCCTAGGTTTTTTTTTCCGTTTTCTGGTTTATACCAAAAAAAAAAAAGAAGTATGGATTCCTCTTGAAATCATAGGAATAGACCTTATGTGGATTTAATTGTCATTAATAAATAATTTTGACCATTAATTGCAAACATTAGAAGTTGTAAGTTTAATATATGATTATCTTAAAATTAAGAAAAGTAATTTATATTTATCTTAAAAGAATTATAAATAGTGATTATTTTTTAATTTTGTAAAATATATTTTTAGGCTTTATTATTTAATTATAGAAAAATTACATCTTAATCATCTATGATTTTGCTTTATTTTACTTAACTAATATGTGATTTTAAGTATTACAATTTACCTACCTGTACTTTTAATCATTAACATTTTGATTATATAAATTATTTTTATCTAAAATTTATTATAAATTCATGTGCATAGTATATAATATTTATTTTTCTAAATTTTAATTTAATTTAATATCCACTCAATACTAATTTATTAGAAAATCTTGTTCGACATCCTTAATTTATTATTTGTGGACTAAATTATAAAAGATAAATTTCTAGTTAAATTAATTTTTTTGGGCTAATTTGATTTTGAGTGAGTATTAACTTAAGTCAAAATTTGAAGAAATAAAAATCATATATAGTACACATAAATTTTTTATTAAATTTTGAAAAAATTAGTTTAAATAGATAAAATATTAATGATTGAAAGTATATACAGGTGAATTATAATATTTGAAATAATAAATAGATTAAGTAAAACAAAGGAGGAAATAATGTATAAGTAAAATATAATTTTCCGAAAATTATAACACACTTTACCCGTGGATAACTAACATTAATGAACTTAATGATAGCATCATGATCCAATTGGATTTAAATAGACTCAATTTAGATCCATCACTTTAAATCCATGCCAAAATTGAATTTATTAAGGATTGGACCATCTTAGAACCGTTTTTGAATAGTTTTGAATAAGAGAAATATAATTATTAATTATTTTTTACTTAAATAAATAAATAGTGGATGCATTATAATTATAAATTTAACCTATTGAATAAATATCTACAGATTCGGATAAAAACCCATTAAATTAACATATAAGTACCATCTCTACTAATGATAAGATTAACAAGCGTCGTTAACAAGGACAACTATCAAATCCATGCATGTAATCAAGGAAAAATTTTTGTCCACCATTTTTCTAGTGGTATAAATCTATACCATTGGTATATATAACAATAAATTCCACTTAAATCTTATTAAATTATGATGATTAATCATTGGTATATATCCAAGAGCGGATCTTTAAAATTTAATTTGTAGGATAATATATACATATAAAAGTAAATATTTAAATAAAAATAGAGTATTATTTTTATCTTAATCTCTCTTTTTTTGTGTTAGTATATGTAATAAACAAGATTTAAAACATTTTAATTTTGTTAAAAAAAATTTCCTCTTTAGATTTGATTATATATGAAATATGGGTAATATTAAATAAATTGCAGAGGTAATATATAAGATTGATATATATGTGTTTAATTTTTTTTATTTGCGCTATACGATAGTTAGATCTGTCAATGTATAAATCTATATGAAAAAGAAACGATGCGTAATAGGCATTCTGGTTAAAACTAAATGCATGAATAGTCCCGTTTTCGTCGGAACATGGATGGCGTGAGGATACGGGCAAGTGGATACCGCCAAAGTCCAGTTGAAATGACAGACAATAATGTCACATTGACAATTTGCAGTTTCGTGCGCATCGAAATGTCCAACTTGTCCCACATTTTCCTATTTCAGTCGTAATGTACGCACACCTTATTTTTTATTTTTTTTAATATTAAAAGATAAAAAATTTATTAATAATTTAAATTTTAAAATGATTACTTCATTTGATCATTATTTTTTTTTTTTGCTGAAAATTTTTTTGAATCTTATTGATGATACCGCACACTTTGTTACGAAGATGATATTCCTATGCTTAATTTTAAGAATGAATTATAGGTTTATTTATTTTGATGAAAAATATTTTTATAAAAATATATATATAATTATAAAATATTAAAATAATTAAATTTTTTATATATTTAATATTAAATATAAAAAATTTAATAGAAAATAATTTTTTATTTTCAAAGGTGAAATTATTTTTTATTATTATATTTTTAAATATTATTTTTTAATCACAAGATAAAAATGTATATAATATTCTTTTATTTATATATAAGAAAATAAGACTTTTTTATAAAAACGTTTTAAAAAAACAACCTAAATCTTATTATTTCTAGCTTACTTTCCTTGCGCCCGTTAAAAAAGTGTTACACCAACGTTCATCGTCCACGTCCACGTCCACGTCCACGTCCACTGTGTTCGTTCTTTCCTTATTACAGGGTTTCACTATAAAACTTACCATCTGATCTGGGGTTTGGACCGCCGCAAGCAGGAGCTCAGTGGGCACAACCTTACAGGTGGTCGTGGGTTTGATCCCGTCCCCGATCCCCCTCCCCTACCTTTTATTCGAAAGAAGATTAGGGGAGCAAAACACATATTAAAAGATGGAATCAATATTTATAATGTTTTTATCAAATGATAATGAAGGACGCTGCCGAGCTATAAATACCTGCCTTCTTAGTAAATAACCAAAATATCTACGAACTTTTATGCTATGTTTAAATGAAAGAGATAATGAAGAGAAACAAGTAACAATAAAAAGATGTTGTATAACATTTTTCTGGTTTAAGAAAAGAGAATAAATTATGATTAATCCTCTAAAATCTTCTGATATGCTTCCATACCAATATTTTTGTACTTTCTTAACATGGTACTTTTGAAAAAAAAAATTAAACAGTAAAAAAGGTGAGTGAAGTCATCTTTTAACAATTTATTTTTCTTAATTTTCTTGCCTTATATTCTCTTTTATCATTTTTTTCCCTTTTTAAATCTCAAATACATGATTACCATTCATTCTTTAATAATATTAATGTATAATCTACTACATAATTATTGATATATGTCAGCTATTTAAAAATTTACACATCAATTTTTAGTTGACATCTTATTGAGCATTGTTACAAATATATTACCATGTTAGTCATGTAACCAATGGGAAAAGGTAAAATAACATTGGTTACTCTATCAATTAAGCCATTGTCATTTCTTCGTGGGACAAATAACTTGGTCATACTACATGTGGAATGTTACCAAGTAATTGCCATTAAAAAGCAATATTCAATGTTAGTTTCTTTCAATACCTTATGTGAAATGGCTTATATACCACATTAATTCTATTAAATAATTAACATTGTATGATCTCTTCCCCCAAAAAAATTAGAAAAAAAAACTTATTCCTCTTCATATACCACTTTGTCCCCCTTTATACACCCTTTCCGATATAAAAGGAAATGCCTCAATTTCAAGAATTCATTTGAAGTTAGCTCCCGACATTTGAAGATAAATCTAGTGATGTGTTCGATAGTCAATTGATTATCCTTGCCAAAGAAGGTGGTGAATTTCAGCATTTGAACGTTCTTGGGAATAATGAATGACAACTTTATTGTATCGTAATTGGTGCATTGGTCTTTGCAGCCTTAATGCTTTTTGTTGGTTGGTTTCATTATCACAAAACTACTTCAAAATTGGCTTGGTTCCAAGATGTAGAATCCATGTTGAATCACCATTGGTGGATTTCAACATCTTGAACCTTTTTAGGAGTTTAAGTTAATGGATCTACTCTAGAAAAGCTCCTTAGTAATTTGGATATGCACTTTGACATCCTAATTGACTAAGCAGTCTTTTAATCAACATTTGAAGATTTTGGTCTTGGTTTTGGCAATTTTGCAGTTATTCCTACTATTGATTCGGTACTTAATTATTTCATTGTTGATTCTTTACATTATCACCTTGATTGCGTGGTCCATGTTGTGTTGCTCTTCTTAAGTGTTCTCCTTTTCTAGCTATCCTTACTCTATTGAATTTAAATTATTCAACCTTAAAATATTCTAAATTAGAGTGCTTTTCTGTTTTCTCCTTTTTAACTCCTAATTGTTATCTTATTAGAGGTTGAACTATTGTGTGGTCTTTTCCAATGTCTGATTAGTTCACATTTGACTAGTGAACATCTCCCAAAGTAATGATTTTAGAATTATTGCAAGTTGTTATGATAGCATGGTAACCATATCATGATTACTTTCATCCACTTGCTGTTATAGCACCTGCAAACCTTGGGAAGTTAGGCTATGGTTACTATCTTTGGCTTAATCTCCTAATTGCATATTTGTCTTATTGGCATATTAACCATGGCTATTGAAAATGATCACTCCATTTTTTTTGTCAAATGTTGACAAGCCTTAAGGCCTCCTATGAGGTAATCACATGGGCTCTTTAGTATTAATTCTTTGACTATTATGCAATCTATTATTGTTAGGAATAATCTCATTCCTTTGGCTAGTATATTTGTGATGATTACGATGACCATTTTTTTTATTTATGTTTTGGTTCTAATTTGGTTGATTTTAATTGGCATTGCTCTATTTGACACTTGGACTAAGCTTCACATTTCCAACATTTTTTTATCATGGTTTTAGATTGTTAATTGTTGTTAGCATCTTTTACATGTCCTTCTTGGAAAATAAGGTTGTTAAGAGAAGGGCATGAGGCAGAAGGATTCATGTTCGTAATTCCTAATAAGATAAACTTACCACTCCTTAAGTGCATATATTAAAAAGTTAAGGCAATTAAGACCTTAATTATGTACCGTTGGGCATATCAAGTTGTTTTAATTAATAAAATTAAAAGCAAAAGTAAATATGAAATAATTTAATAGTTATGATGGAATATAGGGTTCAACACACAATATGTTGGCAAAGTATTAATTAGTAATGATAATGCAAGCTCAATAAGAAGTAATATAAAAAATGTATATAATTTGCAAATATAAAGAATTTCTTAAAGATTGTATATAAAGAGGCCAACTCTAAAAAGAACACCCACTTTGTCACTTAGTTAGGCTTTTCTTAAGGATAAGAGTGCATCAAACACTATTCAAAAACTCCAAGTCCTACTTTACTACTTGTATGATGTGAAAGGTAGAGTTTTGTTGTAGAATTGCTCAATTGCATAGCAAACAATGCTGTAAATGGTGAATATTAGCAAAGTGCTAGCAAAAAGGTACACAGAGTACACATACTTGTTTTGGTATGATTTCTTTCATGGACAAAAAGTCCTTTCTTCATGTTATTTTTTGCATATTTATAAGCATGGGCCTGAAGATCAAGTCCTCATGTCATCATGTTCCCATTTATTTGAATGGGTAGAAAAGGGTAGTTTCTTGCATAATCATGACAAAGAGTGAGGTTTGGAAAAATAGAGGCAATGTGTAACTATGTTATCGAGCTTGCATGTTCAACTCAACCTTGGTTAATCTGTTCTTTGATGATTTCCTTAATTATGTCAAGGAAGAGAAATGGATAACTCTTGCAAACTTCAGCTTTTCCTTTTTCAAGTCAAAAGGTTCTCTGCTTAACTATTGAGATCTCATATAAAGACTTGAGTATAACATTTACATAAATATTGATTGATCTTTTACAAATTATCATAATGATCCTTTTCTATGTGGAAATAGGGAAAGAATTTATTAATGAAAATAAAAAAAAAGTTATGGTAGTTAAGATACACAAACCAAAAAACTTGTAAAATTTAAGTGGCAGGTTTACTAGTTATTGTTCCATTCATATACCCTCATAATTAAGATAAAAAATTTACTAGTATTTGGATGTATAATTAGTAATATAAGAAGTTTTGGTTTCCCTTAAGAGAATTAAAAATAATTTCTTGCATTATCCTTTAGATCAATTAGGTAATTGAGAAAGAGAATTATTGTTAATCAGCCAAATATAAAGCCAATCATCAAAGGAAATAATACATAGCAAAGCAAACAACAAAGAATGTCTTTGTCAACATAAGGGCTTTGTTTGTTTTTATGAATTTTTTTTTCTAAAATATAGTTATAAAATATTAAAAATAAAGGGAAGTATTTTATTTGTTTAATATTGAATATAAAGAATTTTGAAAAGTATTTTTTTTCAATTTTAAAAAAGAATTTACTTTTGGTTAATTTAGGGGTATTTTGCTAATTGAATAATTCAAACAATCATTTTAAGTAGTTGGTAAGTAGTTATTTTGATTATTTGATTGGTTTTCAATCAACTTTCATAGCTTTTTCAATAATTGATTCATAAAAGATAAGATAAAATTACTCCAAAATTCTACAATTATATATAGATATTATTTAAGTTAAAATGTACGATAGAAGAGTTAAACTCTAAATTACAACAAGTATAAACAAAGGACTAATCATTATATTATATTATACTATGTTAATTATAAAATAATATGAAAGTACATTTGGATACTTAAATATATTTATTTTTTTAAAAAATTTAACAATTATAATAAATTGTAATTTTTTTATTTCTTAAAGAAAATTTTAACAATTATAAAAAATTATTTGGATAATGATTTAATTAATAATAAATTATAATAATATATTTTTAAAAGAAATTTAATTTAACAAATGATATATAAAATATAAAGTATTATTAAAAGAAAAGAATATACTCAAATAAATTATAAAATATATTTATGTATTTATATGTCATTTTATATATAAATATTTAATAATAAATATCTAATTTTATTAAATATCTTTATTTAAACAGTTTAAACTTATCGGTTGCTTAAATTAGCTAATCAATAATGTGATTAGTTGATTGACATACAAGATTATATATAAATATATACATATATATACATTTCTCATATAGAAATACATGTTATATTATTATGATATTATATATTACATAGTTCATTAATTATAATAAATATATGAAAAGAAATAAAATTCAAAATAAGATTATATTTATTATATTATTTTTATTATGTATTAAAATTATTTTCTTTAATATTTGATCTGTAATATTTATTATTTTAATTTTTATAGTTATTAATTGAAATTTTTTTGCATGGACAGTTTATGTTATTTAAGTCTGCTTAGTCGGGATGAAAGCCATATTAATTTTCTGTATAAATTTATTTTAATTGAAATTAGTTGATATTTTTAATTTTTTAATTACAATTTTGAGGAGTGTAATCATTTTGATAACAGGAAGAAAGCCATCCAACCTATAAATCTTAATGGTTTAATTTATTTTTGATTTAACTTAATCTAACTTATTTATCAAATAAAATATGTTTGATCCAAACTTTAATGCCATATTATTTAAATTCTAGCCCATTAGCCTCTCAATTAATCCATATTTTAAATATATTAAATTATATAATATATAATATTTAAAAAATTATATTTATTTTAAAAAGTCTATAAAATTTTTTAATACATCTTCATTATTTTAATTTTAGCTTATATCATAATGATATATAATTTATTTATAATTATTATTGTATTATTTATATTTAATTTGGAATTGAATCGAGTTCAAATTACGCCAAACTTTGAATTTTACAAATTATGATCGAGATTAATTTAAATCAAAATATTATTATTAGTTTGACTTCAAATAACTTTTTATATTAATTGTACTATATTTAATAATATTAAAATTTGACTTGACTTGATTTAATTTAATTTTTAATAATATTTTTGAAAATTATTTATTAATTATTAATAGATTTATATAAATTAATAAATTAAGCCAAACTTTCAAATATTTATATATTAATTGAATTAAACTAAATTTAAGTCTATTGTAGGTTTATAGGCTAAAATAAAGCAACCTTTTTAATGTAAACTTAATCTATTTTAAGCAAACTTAAGTTGATCTAACTTACTTTTATCCTAACATCAAGCATTAATTTTTCTAGTTCAACCAAATAAACTTAAGCTGGTGCTTTAGTATTTTAGTAATTTAATTTGAAAATTTGAATTTGAGTAGATTGCTAAAAAAACCAAATAAATTTAAACTCTTTCCTAAGAATTTTTAAGAAAACTATTTTTCAAAAATCTAAGGGTCTATTTGGTTTTGTTTTTTGTTCTACTATTTTATAAAACAATTTTTTAAAATTATTTTAAGAACAGGTCTAAAAAACAAGTAGCTTAAAAAATTCGTTTGGCAAACTATTGTGAGTTTTATTTCTTTCTTCTTTTTTACAGGCTTTAGCAACATTTTTCTAAAATCAACACCATTAGTTCAGCCCAATGATATGAACAATATTGTCCACTCTTTCCATATTTTGCCAATAGCAAACGGGTAAACAAGAAAGCACAACAAAAAATAGCAAGTTTAGCAACATCGTTGTGACAACAATGAATGAAAAAGCACAATGGAAAGACAACACTCTTACCAGCATCTAGCAATGGGAGGTAGAGTCAACAATGGAAACAGTAGCAAGATGACATATTGAAAGCTAAGCAAATGGGAAGACAAAGATTCATTTTTGCTTTATTTACAAAATTACCATCGTATGAAGGGAGAACAAAAATAAAAAGAGAAATTAGATAAAAGTGTAAGACTTTAAATTAAAGCTTGTATATAATTTAGGACACCATAAAAATAAAACTAATGCAGAAGCGTACCTTTATTGTAAATTTAATTCTCCTAGACAAGGTAATATTTAGATGAATACCTCAGGTATAGATATTTGTCTCCTTCTCCTAGAATGTGTGGCTTTCAATAGGATAAACTAATAAATGAATTAGGTTAGGAGTGGAGAGGGGACCTAATTAATATAAATAAAATCTTATTAGGCGCTCCTATTATGAGCTAGAAAAGGTATAGGCCTACACTTTAATTGTCAAATATATTAATTCAAAATCAAGTACTATAAACTCAAGCAATAGATCACTTTAACAAAGTGGGCTTTAAAAAATAAAAATCTCTTGGATAATTGTTTAGCTAGTTTAAAAAAAAAATAAAATACCTATAATTAATGGTAGCCCATATAAAAAATTCTAACATTCTCCCATCTAGGCAACATTAATTATAAAGAATTTGTTTTATGAAATATTTTATATGAAAATGACTTTCAAATTGAAAACAAATTTTAAACACATGGCCACAATTTTAAAATACACCATCCAAGAAATGATACCTAAAACATAACTTATACTTAAGTAACCAATAATATCAAATTATGGTGATAATTGCATTATCATCAACACAAGATCTTCTATGGTTATATATATTATTAACTACTTAAATATGAGTCATTAATGTGAAAGTGTAGTAAAAAAAATAGCATCAAAAGTGTGATCTACCAAAAACATGCTATTTTTCAAGTTAGTCCTTAACGATTTCTTTATAACAAACTCAATAATAAGATAAAGAAATCTTATGAAAATAATAACTTATCTCAAAATTCTAAAGTAGTGTCAATTAAGAAACAAACACCAAACACAGGAGCTAGCAACTGATACTAAGTCCTAATCCTCATAAATTTATTAACCAAAATGTCTCTAAGTTTTAAAATCATATTAACTAAGAGACAAATATATAACTCAGGAACTAATGAATAAATAATAAATCTTAGTCTTGATAAGGTATCATACAAAATAATATACTAGATTTGATATCTAACCCTTATTAAGCCAGTTTTCATTATTCCAATATGGTGCATATAGAAACCAAATATACAAGTTTAGGAGCTAATGACTAGCACCAAGTCTTAGTTCTTATAATTACAATAATTGGTACATTTTATAATATAAAGATACATGTATTGCTAAAGAATTCATAAATTGCATATATAAATGCACAATAATGTACCAATATGATTAAAAAAATTAGCAAATTGTGTTATAATATATATAACATATGCATCTTGTGCACCAACAAACATATTATAATTATTAATATATAATATACAACTCCCACTAATCAAGTATATTATAGGAAAACAAAATTGAATGTCCATATCTTAATAAGTTATTAAACATCTTATAAATATAAGACCCTTGGCTGAGGAGAAAAATATTTAAATTTTACATACATATTTTAATGGTATGTAAAATTATGATTTCTCAAATCATCAACTTGATATAATATAAATAAAATAAATTAATAATTAAGAGAAATCAACTATATAATTAATTTTGGTATCTCAAACAAGCAGTTTACATAATTGTCAAAACTAAATATTAAAATTGACACAAGATTAATTTAACTAGAGAGTTTTTCAAAATATATTTCTATAGATCATTTGGACAAAGTATGTATAAAAATCTTAAAGTTGACTTATACAATTTAGAAAATTCTCATGATAGCAATATATATTATTGACCAAAAAGTATATAAAAAAATGAATTCATAATGCATATGTTAAGAACTTTATAAATTACTTTATATTATGTTTAAAAAAATACACAATAACTTATATATCAAATTCATTATTATTCGTAAAAATATGTTTGACAAAAATTAGTTCAAAATTATTGATCAAATATTATATACATAAAAGCGGATTCAATGAGATTTGTACCTTTTTATCATACATATTTTTAGATAAACAAATGTATATAATAACATATTAATTATTATAAACTAAACTATATAAACAAATTTTAATATTTAATTGCACTTTTACAAAGTAAAGCAATTTCAAATATTATCAAATAATCTTTAACTAAAATAAGCTTTTGAACATAAGTATCTCACTTTGTAATACAAATAAAATTTCATAACATTAAATCAAACTCCCATTGATATAAAGATTCAATACAACTCCAAAAAAAAATTGTACATTGTTTCAAAATATAATTATATGCACTAATTGATCAATAATTTATTTATCAAATATAATTTTTTTAAAGAAAGTTATATATAATTCCACCCCAAAGAAAAAAAGAAAAAAATTATATTTGATAACTAATGTACCATAATGCCATAAATAATATAAAATTCAATTTATCACCATGTAACTAATGTTATATAATAGTGTATATCATTCTCAAAATTGATTTATTTAATAACTCTTTAAAATCTAAAAGTGCTAAATTTAGTTGCACAAATTATTTAATAGCATATAATAAACAAAAAGAAATTTATACATTAACAAGATCTACATAAAAGTTTTTAATACATAAATATAAATTCCCCTTTGGGTGGAATGTATAGTATGTACTAAGTTTTCTTTCAATATATTAACTCAGTTATATATAAAATAATATGATATTAAAAAAATTATTTTCTTTAAGTAGGTAAACCTTCTAGACAAATTTACCTTTATAATTAAAGTAAAATAACATACTTTAATTATACTTTAAAAATGATTAATAAAAAAATAGCACTTTTACCATAAAAAGAAAAATAAATAATATTGGAAGTAAGAATGTAATTTCTAGTTCATGGACATAGGAGTAATGTATATTCCTACAGTCTTCCTTTAGGAAGAAAATATAGCATATAAAAGATCCTCCTAATTACGAAGCCAACTAAGAGAATACTTTAGTATTAAAAATATATCTCTTTTGGGAAGACATATTTTTAAAACTAAAGTAACTCTAGAAATTTATATGCTTCATAAACCATCTATGATTAAAATATATAACAACCCTTTTTGGAGAGGCAATTGCATATAATAATTATAAATTAATCCCATATGATATAATTCAAAAACGTTATGATTAATATGAATAATCTCACTTTAGTGATAATTATCCACAACAAATCATAAAACTTTTCAAAAGATCCGAGATACAAAAAAGTTATCCAAAACAATGATCTGTTAAGTATAAATAATAAATGATCATAAAATTAAAATATTATTGCATCCAAATTACCTTAATTTTAATTCTATTGCAGATAAATACATCTTAAATCTAAGCAATTTGAAAATAAAATAAGGCTTAAAATATAGATTTATTTTTAAAAAAAATTAAAGTTATCATTAAATCAAGATCAATATAGGGATAAATTTATAATTCTAACAAGATCCCTTTAATATATTTCTTTTAGAAATATAAATTAATTTTAAATTAAAATAAAAATATTCAAAATAATATTGACATAATTCAATAATATACCTTATTTGATCCATACACATGGTAAAATGAAAAATGTTTATAAACATAAATACAATGTGTGAAAATAAAAAAAATTACAAATACCATGTGTTTAGTGACATATATTTATAGCAAAAGAGATTGTTAAAAAAATTAAATGCAATATGTTAATTTTGGGCAAAATAATCATGTTTAGGAGTATATAAATATCACTACATTATCTCCTTTGGATAAAGAATGTAGTACATAAAAAAAATCCTCCTAAAATTAAAGCCAACTAGGATAATACATTATTATTATAAATTTATCCCCTTTGGATAGATAAAATATATAATAACAAAATAATCTCAGAAACAAAATTGTTTCATTAAACTAATTTCTAATTATAACATATAGCAACTCCTTTTGGGCATGTCATTGTATGAAATAATTAAAATTTATCTTATTAAACTTATTTCTTATTATAATATACATTTACCTCCTTTGAGTAGGTAAATATGTAAAATAATTAAAAATCAATCCTGTAAGTATTTATTAATATCTCAGAAACTTATGAATCAATATAAAATAATTTCATTTTAGTGATAATTATCTAAATTAACCCATAAGTTTCCTAAAAAGACCAGGATATTAAAATTATACCTAAAATTATAAATTAAATTATTAAATATAATAATAACATGAACAGTCTATTAAGGGATGCTATACAATATACACCAATATTGATCATTAAAATCATATTATATTATAACGCAATCTTAAAATTTATTCTTTTAATAAAAAGAAAATATTGCTTGATTATTAATACCATATCACTAAAATTATTTTAAACAAGAATTTTTATAAAATGTTATCACTTTATTATGATAAAAATAAAATAGAAATTAATAATCTATAAAACCAATTGATAGCAAATTATTATTAAGCAAAAGTACCAAATTATTATCAACCAACTTAAGGTATAATATTTTCTTCACTTTATACATTATATAATAATTATTTTGAATGACTTATATATATAATTTATAAACCATAAAGGTTGAATTGCACACATCTTATCTAAGCAAAAGAAAAAAAAATTGTATTACTTCCAAAGCAAATAACTCATAACTAATATTGGAAATAATTAATTAATAAAAAAGAGAAAAATAAGAGTAATTTTGATATATTATTTCATATTTCCTTTTGGCTTTCTATCATTTAAACTTGAATCAAGCTCAACCAAAAAAAAAAAAAGTAAAATCTGATTAAAAAAATATCATTTTCAATGACAAGTAATGCATTGTAATAAAAAAAATTATATATATATATATATATATTAGCACTTAATTCATCCAATTCGTTCATGATTATTAATGTATAAATTATGTCCAATAAATACCACAAAAATCACAAATTAAAATAGAGTATTTGTAATAAAATAAAAGTAATAATTGATGAACTTAACATATACCTAATTCAAATTTATCATAAAATAATTTTGAAAGATTTTCTTGAATTATCCAATGAAATCAAACAAACTTATGGAATCATAAGATTCGGATTTGTTTATCATTCAATAAATTTTCAAAATAATAATAATAATCCTAAATTATTTGTAATTTTATAATTATAAAATTATCCAAAAATAACCATAAAAATTGATAATACAAAATTGATAAAATAATTAAATCAAAATAGAAGATAATTTCAAACAATATGATAAAATTAATCAAATCAAAATAAATAATAAAATAAACATATAAAATAGGAGTTACTCATATCAAATCAATTAGGGATTTTTTTTAAATTATATACATATTACATATATAATTATTTCAAAATAGTAATAATTATTGTTTATTTAAAATAAATAAAATCAATTTGAGTCTTTTATACAGGCACAAAGATGCGTGAGAAATTAGAAAAACAAACAAATTGAACCAAAAGAAAAAAAAAAAGAAAAGCACATAAAAATTAAAGAGAATGAAAGAAAAAAAAAGTGTAGAACACATGCGAGATTATGAAAACCACTAAATGAGTTTAGCAGGTTTAGGATCGAAAAGCTGCTGCAATTTCAAAATGCACGCATAATAGTATGAAATCCCCGCATTTTGGGAATTATAGCATCAGTTTGGAAGCGGTTCGTCCAAAACTGCATCGATCATATGTGTTTTTCAAGTGTCTTCCACCTAACCTGACCCAAATTTGATTGTAAACGAAAACAAAAAATAAACTGCAGCCCTAAACAACCATGGAAGTGGTTCCATGCAGTCACTTATATTTAAACGCGGCTAGAACAAGCCAATTTTTTTGTAATGGCTAGTTAAGAGATTTGAAATATTGTTGCTACGATTGAGAGAAAACATGCGCTTTACTTTAAATGAAAATTTGTATATAATTTATGATAGAATAAAAATAAAATTAATACAAAAGTGTACTTTTATTATCAATTTAATTCTCCTAAATAAGGTAGTATTTAGATGAATACCTTAAACATAGATATTTTTTTCTTTTTCCTAGAGTATGCTACTCTCAATGAGGACAAGTTAATGAATGAATTAGATTAGGAATAGAGAGGAACCTAACTAATATAAATAAAATCTTATCAAACCCTCCCATTACGGGTTAGAAAATATATAAGCCTATATTTTAATCGTCAAATACATTAATTCAAAATTAAATATATACAAGTCCAAACAATAAATCACATGAATAAATTGAGTTTTAAAAAATAAAAATCTCTTGCATCATTACTTAACTAGTTTTATTAAAAAATAAAATAGGTAGCTCATATAAAAAATTATAACAAAAAATTGTTCTTATTTTTTGGTTTTTAGAACAACAATTTGAGTGATTGTTTTTAAAAATAACATTTTAAAATCAACTTGCCAATCAAGTTTTTTGTTCTTTTTGTTTTAAAAAACTGAAAACAGTTTTTAAAAAACCGTAACCAAACAAGCTTTAATTTTCCGGGAATCACCTCTTGCTCCCAAGCATCATTGCACCGTTGAGCAAGTTGAGTACGTAGTAAGTGGAGTTAGTTAGCTGTTCTACCAACAATGGACCACATGCTTCAGTTATTGTTGCCCTACAAGTCGACACGTCAAAATAACGTTGACATGAAAACGGATAACTTCAATTTTTTAAAGAATTTTAGATTGTAGATTAAAGAAAAAAAAAAAAAAGAGTTTTTGAGGTACTAATCTTTCCCCGTAGTTCCGGATAGTCAGATTAGAAATGTAAAGATTTGCTTACACGCGGCGAAACCACTTTTTGCAGAGAGTCACTACTGAGGCCAAAAATAGGAAACTCTTGCCTTTCACACTCAAAGGAAGTTTGTATTTATTTTGTGAAGAAAAAGGCCGTTTCAAAGGAAAATGTTCATTTCCAACAACAACAATCGGAGCTGAAGAGGGAGGAAGGAAGAAGGAGGTCGGAAAGCAATGCAAACATCTTTCACCCTCTATGCATCTATGCTATCCAAAAGAAAAAACCATATTCTTAGCGAACCAGCAAATATAGTCGAGCCACACATGTTTCTTAATTCTTTTCTTTTTTATTTCTTCTTCTTCTTCTTCTTTAAGGAAGTAAAGGATCTAATCTTGATTAGCTTGTTCATAAGATCTAATATGTAGCTATAGAACTAACAACTACATAAATTTGCAGGGAAGATGAAGAACTTAATGACAAAAACAAATCTTTAAAATCATTTTCTTGAGAAACTTCTTCATTTTTATTCAAATTCAAGTATTTTTTCCGGGATTTGGTAAAATTTATCCTTGACCTGTTACCCTTCAGCTGGTGAAAACGAGCATCAACCTTTTTGAAGTCAATATCTTGCTTATCTCTACATAGGAGAAAAAGCAGGAAAAATTAAGGAACTTTTGCAAAATTATTACGTTGAAGCACTATAGCAGTTTCCTACCACTGATAGTGAAAAAGAGAAATGGATTTTTCACTTAGCAGTAGTGAGTTCATTGATAAGGCTCTCAGAATTTTCAAAGAAGAGAGAAACCACTTCATCCAGAAATTTTGGTATGTTCTCATCTCGCAGTTACTAAAGTTGTAACAATTGGTCATCCAGTAACTCCTTTAAAAACAAAAAGAAACCAAAGACCAAAAATTTATTATTGTAACTAACGAAAAATAAAAAAGAATCAAATAAAACCAAAATGAAAATTTGAACGGTAGTTTATGAAACTTCAGGCAATAGCATGTTTTCTTGAGAGATTTGTTCCCTTTTCCTAATTAAGTAATAAGGGCAAAACTCCCTTTTTCATTTCTTTGACTTACATTAAGGAGTACTCCACCTTTTCATCAGTTATGAAGTAACACCCTTTTATATTGATTATATAATTTCAAATTAAAATAATGATTTGACACTGTTAGCCCAAGTACTTTAACAATAATTTCTTTGACAATTTGCTTCAAAACGTCAGAGGTCGTGCGAAATTAAGGGCTGTGAGATGTTTGATTCAATTCTCAGTTGTTCCTATTGATTTTTTTTCCAGAAAAAAAAAAACAATAGGGATTTTTTATTAAATAATAGACCCTAATAAAAATTATTATAAATCCTAAAATAAAATGTTGCATTTCTCTCTCTTTAAAATGAAGAAAATATTATCAATGATAGAAACAATGGAATTCAAAAATGAATATTGTTTTTAATTTGTCTTTGATATCACCCGTAATTCGATAGGACAGCTTCCCTTGTAACCTTCCATAGGACAGCCTCCCTTGCCTTATACCAGGAAAAAGTATGGAAAACAATTGTGAGTACTTCTATACATTGAATTTTATTTAATTTATAAAATTTAATGATTTATATTAAATTTTATATTTAAAAAAATGTTTAATATGATACTTCATATTTCACTAGTAAAATTAATTTATATATATATTGAGTTTTACTGAATATATAATAGAATTGATAAAATAAATAAATAAAAAGATAAAAAGATAAATATATAATTTTTTTGCATGTTGTTTGAATGTATGAAAGATAGATAAATTTTTTTAATTTTTCATTTAATTTGATTGAAAAGTAAAAAATGATTAAAAAATAATTTATTAAGTAACAATATTTACTCATATTACAAGTCAACATAGTTATCTAAAAAACTTAATAAAGGGTTATTTCAAAATGATGAAGTTTTCTACATTTTTTTTACTTATTTAATGGGAAAAATTTTGCCCACTTTTTAGGTATTTTTTAACATTTTGTCTCTCTATCTATAATTTTTGAGAGCATCTAAATATTAAAAATATTTTTTAAACTTTCATCCACTCCTGACAAATTCCTAGTGATTTGGGCATTAATTTAAATATTAGAGACAGAGGAGTAGAAAAAGTTAGGAATGAGAAAACATCATCTGATCTCAAGTTATTAGGGAGTCTTTCTGTGGATGTGGTGTTAAGGAGTATATTTGAAATCGGCTAAGACTACTATACCCATATTGAAAGTCTAGATATGAATACTTGACTTTCTGTTATTATAATAGCCATAAGATGTATGATGAAAAAAGATGAAGGATTAATAAGAAATGAAATGTCACATGTTAAAAAAGGTGAAAATTGGTTATGTGACATTAATTTTTTTTTCATCCCATATCTTTATGTTTTTACAAAAAAATTACCACAGTGGATGGGCCATTGGTGCATTTTTAGTGACTTCTATAGAATATTTTTGTTAAGCTTGCAAACAAAAATTAAATTAGTTAGGTTATTATAAAACTTAGGTCAACTAAAGAATAAATTGCCTATTTAATTTCTCTAATAAATATTTATTTAATAAAAAATGCATTTTAACTATAGAAATAATTCTAATTTAACTTTAAAAAAATAAAATGATGAGTTGCATTAACAATTTTTTTGAACAAGAAAAAATAAGAAAAGAATAACAAGTAATGACATACGTACCAAAAAATATATTTTACGTGTGTCTTTGATTCACTATGTTTATATATATATATATATATATATATAACTCATAATTAATATCCAAAATTTCTAAGAATTCATAATTTTATAGATCAAATATCAAGACTAGAATCATAAAGAAAAGAATATTAAAAATTAATGATTGTGCATACCTTTTAATCCATTTATGATCTCCAATGTTTCATATAAATATCTATGTAAAGAATAGAATCTTTCCCTCCTACACCTTCTACCATTTGTGATGCTTTGATGGAAAGAATAATTGTAAATATCTAGTGTGAGAGGGGACTTATCCTCAATAATAATATAATCTTAGTTAAATCCACCTATCATAAACTTAACAATAAACCCTACATCAAATATGTCTAAATAGGCTCAAATCACTTTTTTAACACAATATATATAATTTGAAGTAAATATATAACTCATTGGATCACTTTATCACTTTTAGGTCTTATATAATTGAGATATATTCTTAATCTAATTTTATTTAAAATAAAATAAATCAAATTAATGGTAGTTAAAAAATAAGAAAATTCTTATATTCTTCCACTTGGGCAACATTAATTGGGTTTTATCAATTTTAAAAATTGATTAAGAAAAATGACTTTCAAATCAAACAATAACATAAATGGTTATAAAATAAATCATAACTCAATATAATTTACCTGAAAACATAATCAAGTCCAACGAAACATCTAACTTTGAACTATGGATGATCATATGCCTATTTATTGTATAGTATATCTATAATTATAAGAGTCAATTACCTCATTGACATAATCACAAAAGCATGATAGTGTAGTTACACATATAATATGATCAAGTGATCTTTCCATACTATAGTATAAAGGTCCTCTTTGTGATTTTTTATAAGGATATCACTATAAAATAAATAGCCATCTCCCTAAGGAGACAATTATAGTTACTTTTATAAATAGGACATTAATTTTTAATTTCATCTCTTTAAAGAGACAATTGTAGTTACATTTATTCAAAAGCAAACAATGTTTTCATCAAGAAAATATCTATATCTCAAGATAAACTTTATCACAATAACATCTAGGTTCCATAATGTGCACACAAAATAAAAGGTATATAAGTTCAAAAAATTGCAAAAGCAACATGAATAGTTCATAATGTAAACTTTCCCATTAACCAATTACATCAAAAGAATACAAAACTCTCATATTTGGAATATGTTGCTTGAAAACAATAATTCGAATAGCCTTGGTTAGAGTATCTACTATTATCATCTTAGTGTTAACATATTCAACAAGAATGTCACCATTATTAACCTAATCTACAAAGCACTAATTTCAATATGTTTAAAAGCATTAGATGTCTTGTTATTCTTTGAGAATACTATTATTGTAGAATTGTCACATTAAATCCTTAAAGGCCTTGAGATAGAATCAATTACTTTTAGCTCAAAAATAAAATTTCTAAGCCATATTACATGTGTACCTGCACTATAATAAGCAATAAACTTTACTTGCATGGGGGAAGACCTAGTAAGTGTTTGTTTTGCACTTTTCTAAGAGATAGTTTTACTAGCCAAAAGAAAATATAGTTTAATATTGATTTTATATTATTTACACAACTAGCAAAATCTAAATCAGTGTACCTAATTACTTTCAAATCATTGACCCTCATGTAAACTAACATATAATCCTTAGTCTTTTGCAAATACCTTATTATGTTTTTAATAATAATTCAATGTTTATCACCTAGATTAGATATATACCTATTGAGAACATTTATAACAAAAAATAGTTTAGGCTTAGTATAAACTTAAGCATACATTAGACTTCCTATAGTACTGGAATACAATTTATCTTTCATTAACCTTTTCTATATTTCAATTTCAGGACATTGATCTTTACTAAATTTATCACATTTAGAAATAAAAACATCTCCAGGTTTGCATTTATCCATGTTGACTTTTCAAAAACATGATTGATATAGGTCTTTTGTGAAAGTCTTAACAAGTGTCTAGACCTATCTCTATAGATTTTAATATGTGAAACAAAAAATGCATCACCAAGGTCTTTCATATTAGAAGATTGAGATAACATAGATTTAGTCTCATAAAGCAAATTAATATCATTACTAGCAAGTAATATATCATCGACTTATAGAATAAGAATAATGAAATGACTCCCACTTCTCTTGAGATATATGCATTGATCAACCTTATTTTTAACAAAACTCATAGAAAAGATAATTTTATCAAATTTCAAATACCACTACCTAGACACTTCATTTAAGACCATAATTTAACTTCTTCAACTTGTATACCAAATGTGCATTTCCACTTTCAATGAAACCTTTTAGTTGTTGTATGTAAACTTCCTCACACAAATCTCCATTCAAGAAGGTATTTTTTGACATCCATCTAATGAAATTCTAAACTATAATGAGCCACCAAAGTTATAATGATCCTTAAGGAATCTTTAGAAGATACATGTGAAAAAGTTTCTTTAAAGTCTATCCCTTCCTTTTGCATACATTTTTGCTACCAATTTTGCCTTGAATCGCTTAGTGTTACCTTTTGAATCCTTTTTAGTTTAAACATCCATTTGTAACTAAGATTTAAAATTATTTGGATTTTCAACTAAGTCCTACATTTTATTAGAATATATAGATTGAATCTCTTCATGCATTGCCTCTATCCACTTACTAAATTATCCATAAGAAATTATTGTATTGTAATTCTCTAGATGAAAGTCTACCTAATATCATAATTAGCCTTACGTAGGTACACAATATAATTATTTAAGATTACAGGCCTTTTTACCTTTTCAGAATGTCTAATAGAAGCATCAATAGGCATTATAGGTTTTTCTAGTTCAGATAAATTATTCACAATACCTTCATGATGCTGTAGATCAAGCCTTCTATTAATAAGTTGATACATAATCTTTTCTCACATAACAAGCATAGGGAAAATAGCTAGTGCTTTCTCAAAACATTATCATCATTTTGAAGGTCATTAGAATCATAAACATCATTTTCAAGAAATTTTACTACTAATATCTCAACTATCTTTATCCTGTAGGTAGAACAATAGAATTTGTAACCTTTAGATCCACTAGGATATCCAGTAAAATAGCACCTGGTGATTTTAAGATCTACTTTGATGCCAAAGGGTTATAAATTTTTACTTCAATAGGATAATCCCACACTTGAAGATGGTTTAAATTAGGTTTCTAGCCTTTAAAATGTTTAAAAGGTGTTTTGGGTATAGATTTAGTAAGGACTCTATTTAGGATACATATAACAGTTCTTAAAGCTTCACCTTAAAGAAGAATTAGCAAGTTAGTTTTACTCATCATGGATCGTATTATGTCTATCAAAGTGCGATTTTATCTTTTAGCTATTCCATTTTGTTCGGAAGGCTCAAGCATAATAAATTAGGAAACTATCCCATAATTCTACAAGTATTTGGCAAAAAGTCCTATAAATTAGTTTGTATTACCAGCTTTGCTATAATATTCATCACCACAGTTAGTTTGTATTGCCAGCTCTACTATAATATTCATCACCATAGTCAAACCTCACAATTTTAATTTCTTTACCACTTCTACTTGAACTTTAAAAATTTTAAACTTTTCAAAAGATTGTAACTTATTATCTATAAGGTAGACATAATTATAATAAGAGAAATCATCTATAAAGGTTATGAAATAATTATTTCTACATAAAGTGTTCTTAAAGGACCACTTATATCTATGTGAATTATCTTTAAGGCTTCTTCACTATGAATAAAATCTTTATTAGTTTTTCTAGTCATTTTTCTTCTAATGCAATCAACACAATCATGATTAGAATTATTAAAATATGGAATAATATTCTCTTTTATTAATGTATTAATTCTTTCCTTTGATATATGACCTAGACATTTACACCACAAAAGGAAAGAATTTTCCTTAAATGAAAGCCTTTTAACACCAAAATTCATGACTGAAGAGAATCAAATTGTTTAAAATTAAGGTTCAACTTATACAAACCATTAGGTCTTGAAAGATTACTAATAACAATAGAATTACAAAATAACTGATAAGATCTATTATTAAAACTTAAATAAATATTTGAATCTTAAAGTTTTAATAAAGAAATCAAACTCCACCTCATGGATGGTACATATAGAGTATCTTTCAAAGACAAAACAAATCTTGAATCTAATTTCAATTTAACTATGCCTATGTATTCCACTTGCACTTATTCTCCATTTCTTATGCATAGATTGACTTCATCCCTACTTAACTTTCACTTGCTCTTAAATCCCTACAAGGTATTAGCAACATGGATAAATGCCCCAGAGCTAATCCACTAAGAATTATTAAGAACATCTATCAAATTGGATTCAAAGCAAATAAGAACAAAAGAATCACTTGATTCATTTTTATTTTTCTTCTTATTTTTGTTTTATAGGTACTTCTTATAAGCAAAATAATCCTTCCTTCTATGACCTATCTTCTTACACAACAAACATTCATCTTTAGTTATCATAAGTTTACGACTATAGTGATTATGACCAAGGTTTTTTTCAGGACTACCTTTACCTTGGGGCTTAAACTTCCTTTTATTAAAAGTCTTATTAGAAGGTGGTTGATTACTAAGTTCACACTTCTTGAAACTTCATGTCTCATCTTTTATTCTTTTTAAGCACAAATGGATATCAAAATGTTAACATTCCAACTTTCTTTCTAGGTATTGTAAAAGGTTTTCAAAGCATTAAATTGGGAAGGTAAAGAATTTTAGACATGATTAATAAGAAAAGTATCACTAATAAGGCATTCAAGCTCACCTAGTCTAGTATAAACAATAATGATCCTTAAAGTATACTCCTTAACATCATTAGTACCATCATACCTCACATTAGCAAACCTCATATTAACAAATTTTCCTATTAATTGACCAGCTTCTGGCTTATAAAAAACCACATACTTTTCCCTAATAGAAGTAAAGAGAGTTTTGGCATTATTAGTGGTAAAAATAGCCCAAACTAAATCTTCAAAAATTGATTTCTTCATCACCATTAAAGCTAAGCAATTGGCTCTATCCCATTTCTCATAATAAGTTTTCTGTTTAATAGTGCTTTGGATAGTTAAATCAACAAGCTTCTTAACTCTAATTGTCATATCCACATCCATCATGATCAAAGCTAATTCCATATTCTTCTTTTATCTTTTATAATTTTTGTGGCTAGAGTTTCAATTGAAAATATTGATTATTCAAGGAAAAAGCATATAAAGTTGAAAGTAATGATGATAACAAAAATTTAGTCAACATCATGGGCAATAAATAATAGTTCATATTTCTTTTAAACATTAGGTACTTTAAAATATTATTATAGATATCCTATGGATGGAAAAAGTAATAAATTTCAAGATATCCCTAAAATATCAAGCTAATGTAATAATAAACAAAATTGAAAAATTCAACACTTATGGGTAAAAGGATTATTAACCTGCCTATTATTACAAAAGCTCCAAGTTATTAAAATTAACTTCCTGTGGGTAAGTAATTATATGAATGAATTAACTTAAATAACAAGAACATCTCTAATAACACAAAAGAATTTTATTAGTTTGTTAAATAATCATTATAGTGGCAAATATTTAATTTCACCAATTTAAAATATATCCAAATTACCCATAAGAAAATTTTTTCCAGCTTTATATAAATTTTCCTAAAACATGTCTTATTCTTGAAACACATTAAAATAATTTCAACAATTATTGTTAACTTTCTAAAATATTAATAAATTCATGCTAAATTAAATGGAAAGAAAGTACATATACATAAAATTTGAAGCACGAATTACATGCACAAAATTATATATATATAACAATTATGATATATACAAAACATCAAACATATATATAAAATGTTAAACATATAAATGTCAAACATGTATACAAAATGTTAAATGTATATAATAATTATGATATATACAAAATGCTAGAAGATATATAGAATATTTGTACAAAAAGGTTAGAGCATATGTATACAAAAAAAGATGCCTAACATATATATGTATATATATATAGAATGCCAAAACATATACATATAATAAATGCACAGTAAACATCAGAACTTACATATGATGTAATACAAATTCGTGTAATCCAAAATAAGGTTTCTCCAATTTGTTTATAAACAAAAACTGCCATAGCACATATAGAATGAGTTTATATAATCTAAAATGATTTTGTATATAGAATGAGTTTATATAATTCATAGAAACTACTAAAACATAGTCTTATATATAAAATGCCAAAATTGAGAAATTAGTTTATACATAATCCAAAACAATTATGTAATTTAATTCAAAATTATTATATAAACCAAGCACAACCGTCAAATGGAAAAACATCACTTCATTTTTATGGTTCAACTTTTCAATATAATCGTACATTAATAATTATTAATGAAAATTGAATTAAAATAATAATTAAATAAATCAAGGTTCTAATTTGATATGACCTACTTTGAAACCACATGTAAAAATTCATAGTTTTAAAGATCACATGTCAAGACTAAAATTGTAAATAAAAGAATATTAAAAATTAATAATAATGCATACATCTTGAATCTATGTGATTTCCAATGTTTTTGTATAAATATCTATGTAAAGAACATAATCTTCCCCTTTTACACCTTTTGCTATTTTGCAATACTCTAATAAGGAAAACAATCATAAACATTCATTATAGAGAGAGAACTTAGCCTCAATAATAATATAATCCTACTTATATCCACTTATCATAAACTTAATAATAAGCCCTACACTAAATATGCCTAAATAGGCCTAATTGACTTTCTTAACATATTATATATAATATAAAGTAAATATATAACTCATTAGATTACTTTATTACTTTTAGCTCTCATGTAATTGAATTACATGTTTAATTTAATTTTATTTAAAATAAAATAAATTCAATTAATAACAGCCCAAAAATAAGAAAATTCTTATAGAATTATCTAAATAGAACACTTGGTATAAGATAACTAAACAAAAAGATATTTTATAAATTATATCTTACTTCAAATTATTAAAAATATAAATTTATACCCAGTATATATTTCAAAATAACCATTACTTAGTAAATAATTCTTTCTAATCCTAATGTTTTAAAGATAAATTATTTGACATAATAATTATTATTACAATTTTAAGTAATTTTAATTAAAATAAGTAATAATATCAAAATTTGCTTAACTTTTAATGCAAAAATTTAAAGAGTAATTAAAGATTTTCATTTAGTTTAGAACATGGGTATTTAAATGTGAGGACTCTAAGTGCAAACTCTACTCCGATGTCTTGTTTGAAAGAAGAAATTTTTTCTAATTACCACCCAAATCAACTTTCTTCAAATGCATTAATTTGAAGAGTGTTTATTAAGATAGATGGATGGACAATATTTGAAGAAAAAAATTCATTTCCTAGTATGATAGATAAATAAAAATAAAAAAACCTTCTCTAAAATGATATTTATAAAATATTGAAAGAAATAATGCAAGAGTTTAAATTTGATATTGTTTGTGTAAAATATTTTACACTACTAGTGAATAAAAAGAAGATATGATATTAAAAAAGTCATAAAAATTAAAAATTTTCAACAATAAGGAAAGAGTTTTAATACTTTTCAATTAATATGATAATGCATAAGTAGATAATAGTGTTAAATTTATTTGCACTGATTGTGGGTCAAATTTAAATTCATAATTTAAAATAGCAATGTTATACACTCAAAAAAACTACGATGCAAAATTTAATTCTAAATACAAATTAAATATTGTTATTAAATATAAAATGGTGTGAGGGCAAATTTGTAAAGTTTAATCCAATAAATATATATAAAAAATTTGAAACTCAATTTTAAACTTCATTTTTTGTTTATTTCATAATATAAATAAGTCTTGGTGTTCATTTTCAAGAAAAAATTGTAAGAAATATTTATGAATTGTTAAATATAACTTACAAATATCATTTTATTAGAAAAAAAACACCCAAAAACATCAATCTAATTAATTGATTATAAATGAATTCATATATATTTATATTAAAGAAATCAAAGTATACTAAAGCAAACACATCACTAAACGAAAAAATGCTTTTTACTTAACAAATTATTGTCGAATTCAATTACTAGTCCAATTGAGAAGTTGTAACAATTTGATTCATAATATGAAACCGATTGTGTTATGAATCAAAACAATTCTAAAGAATTTAGAATTTGAATTCAGTGTTTTTTTGGGAGAAAACAAAAAAAAGTGTTTCATAATAAATAATTAATATAAAATAAATTTTTAAAAGAATCTAAAATAAAAGCTATTATTTTAGGATGAATTTGAAAGTTTACTCTTAAAAGTATGAATATATGATTAGATTATAATAAGTTTAATTTAAAATAATATAAATAAGAATAGCCGAAAAATGTGCATAATTAGTTGAAACCATGATGAAAGAGTATGTCTAAGCCTAAACAAGAAAAAAGTGGGAATGAAATTCATTTAGCCACTTTAGTGTTTGAATGCATATTTTCTTTGGAATTATAATTTCCAAATAAAAATTTAACAACTTAAATTAGAAGTAATAATTTTTAAATGACATAATAACTTGATATAAATATGAAAGTCTTACATGAATTCAAGTTAACACGTTAATCTATTTAAAAAATTATTAATGAATATGGAGATACCCATAATGGATGACCCATATTATCATTACTTAAAATTTTAATTTTAATTTAAATAATGATGATAAAGGAAACAAATTAGTTTTTGAATAACTGATAGCAAAGTAGGTAAAAGAAAGATAACTACCCACAAATAAAAGAGAGAGAACACAATCAAAAACCTTCTTTCTCAAAGTGTGGTTTTTGGTGAAAAATTGTCGTGGATAGAAAGTAAGAGCTCTTGGTGATTCTTGGCTACTACATGTGTGTGGAATACGACATCAAATCAAGAGACAAAAATAAGTATGTATATTTTTTTCAATTAATTTAATTCATAAATTTTTCCTTCATTAGTATCAGAGCTTCGTTGATTTGATGTCTGTGATTGCTATGTATATTAAATACAATTGAATGTAAGACGTGTATTATATGAGATGTACTATACAAATTTATTATTTATTATATATGACTGAAAATTTTTGTCAAAAGCATACTTTCTATTTTTTGCTTTTATGGTTAGAAGTGTAACCATTAGATGTAAAATTAATTTTTTTTATTCTATTATTTTGTTGTCCCAGGAAAAATAATATTAGAGATAAATTCTACATTAATGAGGGCGCATAAAATGCTCATAAAACACTCCTAAAATGACAGAAAATAGTAAGAATACTAAAAAACTACATAATACCTGTAACCACAAAATAATGATTCCTTTGGATAATGAATTTTGTATGCCATAAAATTAGTCTAGAATTGTAAAGCATAAAATTCTGAAAAAATTAGCTTTTGAATCATAAAAAACGAAGGTCTGGATCAAAAGTTATAATCAAAAAATTATTTTGGATCGTATAAATCCAACTAGGTTTGCGAATTAGGTCGAGTTGACCCAATTAACCCATCTGAAGGTCAAAGATAACCTAAATGACAGGTCGTTTTGGCCCCTCAATAAACAACATGTCATTTTAGACATTAGGGTTGTTTAAAATAGAACAAAAAATGACATGTCATTTCACCCAAACAAAAAAAATAAAATAAAATAAAATAAATTTTCATCTTACTCTCGATAAGGGCGCATGTGGTCCACCCCTTTAACTAACTACCATGTGTCATTTACTAATGAAAAAAGGAAAAAAAGTTATCCCTAAATGGTTAACTCCAGTGACCGAAAAAGCCTCACATGATGGCGCGTGGACATCATGGGCAGGAGGTAAGAGTGGGTAAATTTCTATTTTCTAATTTTTCTAAATTTTTTCACACTGAACCACTGTGGTGGTGCGTGTGGGCGTGTATGGTGTCCTTTTAAGGCACGATTTGATCCAAAAAATTCCTAAATTCAATATCTACACATTGGTATATAATTTGTATATTTTTAAAATTTTTGTGACATTGGTTTTATTTAAAAAATGACAATAATCATGCATTTTGACTATACTTTATGTTTATTTTTGGTAAATGGACATGGAACAATGGTTTATAAAGAAAGATGATCCATATGGCATTGTGGAGAGTGTCGGAGAAGACCCTAAAGAGTCATATTAGGTATATACCCCTAAAGACCTTGAAAAAATGATGCACTTATTATATCAAAGAAATGCATGTAAAATATATCCCATAGAAGCCTTCTTATGCAAAGTCAAAGCCCCAAAAGCGAACCTCAGCCATAAGGGAAAGGTATTTCCTAATCATTTTTGGGTTCGTATCTTATTGAAAGCAATTCCAAACAATAATTTCTAGAAATCAATTAAAAAGATACTATAGCAATGCAAAGATTATAAGTTAGGAATTGTCAAATACATTGTCCTTGAAAAATGCATGGAAGAATTGAGGCTATAGGAAGTCCATTATGTCAAAATAAATTGGAGTAAAATAATCCTATTGTCATAATCCCAAATATGAAAAGTACAAGATATTTTGGGCATAGTACTCTAGAGAAGGGGATGCACTTAAAGGGTCTAATTAAAACCATGAATGTGCATAAATTTAGACTAGTTCACTTTATAAACGATTCACCAAATCATATTAGGAAGCTAGGATAGAAACATTAACTATTAAATTTATGATTTTTTTTATATGTCTTCATAATTTTTGTTTGTTAAGATTACTTTCTAAACTTAATATGATTTGTTAAACTTATTTATTGCTTGGTGAATGTTTAATCTCTTTATTTCATATATGTTTATCTTATGGAATTCTACATTTGAATGGGAGCTTTTAGACTGTGATTCTTTCTGAAAGCGATATAACATATGATATTTACATGAGAACGATCTTGATAGGAAATAATGATAGTATTTAGGTAAATATGCAATAGAGGTATGATAAACGTAAACTCCTGACTATAAACTAAGCAGTGTCATTATTGTTCTATATGAGAACTATGCAAATAAATGACATTGTATACTCATAGAAAATGTTCATTTATTTTGATTTAGCAGATTGGCTAGCAAGAATATAATTACTGAATTGAACAAGGTGACAAACTAAATGGAAAAAATTGGAATATATGGCATTAGAAAATATCCTATATCTTAGAAAAATAAGATACTCTTGAAGCCTTGAATCATGTCATGATAAAACTTGGACATGGGAACATAACCTAGCATAGAAAGGATGTTAAAGCATATACTATTTAAAAGAAAAAGAATAGTATCATTCACATTACACTTTTAAATGCAATGACGGGTGACCTTATGTGTGAGTATGAGGATTACCTAACTACCTAGGGTATATTGATTGCCTTAAAAGAGAAATTTAGTGGTACTTTTGCTGCCAAATTGAGGAAAGTTACAATTAAATTTGATACTTATAAACTTCGGCCTAATATGCCAATAAAATAAAATTTACGTGAAATGTCAAATATGATTCATGAACTAAAAATTGCAGGACATGCACTTTCTAATGAGCAGTAACTACAAGTTGTAATTAGGTCACTTCCTGCAAGTTGGGAACACATGAAGGTCAACCTAACTCACAACAAAAGTATTATCACTTTTCGTGATGTGGGGAGACATCTAGAACTCGAAGATGAATGTCTATCGGCTTATAGGTCTTCTGGATAAGCATATATAGTAGAGGGAGCATGACCCTCCAATTCCAAGCTTAAGTTCAAGAAAGTTAAGAAGTTCTAAAAGAAAAAACCTAGGCCCAATTTCAAGGATAAGAAAACCTTTAAAAATAAGAAGGGAAAGCATGGAGCAAAGAATTTTGATCTCAAGAAGATCAAATGTTATGCCTACTAGAAAATAGGCCATTTTGCTTAAGATTGTGCTCAGTTAAATGAACCGAATAAGGTATTACTGGATACTAAACTTACACATTTTTCATATATTTTCAGTACTATTTTTCTAACAAAATGTCATCCTTTGTGGATATTGGGCTCAGGTGCCATAGACCACTTGAGCAAAGATCGAGAATTCTATATAGAATACCATCGATTGTTGAGTCAAAGCAAATAGTTTTACGTTGGAAATAATGCAAGGATTGAGGTTAAAGGCATTGGTACATGTAAATTAGATTTGTATGGCGGAAGAATCTTAATCCTATATGATGTATTTTATGCACTTGACATTCAACAGAATTTAGTTTCTGTTTGTTCCTTACTTAAGTTTAGATTTTTAATTAATTTTCATGATAATGTTACTAACATTTTTAAGGATAATGTACTTTATAGTTCTTGCTACTTACGATTACTTTGCTGCTTTTACTTTCAATTTAAATACTAATATGGGCATTTGACATACTAGATTGGAACATATAAATCAAAATAGAATGATCAAACTAGTAAAAAAAGAATTACTAGTTTCAATTTCAAAGTTAGAGATATTCTTATGTGAATATTGTCTAGCTGGTAAAGTAACTAAAAAACTATTTAGAAAAGGGACTAGGGTAGAAACTCTATTACAATTAATTCACTCCGATATATGTGGTCCTTTAAGTGTAAGAGTAAGACATGAAGCTTAGTACTTCATCACTTTCATTAATGATTATTCATGATACAGCCATATTTATTTGATTTCATATAAGTTAGAAGCATTAGAATATTTTAGACATTATTTAAATGAAATTGAAAATCAAATGGATAAGAAGGTTAAAGCATTTAGAACTGACCATGAACATGAATATTTATCTAAACAATTTAAAGAGCCTTATGAATATTCATATAAGTTAGAAGCATTAGAATATTTCAGACATTATTTAAATGAAATTGAAAATCAAATGGATAAGAAGGTTAAAGCATTTAGAACTGACTATGAACATGAATATTTATCTAAACAATTTAAAGAGCCTTATGAAGAAAAAGGGATAATAAGACAATTAATAATCCCTGACACTCCATAATAAAATGGAGTAGCTGAAAGAAGAAATAGAACACTTTTAGACATAGTTAGGTCAATAATGGCATAGGCTAATCTACTGTTTTCATATTGGGGATATGCCATATTGACAGCTACCTTCATACTTAACTATGTGCCCTTAAAGTTTGTTAAATCCACACCCTATGAATCATAGACAAAATGCAAATTTGATTTGAGTATACTCAAACCATGAGGTTCTATTACATATGTCCATGATGCTTCCCATAGATATGAAAAATTAAGTCTAAGAGGGAAGAAATGCATCTTTATAAGATACTCGAAACTATTTAAAAGATCCATTTTCATTGATGAAAACAAGGATGGAATAGTGATAGAACTTGAATTAAGGGATGCCATATTTTTAAAGAGTGAGTTTCCTTGTATAAAAGAAAGTGATCGCACTATATCCTTTTAGGAACTATAAAATTAAGTGGATAATATTAAATCTTATCCATTTATCTAAGTGGGAGCTTTGAGAAAATGAGTGAGAACCTTGTATTCAGGGATGATGTAATATAGGGAACCCTACTAACGAAGAGTAAAAGAGGAAGTATATCCAAAACATGCTTTTCAATTGAGGGATTAACTCTTATGGTTACTCCTTAAGATGAAGAAGAGCTAACAACAGTTTAAGAGGCTCTAGCTTTCCCTGCTAAGGAACATTAGAAGAAAATGATAGAGGAAGAAATAAACTAAAAAAAAACTAAGTTTAAGAGCTAGTTAACCTACTATCTAGCTGAAAGGTAATTGGGAACAAGTAGGTTCTTAAAATTAAAAGAAAGATAGATGGATTAATTGAAAAATATAAGGCTAGGTTAGTTATAAAGGGGTATACATAATAGGAAGGAATAGATTATAAGGACACATTCTCACCTATTGTATGTTTCAATTCAATAAGATTGCTCTTAACCATAATAGTAAATCTCGATTTAGAATTACATCAAATAGCTGTGAAAACTGCTTTTCTCAATAAAGAACTGGATGAAGAAATCTATACAGAACAACTAGTAGGTTTCATACAAAAGGTAAAGGAAAAGAAAGTTTGTAAACTCCAAAAGTCCATTTATGGACTCAAGCAATTATCCAAACAATGGTATTTGAGGTTTCACCGAGTTATAACCTCTTATAACTTTCAAATGATTGAGGAAGACCATTGAGTTTACATCAAGCAGTATGAAGGTAATTTTATGACATTATCCTTTTACGTGGATGATATACTATTGGTTAGAAATAATTTCAATTCAATTATAGCTATTAAGGAATAGCTCTCCTCTAATTTCGAGATGAAAGACATGGGTGAAGCAAATTACGTTCTTGGAGTCAAAATCTTTGGGGATTGCTCCAAGAAACTTATTTCTCTTTCTTAAGAAAATTATATATGAAAAATCCTTGGGAAATTCAATATGAAAGATTGCAAACCCATGGATACTTTTATAAATAAAAGTGAACTGTTGAGTTAAGAAATGTGCCCTCAAAATGAATCTAAGAAGAAATCAACGGAAAGAATCCCTTATTTTATTGTAATTGGTAATCTGATGTACTCAATGATATATACTAAACTGGATATTTGTCATGTGATCGGGCTCGTAAGCAAATACCAATCAAACCCCAAATAGAAATGTTAGAAAGCTGTCAAGAGGATATTAAAATATTTGAAAGGCACAGTTAATTACGCAATATACTATCAAGGAAACAATTTATGCTTAGTTGGATATTCTGCTACGAATTAGGCAAGAGACGTGGATGAGCGAAAATCCACATCAGGTTACTCATTCTTGCTAAACAATGGTGCTATATCATGGTATAGCAAGAAGCAGACATGCATTGCGTTGTTAACAATAGAAGCAGAGTTTGTAGCATATTCTACAATAGTGTAAGTAACTATATGGCTGAAAAGATTTATAAAACATTTAAGGATTTATAGTGAAAATTCAAATCTTATCCTGATATACTATGACAGTCAAGTAGCCATCGCCTATACAAAAGATTCAAAGTATTATAACAAGACTAAGCATATTGATACAAAGTACTATTTTATGAAAAATGCTATAGTGCAAAAAAATGTCATCATTCAACATATTCCTATCCAAAAGATGATAACAAATCCTTTTACTAAGTTGATACCTAGAGATGTGTATATTGAACATGTAAAATCTTTTGGTATGTATAAAATGTAATTGAACAATTTCCAAATTGAAATAAATAAAGTATATTTTATTCAATTACAAATGTTATAATATGTGTATAAGTATACAAATGTCTAGTATGTCGTACAGGTTGATAAAGTTAGTTCTTTTGCATGAACAACTGCCTCTAACGCTCATGAATAGTGGATAAAGATGAGATATGTGTTCACTAACATAACAATGAGAAATGTTGTGTTTTGGTAAAGAAGTAACATAAAATAAAATATATCACCTCAATAAGGTAAAGTCGAGATAAGATCCGAGATACAAATATGGATTGACTTGTAGATTCTCCTACCTTCCACAATACCTGTAGCCAGACAATGAATTCTTCAAATCTTGATGTCAAAAAGATTTAAGTGATGTGAAAGAATTCAAGTTAGGTGTTATGTATACCTAAACTAAAGTCTAGACAATATTAATAATAAAATTGACATACACTCTTATGCTATAAGGGAAACATCATAGCGTATGATTCATACCACATGTGTAAAAAGACCATAAATATGAAGCAAGTGAAAAATCCCTAGCTCATTACTATGTGACTCTTAGAAAAGAAAATTCTTTTCATGGATACCCATTAACTTTGACAATATCATGGAGAAATGATACAATATTCACTACCTTAGTATGTATCCTATGATCATGATATATACGGTCCAAAAGGTAAAGTGTTAGGAAAGCAACTATTCCAAATCAAAATGATATGCGGATGAAAGGAAGATTTCCCAATATATACATAATTATGCTGGTGTTTGAGATATGTTCGTTATGAAGTTAATTTTGATAACATCATAAGTATTAATGCTACGCAAATGTAAATGGCAATATGAGCTTACAATAAAGCTCATGAGGAATCAGATTTGCAAATGGAAAGTGTATATAGAAAAATCTAGGGTATTCGAGGCATAATATAAATATATAGAAGATGGGATTATTTTATGCTAATTCTGTGTAATAATTTCTAGTAAAAGAACACCTAAGATGACGCCATGCCCACATGGTTATGACAATGCACCGAGTATGAAAATCTAAAGAGAGATGAAGGTTATATGATGTGACTCATCTAGAGGTGTACATAGGCCAGGTGACCCGCCCGACCCGAAAAAAAGAGTATTTGGGCTCTTTTTTTTTGCCCGATAGGCCCGATGGAACTTTTTTTTATGGCCCGATTAATAATTAGGTCGGGCTCGGGCCAAGACAAAAAAGTCCGATAGGCCCGGTCTGACCCGATTATAATAATTTATTTTTAATAATATAATTATATATTAGAAAATATAATTATATCTAATTATTTTTAATATAAAAAATATTAATTTAACATATTAAATATTTTATATATTTAAATATCATATTATTTCTTTAAATATATATATATTATTTTAAAATTTTATTTTTTATTAAAAAATAAAAAAATTATGTTTTTCGGGCTTTTAGGCCGACTTTCGGGTTTTTTAATTTAAAAGTCAGGTCAGGCTGGGCTATATTTTTTTTAAATTTAATCGGATCGGGCTGGGTTCGAGCCTTTAATTTTATATAATTTGGCCCGGTGGCCCGGCTTGAAATCCGTCCGGTCCGGCTTGAAATCCGTCCGGTCCGGCCCATGTACACCTTTAGACTCATCCTATTATGTGTGAGTGAAAGATGATAAATTTGAGGACACTTATAATAGGTGACCCATATCATCATTACTTAAATTTTGAATTTTAATTTAAATAATGATAATAAAGGAAATAAATTAGTTTTTTGAATAATTGATAATAAAGTGGATAAAATAGAGATAACTACCTACAAACAAAAAAGGGAAAACACAATTAGAAACCTTCCCTCTTGAAGTGTGGTTTTGATAAAGAAAAAACCTTCCCTTGCGAAATGTGGTTTTTGGTGAAAAATTATTGTGGACAAAAAGTAAGAGTACTTAGTGATTATTGACTACTGTGTAAAATACATCATCAAATCAAAAGATAAAAATAAGTATGTATATTTTTTACAATTAATTTAATTCATAAATTTTGTCTTCATTTATATTAAATTTTAAAAATATTATTTAAAAACTAATTAAAAATAAGTTATAAATAAGAATATATAATAAAAATATAAAACTATTATTTTTAAAAATGAAAATAAAAATTTTAAATAGTATTTTATTAATAATTAAAAATATTTTTATAAAAATAATGAGTGTAAATTTAATAAATAATTTTATAATATAAGTTTTATTAATTAAAATTATTAAATAATTAGCTGAACTGGCCTATTTTAACTTATTTAATAAATGAGTTAATTTAATTAATACAAATTATAACCTAACTTGAAAGGGAAAAATGGGCTTTGTAACTAAAAAATTTGCACATGGAAACTTAGGAAAATGTGCATTTCATCATTGATAGTTAAAATTGATAATTAGGGAAGTAGAACTCACTATTGACATTAATTGTGATGTAGAATAGAAGAATAAATATGAGAAATAGACTTATTCAAGCAAGGTATGCCTTATGTAGATGAAATATACAATGAATAAGATCATCAGAGAGAGCATCCTTAAAAATGAAAATGCTTAAGCTTTCATGGATTTTATGTTTAGGAAGTATATAAAACTTGACAAGGCTAAGAAAGGATGCTACCTCTTGTTACTAGAGAAAATTAGATATGATGGGAATAATGGAGTGGGAAAGCACATTTGGAAGTTAATAAACTATTATATTAAGGTGAAAAGCATAAAAGTTAAACTGGGAGATAATTATCAAACTTAGTGATTACTGGAATCTTTATAACCTCAATCTGATGCTCTGAGACATCTTATAGTACTCAAAAGAATGAGTAAACTATAAACAAACTATTTTAATAGTTACTCAAGCTAAAGAAAATGTGGAGAAAGGAAAAACTCATGTGGTTAATTACACTACACATGGTTCAACTTGATGATAAATCAGAAAGATAGCAAGGGTAAGTATACCTATAGAAAGAAGAAGGGTGAAATGTGTGGACAATGCTATAAAACCAAGAATGCCTAATTTAAAGGCAATTACAAACTTTTTTTAAAAAACATATAGGTACAAAAAAATAAATTACTTTAATTACAAGAAACAAGCTAAGAAGAAGAAGACTATTACTTTTCTAGCTCTAGTATGTTTTGAGTCCAATATTGTTAATATGCCTTCAAAAACTTAGTGTATAGACACTAGGGTTACCATTTATGTGATAAATTGTTCATAAGCATTCAGAAACTTGAAGAAGCTAAGTGAGAGGAGCTTATTGTGTAGCTTATAAATGGAGATAGAGTAGTAATGGAACACACCAGAATAGTTTCTTAAAGTTTGCCATCTAGACACAAGTTGCTTTTAAGTAATGTTATTTATATATCTTCTGTGAGAAGGAATTTAATTTCTGTAATTGCATTGGATTATGTTAGATACTTTTGTCATTTTTGAAATGGAAAATTTTAATTAGCTTATAATTCTTCTTTAGTGGATATTGGTTCATTACGTGATAGATTGTATAAAATTGATCTTAATCCTAACTTTGCCAATTCTATGAATGTTATTATTAGAAAGAAGAGAAGTAGAACTCATGAAAGTTTTTTAAGTCTCTAGAATGTCTAGGTCATATTTCTCAGGAAATGATATAGAGATTTATGTATAAAGGAGTACTTTATGATCTAGATTTCTTAGATTATGGGATACTTTTTGAATAAATAAAAGAAAAGCTTCCTACTAGAGTTTGAAATAAGAATAGAAGTAGAAAAGAAAATATCCTAGAATTTACCTACACTAAAATTAGTGGACTAATTACACCAAGTTTTATAGGTGAATACAAATATTTTATCACTACTCCTAATATCGATGGGTGAAACTACTTAAAGAGAAGTCAAAATCACTAGAGGCCTTTAAGTTCTTCAAGACAATAGTTGAACTCAAACTAGGAAAGAAAATAAAGTGTGTTGACTTTGATATAGATGGTCAGTATTATGGTAGGTATGATGAGAATGGTAGGGATTCCAGTTTTTTTACTAAATGCCTACAAGAATGTGAAATTAAAGTAAGTTATACTATAGAATAAAATAGAATTATAGAAAGAAGAAACTAGACACTTATAAAAATGGTAAAGTGTATGTTCGCCCATTTTTTAATGCTAAACTTCTTATATGGTGTTGCATCAAAGACTATTGCATATATTCTAAATCAAGTTCCTAATAAGCTAGTGCCTAGAACTCCTTTTGAGTTATTATATGGTAGAAGGCCTAGTTCAAGGAACTTTCATGTTTAGGATTGTAAAACTGAGGTGAAGTTATACATTCCCCCAATAATGAAGTTTAATTAAAATACAATCAATAAATATTTCATTGAATATTGCAATAGTGTGGAAGGTAGTAAACTCTATTGTCTTACTCATACTACAGGAGTTATTGAATTAGATAAAGTTATCTTTTTTAAGAATGAGTTAAATAGTAGGAGTTAGTTACCACACTTCACAGACACTAAAGAAAGTATAAAAATTCCACTAGCACTTGTGTTAGGAAAATTATTTTGCACTATCCTACAAGATGATCTAGTGTAATTGATAGCAAAAAATGTTGAACAAAATGAAATTTCTCAAGAGATTCTTTTAGGGAGATGTTATAAAACTCATTGACAAATAGTTCCTAGTGGTTACATGGTTTTTTTTTATAGAAGCATAAGTATGGCACTAATAATAATATTAATCTCACAATATTTTCATAGGCAATTTCTAGTTCAAAATCTTTTAAATGATTTAATTCTATGAAAAATGAAATAGCCTTAACACATAAGAAGGAGGTGTAGGATCTAGTTGAGTTGCTTGTAGAATATAAATTGGTATGATGAAAATGGGTTTTTAAGACTAAAAGAGACACTTCAAGATAAATTAAGAGGTACAAGGCTAAATTAATAGATAAAGGCTACACTTATAGGGAAGCCATAAACTATAAAGAAATCTTTTCAAGAATTTTAATTAAGGACTCATTTTAAGTTGTTATAGTAATGGTGACTCTTTTTGACTTAGAATTACATAAGATGGATATCAAGATAACTTTCCTAAGTAGTAACCTATAAAAGCTATTCACATGAATTAGTTAGATGATTTCCAAGTAAAAGGGTAAAGAACACCATGTATATAAGTTTTAAAAAATTCATATATGGCTTAGAACAAATGTCTAGATAATGGTACCTCAAGTTTGATGAGGTAGTGAATTTTTTTAGATTCAAAAAGAATGATACAGATTAATATATCTATATACTAATGAGTATGTGCAATTTTGTAATTTTAGTATTGTATGATAATGATATTCTCCTTGTTAGTAATGATGTGAATTTACTAAGATAAAACAAATATTGTCAAAAAATTTTAATATGAAAGATCTTGGGATTGCTTTATATATATATATATGGCAAAGAGATTTATCATCATAATTCTTGAGATTTATTTAGTTTATCTCAACAGATATACATTAAAAAGTACTAAATAAGTTTAATATGCTCACATGCTCTTAAGTTTCTATATCTACTCAAAAAGGTGAGATTTTCTCAAAGATCTAGTACCCTCAAAATGATGATAGAAAAAAATGAAAAATGTTCTATATGTATTGGTAATAGGCTGTCTGATGTATGCTCAAGTATGTATGCATCCTAATATAGTTTATAGTATTAGTATATTAAGAAGGTAGTTAAGTGATCCTAGTTAAAGATATTAGATTATTGCTATAAGAGCTATGAGGTACTTATTGAGTATGAAAGATTATATATTGACTTATAAGAGATCATGATATCTCATAACTATAAACTACTTAAACTTAGATTTCATTGGTTGTTCAGATGATCATAAATTAATATCTAGGTATATTTTTTTAATGATAAGAGGATATGTGTCATAGAAAAGTGTCAAGCAATCCTTTGTAGTAACCTCAACTATGGAATCGGAGTATGTTGCATGTTATGAAGCTATTCATGAAACTGTGTGATGAAGGAACTTTATAGCTAATTTTAATGTTACTAAGAGCATTTCAAGGTTCTTAAACTATTGTGACAATGCCACTACCATGAACTTCTTTTGAAACAAGAAAAGTTATACCTATGCAAAATACTTTGATTTTAAGTGCTAGTTTATGAAAGAAAAGATATGTGAGCATATTGCCTGTATTGAACATATATCCATAAACTGTATGCTCATGATTTATTAACCAAAGGTTTAGTAGTTAGAGTGTATTTTGATCATACAATTAATATGAGTTTAAGTAATCTTTTAATGTTTGGGTTAATAGGAATATTTTAATGTAATTGTTTATCTCAAGATGTACATCAGTAAATATTCATATTTTCCATGAATTGTTATTATGCACATTTTTGGAAATGGCATATTGATAGAAATATTTAGATTCTATCGTACTATTTTGTTAAGAATATTAATTCTTATTTGGCATCTTGGTCAATGCTAGGTTCATTATATGGAGATTTTCATATAATTATATTTACCATTATGTAAATCTTATTATGTGTATTTTATGTTAATATCCTTATTAAATATTAATTTTATTTTTAGTTAGCAAGATGTAAGTGTATAATATGTATGGCATTAATATCCCTATTAGATGTAATATTCTACATCATCTAAATTATATGGTCCAAGTGGGAAATTATGTGAATTTTAATAACAATGGACTTAATAATTCAAAACTAATTAAAATATTAAAGTATAGTAGCCTATTAATGATAATAAAGATAAGCTTTATAGGAGAACTTAGGGTTTAAAGTCTATAGTTACTGGGTTATTTTTTGTTATGGGTTGATTCGTAATACAATTCATATATTTTATAACAGGTCTTTATTCCTAGAACTTTAAGCTAAACTAAACATTACACCATACAATGCTTAAACAATGTATCCATAATTCTGCAAGAGAGTTAGGATTTGATAAGAAGAAAGAACCTTTGTCAAGAGACTGGAGATTATAATTAGTGTTTGTGCAGGTTATGCATTTCTTATTATAGTGTTCTTAATACTTTTTATTTGAATAATCATGACTATATCATATATAGATAACATATCAAATTCAGGTAATTCTTATATATCATGTTGTTCATTATATTCATGTATGATTTATACTATTTTACATAATTTGATTAGTTCATTTCACATAAAATCTTTCAACATCATTTTCATAATCGAGACTCAATGTTGCATGATTTAAAAAAATTGACATTGCTCACTAGTATCATGCATAACTTCTATAAGAGAAAAAGATATCCTCTATTGTTTCCACATAATCCATAAGTAGTTATAATATGTTTATATCGCAATGGAAGATTAGAGAGAATATAGAAAAGGATTATTATTTTCTAATAATACATAACTAATATAATAAAGGGAAAGTTTTAAATTACCTTATTCAATTTTGGGTAGTTACATTTTGCCCCATTTAATTTTGGAAACTTGAAAATTACCCCTTTAAATTTCACAAAACTTAGAATTAACATCCAACATCCATCATCCACTTAATTAATCATTTTATTAAATTATATAATTTTTTCATAAAGTTGTTAAACAGAAATAATAATATTATAGTATAATGGATTATTTTAGTCATGTTTAATATAATTTTAATGTTATATAATTAGTATAAATTAAATTATATATGAAGAATTTAATTAAATATTTTTAAATAAAGTGCAAAATTACATGAAAAAATAACAAAATGAATTAACATTTTATAATATTATAATTCTTATTTAAAAACTTTAGGAAAAAATAACATAATTTGATAAAAATGGTTAATTAATTGGATAATAGGTATTAATTCCAAGTTTTGTAAAGTTTAAAGGGTGATTTGCAAAATTTTAAAGTTGAAGGGGCAAAAACAAAACCATTCCAATATTGAAAAGGGTATTTTACATTTTTTTTAGTAATAAATTGTAATAAATCATTTAAGAGAAAATTGAAACTTATTGTTATTCTCTAAGAATCAAGGTGCATTCTCTTCTTTCTTTGTTGTTTTCTTTCTTTTTTTTCTAATGATATTCCTCTTAGTTGCATATATTGAGTGTGGTTACAATATTGTATTGGTTGATATGAATCAACAATATAAACAAAACTAACACATAACCTAGAATAAACAATCATCTCAATAAACATAATAAATATAAGGATTTATTGTACCAATAAAAATTAAAATATGAAAAGATATGAGTCTTAAGGTGTTTGAAAAAGAAAGTTGTTTCACCCTTAGTATAATTAGATTTTTTCTCATTCTTGGACATTCAATACATTGCAATATCAATTTAAGGATGTTGTAAAAAGTGAACATTACAGATAAAAAATATGGATAAACATGATACATACACATTAGTAGATCTGCTTAAAATGTTATGGGGCCAATTGTCCTCACAAATAAATTTTTATTATATATATATACACATACATACACTAATAATATGTACTGCCCTCATAAATTTAAGTGAAATTCTCCTCACCGCTTATTTTTACATCATTTGAAAAAAAAGAAAACTTATTTTAAAAAAATAAAAAATATTAAATGTTCACTAATTACAAATAATAAAGACCATAAAAAGATATATTAAAATAAATTTTATTTTATTTTTTATAAATATATAAATTTTTATAATTATTTTATCTTATTTTATATATAAATATTTCCCCCATAATTCAAATTTTTTAAATCCGTCACTCTATGTGTGTATGTGTGTATTGTCACAACCATCATTAGGTTATGACTAGCATGAAAGCTGACTAAATTCTAGCAATCTATTTTAACTAAAATAATACTTAAACCCTTAAAATAAGGATTTTAGGACTTTATATGTTGCAATATTGATGATTAATGTAGTTAATTTTCATTCAAAAAAGAAAGTTAAACCTCTTATTATTCCTAATATTTGTCAAAATAAGTTAGTCAAACTACCATTATAATACAAATCCACTGCTAGTTATAATATCTACCTTATATCCATTTACTATGGATTAAGCCCCACCAAGAAAAAGTTTAAGAAATACATATCTACAAATAAGAAAAAATATCAATATGTTGCCCATTTATAGATTGGTAAGAGTCTAGAAGAACCTCTTCTCACTATAATAGTGGTGATGAAGGCACGTCAATATGTAAATGTATAAAATAAAACATAAAGGGGCAAGTCGAGGGCTTTATGAGTAAATATTCCAAAAAGAAATAAATCAATTACAAATAAGGTCTTACTAACTAGATTACCCTCATTTATCTTTAATTCATATCTCATATGTTCATCATGTTAAATTATTAGAGGCATTACATCCTCTAAAATAATTTATTTCTACAATCTCATAACTTATCCATAGTATTTTAATATTAATAACAAAATGTACAAAGGCAAGTAAATTTTCTTATGACTCTCACCGAATTTTATCCCTTACAAGCCTTTCCTTATCCTTTCAAGTCGTTTTTATCATTCACAAATGATTACTAGATCCAATATACAAGCCATATGGTTAATAATTATACCCATCACATTTCTCAATACAAATCATAATAACATTATCCATGTATCAATTCAATCATATCATAATAACAATTTGCATATCTAGGAAAGGAGTTATAACTTTATCACAACTTTTTTAACTTACATGTTACACAAATGTATCTTAAATGACCAATTATAAATGATTTCATAGAAAAATATAAAATTTTAGCCTTATGAATTGATTGAGGAATCGTTTTAAGACTTTTAGTAAGTTTTTATAAGGCATAAATTGATTCAAGTCATCTTATGTGATTTTATAAAACTTAAATTGATTCATAAATCAATTTAATACAGGAGTGGTTAGCCTATAACCCTTTTAAATCAATTCAGTAGTCTAAGTTTTGATTCTATAAAAGGTAAATTGATTCGTGAATAACTCAAGGCAAGGATTTTTGCATATTGATCTCCATGAATCAATTCACACATGAATTTTTGTATTATTACAAGAAATATACCATTTATGTGCAAGCACATTCTCCCTAACCCTAACCTTATGCAATATTAAGCCATTTAGTCACCGTAAAACAAAAAAATAACCTTATATACATTAGATTTAGTAAGAAATTTACATCAAAAATCATCTTCTAGAATTATTCCTCAAATCATATCATGTATAAGGAAAACCTAACCTAAACTAGTCCAAATCATTTAAAATCATATAAGACTAGCTAGAATATTTACTCATCATTTATAAAGGAAATAATAGGTGATTGAGATGAAGATTGGCTTGTCCTTGAACATCAACAAGTAAGGATTTTCAAGTTAGAGCACAAAATCTCTTTGGAAACTAAAAAAAACTAAATCACTTACAAATTCTCAAAAGAAATGAAATAAAGGATGGTTTGTAAAGATTAGAATGCAAAAATTTGTACCATGCTATGGTTAATTATGGTTGATTTTGAAAGATTGAAAAAGATTAATGCTCTCCCTTACAAATAAGATGAAAAAGATGAGGAAATGGAATAGGTTCCTTAGAGGAAATGAAAAGGAGTTTCAAAGCATGGCAAATTAAAATGGGAATGACTCTAAGGGTAAAATAGAAAAATGCTTCCAAAATCTCTTTCTCGCTCACCAAATCACCTTTTATCAATTTTAACTTTACAATACTTCTAATTATTCTTTTATCAATTATTTCACACAAAAATCTAAATATAAGATTCTTATTATAATGATTAATTACTTTATGTAATTATTTTTTATGAACTTTACATAATTTATTAATAAAAGAATTATTATTAATTAGGCCTCATATGTGATAATTTTATATGGGCAAACGAATATTTGGCCCAACATTGGTAAATAAGTTTAGATCTTATAATGGATAGGATCCAGAACTTGGATTGAGTAATATATAAAGGGATTCCTACTTCACATCTCTTAAGTCCTAGGTTTCCTGTTCTATCAGTAAGACCTATTGTACAAAGACTGAGAGATTATTAAAAAAAGGATTTCCTAGTACACCAGTGAAAAAACTTGTACTTCAAATAATAGGTATTCATAAACTACTATGTTAATGATACTAATTATATTTATTTTATTTTCTTTTAATCACATTGCAATTGGAAGCCAAGGTAAAAGGCAAATTATATAAAGATTTTTTGCAACTAGTATCAAAACCATGTTTTATAGTTAATTTTGAAGGAATTTTAAATAATGCTTATGTATTTATAATTATTTATAAAATTTCTATTATGTTGTATTGTTCTGCCATAGATATGTGTGTTTATGTGGTTTTGAGAAGATGATATTTAAAATAGAGAATACATGGATATTGTTATAATGATATTGAAAATCATATCTTTATAGAAAATTAATATGGAACCATTGAACTTGATAGAAATTGCATAAAAAAAGAAGGAAGGAACTACCTGGAAACCTAGTATGTACCTATAAGCCTCTATTGATGAACCTTAAATTATATCCATGATCTGCCAAGGAATAAAGAAAAGGGAATAAAGGGTAGAAAGAACTAGGTATATTTAAAGGGATTATGGTAGTGTGTAGAGCATAAAACTTGAACCATTACCCTTGAAAATTAGCACTACCATGGCCATAAAACTTCAATTTTTGAACATTTCAAATAGTATTTTTTGAGTATTTTTAGGCTAGGAATAGACTAGTTAGATAGTGAGAGCTTGAAATAAGAAAATTTTAGGCAACAAAATTGTGAAATTGCACGTAAAATCATGTGAAACAGGCTGGATAACTCCTAAGTCAAAATTGAGTTTAGTGTGGCATTAAAGATCTAGATCTACTGAAAAAGATAATCCTTAGAAGCACAACTAGCATGTGGGGGCCACACGTTACCTTGCAAATAATGACTGTTAACAATGCATATACCAATGAGCTCCACTATCCAAACACTTTTAGATATGCATTTTTTTCAAAAATTTTTGGAATATAATTAATTTTAGTTATATTTTATCCATTTTATTTGAATACTCAAATAGGTTTATTTTTAGTCAAAAATTTTATTATATGTTCTTTGACATATTGTTCACTTTCTAAAATTTTTTATGGAATTTTTTAACATTGTTTGTATACTTTAATAATTTTTTAGAGTTATATTTATTAAAAGAAAATTATTGATCACTTGCATTATACCATATAAAATTTATGTGATTGCATACCCATTTTCGTCGGCCAATTGCATAAATTTTTTGTTTAAGTTTAATAAAAAATTAATTAAAATTATGATTTAAAGAGGGAGAGGCTATATTAATAACATAAATATCCTTCAACTTTATATTGTTAATGTAGTTAAGTATTGTGCATTTAAATTACTTGAATATTCTTCAATGTTAGTATTTTAAAGGCATGACATTTGACTCTTGTATTGTATTGTAAAGTTAGAAATACCCTTCAGTGTTTGATTTTATAACATGATGCTATATAAGGTTGTATATTCAAATATTGTGAGGTAAACATTGGTATGATTATGTCATACATGAATTAATGTTTGATGTATTATTTCTCAACCATTATGTAATAAAATTCTGAAAAAGACACTAAATGGGATAATGAAAGAAGACTAGGCCCATGTTTGTTTTAAGTCCAATCTAGTGGATTTGCCATCAGATACTTGGTGGCTTAATACCAGTTCCATAATTTACATTACCAACTCATCCCAATCATTGAAAAATTCTAGAAAACTAAATAATGGTGAATTAATTATCAGAGTGGGAAACAGTGAGAAAGTAGGAGTAAAGCTCATTAAGGATATGTATCTACGATTATCTATTGGATGTGAGCTAGTGCTTAAAAATTTGGTCTTTATGCCTTCCATGAGAAAGAACTTGGTATTAGTTGTAACTTTGGACCTCAAAAGGTACTCTTATAATTTTGGAGGCAAGAAGATGAATTTATTCCAAGGCTTAGCTATTGTAGGTATTAGTGAATTGGTAGAAAGTTTTATAAGATGAATCTAGATTTAATTTCCCTCAACACTATTAACACAGTCACAGTGAAGAAAAGAAATAGAATTAAAGAAAACTCCTCGATGTTATAGTATAGGAATCTTGGTCATATTTCTAGAAACTGAATTCAAAGGTTGATTAGAGAAAGTATTCTATAAAATCTGGACTTCTTTAATTTGGACACCTATATGGACTGTATTAAGAAAAAGCTCATTACTAAAGCCAGAATGGGAAAGAAAGTTAGAAAATAACAAAAACTGGAACTTATTCATACAAAGATTTGCAATCCTATCACACTTGTAACCATAGGTGGATGGAAATACTTTATCACTTTTATTAACAATTATTTGCATTTGGATGGATAAAGTTACTTGCGAAAAAGTCAAAGTCTTTGGATGCATTCAAGATATTCAAGGTAATAGTCGAGCTTAAGTATAACAAGAAGATTAAGTGTGTGAATTCTAACCAAGGAGTCAAGTACTATGGTAGATATGATGAAACTAAGAGGAATCTAGGTTCATTTGCCAAGTATCTACAGGAATGTGGCATTAAGGTAAGCTACACTATGTTTAGCATACCAGAATAGAACGAGATAATCGAAAGGAGAAATAGGACATTTCTTGACATGGTCTAGTGCATGCTTTCCCATTCTATGCTTCGAATTTCTTATGGGGAGAAACATTGAAGACCACATGCTACATATTGAATTAGGTACTAAATAAGTTTGTATCTTTAACTTCGTATGAACTGCTGACCAGTAAGAAACTAACACTAAATCATCTTCGTGTTTAAGGTTGTAAAGCAAAGATAAGACTATATATTCTTACTACTGGAAAACTTAATTCTAAAATTATATCTGGATTCTTTATTGGCTATTATGTTAGTTCCAAAAATAGTAGATTCTATTATCTAACTCACACCACTCGGATTATCGAATCAAACAGTGCCATTTATTTTGAAAATGAGCTAGATAATGGGAGTCAAACATCACGGATTATAAATTTTGGAAAAGAAAAAGTAGTCATTTCCTTAATCTCTCAATTTGTTATTTTTTCATCTTCTAGTCTTCCACAACATGATTTGATACAGCCTTTAAGCAAAATAAGGACTTTAATATTGACATTCAGTTAAATAGATCACTTAGATAGCGTAGAACAATAATATCAAATAATTATTTTGTGTATTTACGAAAGCACGAGTATAATTTGAGTGAAAATATTGATCCAATTTCAATCTCTTAGGCAATGTGTAGTTCAAAATCTCCTTAATTGATCAATGAAATAAAGGATGAATTAGCTTTAATAAATAAAAATCAAGTGTGGGATCTTGTTGAATTGCCATTAAATTGCAAGCTCATTTGATGTAAATAGGTTTTCAAGACCAAGCATAACACTTATAAGTAGATTGAAAGATATAAATTCAAGCTTGTGGATAAAGGCTATGCTCAAAAGAAGGGTGCATATTGCAAAGAGACTTTTTCACTAGTATCAACAAAGGATTCTTTCAAAATTATTATGGCTATTATTGCTTATTTTGACCTAAAGCTATACTAGATGGATATGAAAATAACATTCTTGAATGATGATCTATCATAAACTATGTATATGCAGCAACTAAATGGACTTCGAGAGAAGGGTAAAGAACACTTGATACGTAAGTTACAAAAATCTATATATGGTTTGAAGTAAGCTTCTCACAATGGAATCTTGAGTTTCATGAAACAGTTGCTTCTTTTAGATTTAAGGAGAATAATGTAGACCAATGTATTTATATGATGAGAAATGCTAACAAATTTATAATTCTAGTCTTAAACATTGATGACATTATTCTAGCAAGCAATGACTTGAGCCTGCTAATTGAGACAAAGCAACTACTATTATATCATTTTGAGATGAAAGACATGGGAAATGCCTCTTTTATTTTGAACATTGAGATACTTCATGATAGGTCCTAAGATATTCTTAGCTTGTTTTAAAGGTTAAGTATTAAGAAAATTTTGAAAAGATTTAATATGTTCACCTATTCTCAAGTTGCTTCACCTATTTAGATGGGTGAAGTGTTCAAAAAAGTTTAATATCCTCAAACTAATAAAAAGAGAGAAATGATGGAAAAGGTCCCATATGTGTCAGTTATAGGTAGCCTAATACATGTTCATGTATGTACACGCTTGATATTGCATTTGTTGCAAGTGTACTTGCAAAATACCTAAGTAATCCGAGTCAGAGACACTAGATTATTGCAAAAAGAGTTCTAAGGTACCTCCAATGTATAAAAGACTTCATGCTGACCTACAAAAAATTGGAAGATCTCGATATCATAGGTTACTCAAACTTAGATTATGCTAGTTATCCAAATGATTTAAAGTTTACATCCAAGTATATTTTCATGACGGCTAGAAGTGTTATGTTATGGAAAAGTGTCAAGTAATCAATTGTTACAACCTTTACCATGGAAGCAGAGTATGTCCCCTATTATGAAGCTTTTTGTCAAGTTATATGGTTAAAGAATTATTTTTCAAAGTTTCATTTTATCAAGGGTATTGCTAGGCCTTTGACCATTTTCTGCAACAACTTTGCTACTATGACCTTTTCTTTCAATGATAGAAGTTCATCTTATTTGAAGCATTTTGATTCAAAATGTTATCATGTGAGACATAAGATGTATGAGCATGTTACTATAATTGAGCACATTTTCATGGATTGTATGTTTGCAAATCTGCTTACCAAGATTTAGCAATAGGAACTTTTATTAAACATGTAAATTATGAGTCTGTGTAAAGCTTTTTTATGTTTTAGGTCAGTAAGAGCTAATGTATATGATATTATTTATGATTTATGAATAAAATTTAATGTTATGTTGCCATATTTGTGCATATTTTGGTATTTGTAGAGACATTTAGACCTTATCTCATTATTGTGTTCATATTTGTTAGGCATTTTAGGTGGATGCTAGCATTCATTATGCGTAAATTTACATATAGTTACATAAAATTTTATAAATCTTATTCTGCACATATTAGTAGTGTTGGTTAATAAGGTGTAGGTGTTTGATATATTATAATGCTAATATCCTTTGGATATAATATTTATATTATTAGATACCTATGATCTCACTAGACTAATAGGTGTAAAAGTGCCATTTTGTATTAACATTAATCCTTTAAGTGGCCACTATTAATAAATCATGTATGTTTAAGTAGAAGATTGTTAATATTTTTTTATGGACTATACATGATTTATTAATAAAAAAATTATTATTAATTAGGTCTTTTATATGACATTTTGTATGGGCAAATGGGTACTTGGCCTAACACTAGTAAACATGTTTGGATTTTAAGATGGATAGGATCCAAAATCTAGATTGAGTAATATATAAAGGGATCCTAACTTTACATTTCCTGAGTCATAGGTTTTTTGCTCTATCAATGAGACTTACTACACAAAGATTAAAAAATTGCTAAAAGATGGATTCCCTAATACATTAGTGAAAAAGCTTATACTGTAAATGGCAGGTATTTAAAAACTATTATGGTTAATGATATTAATTATATCTATTTTATTTCCTTGTGATTATACTATAATTAAAAGTTAAGATCAAAGATAAATTTCATGAAGATTTCTTGCACTTTGCACATAAAATATTTTAAATTATAAAAAGTGTAACATATATATAAATATAAATATAAAAAAATTCTCATTAAGAATTAAATTGCTATCCAAAAATGAACCGAAAATTGCAAATAGAAGAAAAATAAAGATGCAAACTTTTTCAATGTCACCAAGTGCTTCAAATATGCCATCATCATATTACACTTCTCCGAAATTGATTCAAAGTATTGAGCTAGGGAAATATCGAAACTAAGGAAGAAAGCTCATGTTGCATTTGAATCAAAATTGTACTTGAGCGAAAGAATAATTTTATAAAATTCTTGAAGGAATAAGTTTTAAAAATTCTTCGAAAGAAGGGATGAGTGAAGTCATCATACGAATCAAGAGCGACTGAATTTGGTAGTATTAAGTTGAATTTTTTTTCCCTTGATCTGATAGGAAGAGATTAGTTTAGATAAATTAAAATAATGACTTAAATTTTTAAAATAAAAAACTTTGGGATAATGTAAACATGACGAGGAAGTTGGAAGAGAGTGAAAGTGTATGGAGTGGTTTAAACAAACAAAATTAAGAAAAAAAAGGTAATCACTAACTTTTGCTAAAAAAGGAAGAGGAAAAAAAATTTTAAAAATGTTTTAATTCAAAATTAACAAAAAAAAATGTGTTGAAGAGAAAGAGTAAGGGTAGTTATAAAAAATTAAATATACATATATATATAAGTTAAAAAAAGAAAAAAAGAATCACCCACGGGGGTATAAACAAGAAAGCTTCTCTCTCTCTATTAGCGTAACTTTAAAAAGGATTTATAATAATAAATTATATATATATATTGATTCTTTTTCGATAAAAATCTTTATTAGTATAGTCGCATATATAGAAAATAAGGATGTGGACTAAGGATAAAGAAGCTGATATTTAAAATATACCTTTTTCTTTACTTATCAAATTCAGATAAGCCTTATTCCATGCTTTATAAAATAATTCCTACAAAGACGTAGTTCTTAATTGTGTCTATTTATATTATCTAGGGGAAATTATTATAATCTTCCTTGAGATTAGAACTAATTATACATAGTTCCCTTTTATTTTGGAAAATTTATTGTGCCTTCCTTATGACTAAAAGATGTGGATGGCACAAATGTTTAAATTTAAAAGATTAATTTACCCATTAGCTATTATATCGGCTAAAATTCTAATTTACCGTTGTTTGTTAAACAAATTTTTGTTTTACCATTTTTGTAAAATATTTTACCAAAATACGCACGGAAGGAGAGAGACGCCAAATCGGGTAGCGCCTTTGGCAGCACATAATGGTGCCATTTTGAACGACGCCTTTAGAGGGAAAGCGCCGTATACTTTGGCGCCTTCGCCAGAATTAAATTTCTAATAAACCACCAATACTTTTTCTATTGGCATAAATATGTATTTAACTGTTGCATGCCTTACATGATACGTCTTATACTTTAGGATTAGCTTATGCTCTTCTTTCCCCATCAGGGATCGGCTTTCTGGAACTTATCAATTCTTGTCTTGTAGCCCCTCTCCCCTGTTCACTTCTACGACTTTAACCCGGAAGCCGATATCTGCACCTTGTCCATCAATTAGAGAAGTTTTATAATCGTCTAGGACTCCTTCGGGGACCTTTGAAGGAATCAAGATGGATATGTCCATCATCCAGAAGTGCGAAGCAAGACATCTCAAATATGGGAGGATCGGTCCTAGAGAATAGAGTCCCTCTCCTGAGTCTGCGTATGGGATAATCTCAGTAGACTAGCAAAGGCGCTTACATAGACTCCTGTATCTGATCCCCCTCTTCAAAAGATGGAAAAGCTAATCAAACTCTATGAAGAATTGACTTTAAAGTAAAGGGCTTGCTCCCTTCCCTCACAAGTTAATCTGTGAGATAGACCGCTCCACTTGGTTAGCGGATAAACTTTCATAAAGCGAAGCGTAGCATTTTTCTTATTTTAAGAAGCATCCACGGCACGAAAGTGATGTGAGTTCAGATAGGGTGCACCCAACTAGTCAGCTTACATAAAGATCGTCCCCACGAGTGAGATGAACAAGAATGCCAAGTGGGATGACATCTTTAAGGAAAGGACGCCAATTCATATGGCGCCTCCAAACTAGACGGAAGAACACCATTTTGAATGGCGCCTTACGGCCAGATTATCTTATCAATTAAGTCATTCAATATGGCGCCTTCGGCTCCGCGTTCATAATTTGATAAATTGTTTTCAAACAACTGTAAAACGATAATATGTTTTTGAAAAAATCGTAAATCGGCCAATTAGCCTATTATATAGTTTCTCCCAAACCCACTTCATTTTCTGCAAAACATCGTCTTTCTCCATCTCAGAAATTGTTTTATATCCCGATCACTTGCGTTTTGCTTTAGTGTACGTGTTGCGTTTTGCTTTAGTGTACGTGTTGGTCTTTGTCTTCCTCCGACCAAGGTAAATGAAGGTCATTGCCATTCTGATGCTAATAAGTCATTCGTTTTTAATGATTTTTGCTTTGTTTATTTTCATTTTGTTTGTTTGTGATATCTTTTGTAAAAGCACACTATATATATATATATATTGTAAATGGGAAAAGTCTCATGCAATTTTTTAGTGGATTAGGATTTTTTTTTTTTCCTATTTTGATTATGGATTTTTTATCCCTATTTTTTATTCTTTTTTTATTTTTCAGTATTTTGTCTCTCCAAAAAATATTGATTGCTTAAGCCACTTTTAGAATACAATTTCATGCCTTTCCAAAGAAGGAAAGAGGAGAGACGGGTTGGGTGGTAGCAGAGAAAAGATACAGGAGAGAGCTCCAAGGGGGATGAATTTGGCGAAAATGGTTTCGGTGCTATTAACAGCGGCAACATGATGACAACATAGAACTTGGGTCTGTTTGTATTTTCTGTTTTTTATTTTTAAAACAGTTTTATAAATATAGGTTTTAAAAATAATTTTTAAAAATAATAAGAAAAAAAAGTATTTGATAAGTTATTTTAAAAATAATCTTAAATTACAATAATATTATTAATAAAGTGTGTTTTGAAAATAAAAAAATAAAAAAGATTTAAAGTTATTCTTGTTTTCTTGTTTTAAAGTATATATTTTGGAAACAGCTTTTAAAAATAAAAAAATTTTAAATAAATAGGTTTTTTATTCTTTTATTTTTAAAAATAGAAAATTGTTTTTAAAAATTATTTCCAAACAGAGGTCTCTCTCTTTCCCTTGTAGTTTCAGTTGTTTGATGGTGTTCATCTTGAATCTGGTCAGAAATATTGCTTCTCAATATTGAAGACGCAGAACACCAACAAAGCACTTTTTTTTCTTCTTTTAATTGTTTTCACTTTTTATTATTTTAATAAATTTGAGAAATGTATCAAATATTTTTTAATATTATCTTTTAAATTATCTTCATTTTATTTTTTAGATACATCTTAGTATACGTACCAACCCAAAAGAATTTATTTAGAGATGAGTTTGTTCAATATTTTAAATAATAACTTAACAAAGAAAAATTTAAGAGATTATGTGCATTTTTTGAAATGATAATTTCTATTAATGATTTTTGCATAATAATATTTTTAATTAATAGTAATTTCTTTTTTGATAAATAATTGATAATAATTACTGTTAATTATTTTAAATAATAGTTTCTAAATACAAATTATTTACTGTCTTTTAAATAATAATATTTTTTAAAATTATTTTTTTTATAATTAAATAGTAAATAGAAATTAAAAATTATAGGAATATATTAAGTTTTTTTGGAAAAAAGTGATTGAAGTTAATTGAAATCTTATTATAAATGTTGTTAAGGAAATATAAAATTTCTATATTATAATTATAACAAGTATTTTCCGGAACATAATATGTATTTCTACTTCTTACAAGGCAAATCTCCATGGTTTCTTTGCAATGGAAAATATTCTAAATAAATTGACCTCAGCTTTATTATTACCATGTGAAGTCACATGAGTGACATAAATATACGGAATCATGCTTTTCAGACGGAAATTTCATAGTAAAAGTATCAGGTGCAATTTTCGTACTTAGAAAAAGGGGGATGAAATGGACTTTTCAAAATCGAGGGAGTTACGTATGATTAGTATTAATTTTAAAGGACCTTAATATAAATTGTTTAATTATTTATGATTACAAATGAGAAATTTGTCGGATAGCACAGAAAAACATATATTTATACTTATGCATAGATGCAAATAAATTAGGCAGTCTATTGGCAGTTTATGATTTAATTTACTTAAGGTTTAATTTAATTTAATTTTTTTATTTAAATAAGTCAAGTTGAGGATATCAAATTTACCTATTTAAATAAATAGGTCTAGCCTTTTTTCTTTAATCTCAATTTATAAATCTATCAAGTTAATTTATTTAATTATTAATATATTTATAAATAATATAATATATATTTCAATAATATAAATATTTTAATATATATATTTATATATATTAACTTAATTATGCTATTAGACAGATAATTCTAAATTTTAAAAAAAATTAGTATATGAATAAATTTGAAATTTTATTTATATAAATAAATTTTTAAATAGATTAATAGATGAAGTTAGATTTTTTTAATAAGTAAAGCTAAATTTTAATATTATATATATGTCAAATTTAAATTAATAATTTAAAAATAAACTTAGACTTATCAAAATAAAATCTAATCCGATTTAATTTATTTACATTGCATCGGATGGTCTATTCCGTCATAAAAAAATATTAAGTTCTTTAAAATGCCCCTGATCATGTCAAGTTCAACAACTCCAAGGCTACTAGTCAGATTTGGCTGATAATGAATTATTGACGTCTAAATTTCATAAGAGGAAAGAGAAATGAAACTTCAAAACTAAAGCCAACTGATTTCCCCAACAAGCCTTTTGTATTTGAAAAATCAAAATCAAAGGCTTGCAAGTGGGCACGCTGCACAATAATTGGCCCTCCAATCCAGTGTGGTCTACGTATGACGTATCATTTCATTTCTTTCCACGATTTGACTAATGTAAGCCCGTTGATTAAGTGAAAATAATTATTAAAAGATATGATACTATATTATTAATATAATAATATATTAATATATTATTAAATTTAATTATATATTATTTTTTATATTTTTAAATCAAATTTAATACATTATATAATAATATATTGATGTATCACTACAGTACATTATAATTATTTTCATAAATATATGAAAAACGGTTATACTACTTCCTTACGGTGGTAAAATGTCCCGAACGCACAGTATCATACAGAGATTATCCGGATAGAGTTTGAAGATGAAGTGATTTTTTGCCTTACCTTGCAAAGTAAGGTATGACATACATTTTTACCTCAGTATAAAATAGTGAAAATAAAATAATGATTGAAACTTTATTTTTGTCCTTGTGAGATTGAATCTATCTCAATTTTATCTTTAATTGAAAGTTTATATTAATTTAATTCATGTAAAATTAAAAATTATCATATTTTAATCTTTCTGTACAAACTTTTAAAATTTAGGAAACTACACAAAGGGATTAAAATATGGTAATTTTTAATTTTATAGAGATCAATTTAATACACACTTTTAATTAAGGATGAAATTGAGGAAGCAAACTCAATTTCACAAGGATTAAAATAAAATTTTAGTCTAAAATAATAATACCTTCTCTTACTCTATGGAATTTTGTTATTATAAAATTGTTATATTTTTACCTTATATATTAATATATATACATATATAATTATTTTAATAATTTAAAAATTAAAATTACATTAAAATTTCACCTAAAATAATAAAAATAGAAAGTAATAATATTTTGTTAATTCTATATCAACTTATTTTTTTAATTTCAATTTTGTTTAAATCAATTAAATATTATTTTTGACTCATAATGTTCTATTAATTATGTTGATTTGTAATATTTAAATTTAAAATTTTCTCTTTTCTTCCTTATTTACCAATATTTAAGATTATTTAATAATTATATATAAATTTATAATTTTTAATTTTTAAATTTTTATTTTTAAATTTTTTATTGATTATCATTTTTTGCAAGTATCCCATGAAGTATAGAAATGAGATTAATTTTATCTTTAAATACGAGGCATCGGATAAAGTAATACTCTATTTTCAACAATGAGGTATAAGACAATAAAAAGCCGATCTGCTCTTGCTTTAGCTTGTAATTATCTCAATTCTTGTGGAGTTTAAAAGATATGTATGATTGTAATTTTCAATCATAAAGATATAGCTTATATGCAAATTTTATCGCTACTTAATTTTCATAAATCTATAAAGTTGGTATTTAATGGTGAAATTACAAAGATCTTGCTAGAGTTTTTGTGTTGCCTTTTTGTATAAAGTTGCATTTTTTATGAATATTGTAAGATCTCACAAATTTAGTATAAAAATCGTAATGGTTTTAATTTCTTAAAAAATAGATATTTTAAGAGCATATGGAAGCAGAATTCACATAAAAATTGTGAAAAAATAATGGGCAATACTTCAATACTTATTTGGTGATTTTGCAAGTCTTTATGAAATTTAATATAAAAGTTCAAACATTTTCATGAAATTTTGTAATGTTTTTCAATAGAGTTGTAATTTTGTACAAATTTTGTATTGAGTAATGAATGAGAAAAAAATTGATTCAAAATTTCACACGTCAGAAATTATCCGTAAATACAAATTTAGAAAGATTGATATGAACTTTTATGTATATAAAATATTTCTTACCATTTTAATAGCAAATGATGTCACATCTTTTCCTATTCCATTCTTTTAAAATGTAAAATACATTTTAAAAAATAAAATAAAATATCATAATTATTAATTAAAAAATTCTAGAATAAAAATTAAGTAAATAATAATTAATTAAAGATTAATTTTTAAATTTATAACTATTTGCAATGTCATGCATAGAATAATCTACAGAATCCGACTTATTCACAGCCGACATGACTCACGGGCTTCTTAAGTCATCTTATCTTATTATCATTATAGTTTATAATAAAAACTATACCACTCATGCGAAAATACTTTTCATAAATAATTTTAAGTTTGGGTAATTCATTACTATTTAACTTTGGGCAGTTCGACGGAACTCGATTTGATTTTTCAAAAGCTTTAGTATTTTTATGTTTAATTATTTTTAATGTATTAAAATTTTTATTTTTTATTTTATATTATTTATTTTGAAATTTAAAAGAAAATAATTTGACCATATAAATATTCAATATATTAAGAAATCAAATTATTTATAAAATTACCTAACTTTTAACAGATGACAGTTGTCTAACAAATATTACATCAATAAATTTGTGACAAAATATATACACATTAAACTTAAACACCCAAAAAATTAAAATAAAATGAATGAAAAAACAAATCCAATCCTACCTCACAAGAAACTAATAATAGAAAAAAAAAAAGCAAAAAAGACAAACCCTTCGGTCTCTATTTTCATATTCGAAAGTTCAAATGAGAGAACGAGCACTTGCATCATCTCACTTGTCCCGTTTGTCTTCCGTCAGTTACTTAACAGAGCTAGCAAACGATAATCTACTAAATCTCACACAACCATTAGCGGAGATAACGGCGATAACGGAGGAACGCTGAAAATCGTACCCTTAACGTCAGTGTCCCAAAACCCCTTCCAGCATGACGGCGTTAACGGGCAAACAGTTGTAGAAACGCTCTTCGGCGAAAACTCTTCCTTCTTCATCTCCTTCCTGCTTTCCATATTCTCTAATTCTATTCCCTTATTTTCATTTTCTTCCCTTTTCCTTTTCTCTCCGACATTCACTGCGGAATCCACTTCTACCGAATTCCCAACCTCAAGAGGAAAATTCAGTATTGCTTTGCTTCCTCTCATCTTGAAAGCAGCTCTGTCGTAAGCTTTGGCAGCTTCAATGGCGGTATCAAACGTTCCAAGCCAAACTCTGGAGCCTTTTCGATTCGGATCGCGAATCTCCGCCGCGAACTTCCCCCACGGCCGCCTCCGGACGCCTCTGTAGTGCTTGTTCTCGGCGGTTTCCGATGAGCTTTGGCTGGAACTACTTGTTGTCGGAGCCATCTTAGCCTGTTGTGAGGCAAGAGTTAAGCCCATCGGAGGAATAGTAATATTCTTCAAAGATGGTTTGCGGTTGCTTAGATTTGACGATCTTGGAGGTTTTGAGAAGGTGGGTATTGGCAAATTATGAAGACTTGTTTGGTTGGAAAGGTAGAAGGGTGCATTATTGTTGATTGGTTCCTCTTGGGGAAGCAAGTAGTCACTAATACTGATATCAGTGTTGAAGCTAGACACAAATTGTTGCATGATCTTTATGTTGAATGAGATGAGATTACTTAATTTAAAGTTCTGGAAAATTTGAATGGGGAGAGAGGAGATGGAGGAGACTAGAATTGGAAGATATGGGAAGGATTGGTTGAGTGGAAATTGGGGAGTGTGTGGAGATATAAAGGGTAGAATTTTGGGGAAAGAATTGGGGTTTCGGAGTAGGTTCCTCGATGGAGAGAGGAAGCATCGTTTTGGTGAAAATTCATACGTGGAAGGAAGTGTGTTTCTTCTTAATTCTAGGTGCATCATCCTTGGTTGATATTGTATTGACTTGTGTGCGTGTCGGGGGACCACATGTCACTAGCAAATGACATTTCCGGGGTACTTCCGGTTATACCATTAATTAACATTCGAGGTGCGTTGTTCCATGTGCAGTAATCTAACTTGTTTCAAAGAAATGTGAGAGCGAAAAATGAGATAAAAGGACAGCAGGATTATATTCCAAACTGGCTTGAAATCCATGCATTGCACGGATTTTATTAATTTTATTAATTTTATTAATAATAATTTATAATATAATTTTAAATTTTTAAATTTTAAATTATAAAATATTCAAACAATTAATATAAAATATATCAACTTGTTTATATCAATTAAATAATTATAAAATTAATATAATTATATTTAAGTTAAGTAAGAAGAAATAATATATGTTTTTAACTCATTGCTACTTAATAAAATTATCATATTATTGTAATATTATATTAATAGTAATCATTACCATAATTAGAAAAATACATACACATTTAAATATTAAAATAAATTAAATTCAGGGAAAATAATATAAAATTATATATATATATATATATATATATATATATATATATATATATATATAAGAAATAACATTTATTTATATGAAATTGAATGTATATACACCCATTCTTAATTCTATATATGTGTAAATTGTTACATATAATAAAAAAATTGTTTAATTTATAATCTTTTCAAATATTTTTCAAATAAAGAATATCTAATTGATTAAATACATTAGTCTTTTCAAAAGTTATATGTTGTAATGCAAACGTATATATGTTAAATATAGTCAAGGATTGAAATTTAACTTATAATGAAAAGATGAATATATATTTACCTTTAACAAAAATTTAGATGTATTTATACTTCAATCTTTAACTGAAAAAATTATATTATATACCTTCTTAAAGCCAAACATGTAAAGTTTTTTTATCTTATCAATTTGTAAAGAAAGAACAAATGTACATTAACCTTATGTCATATCTAGAATTATAAAAAAAAAAAAATAATTCACCTTACACAATGAAGCAAGTTATGCATAATAAATTTATTTTACATAAAAAAATTGGCACAAATTACAAAACTTATAAGAAGAGAAGGCTTACAAGTTCAAAAGGATTATTTGTTAGAATGAAATTTTCCTTCACTTACTTCTTTACTTAGAGAATATCATTATCTAAACTTATTATTTAAATTTATTCTCACTCATATAACTATTCTAAACAAAATATTACATGTTAATATCTTCAAATAGAATAATGTCTAATTTTATTACAGTATTAGAATTTTAATATTATTATACATTATATTTTAATATAATAGATTAAATGAATGTTAAAAATTAGAAAGTAATTTTTTCTTTATTATTAAAAAATTATCTAATATAGATATGTCATATATAACTACACAAGAAAGAATCAAAAAAGAAAGGATAAAATACACTCCCCTCCCCTGAGGTTTAGCCCTAATACACTCCCTTCCCATTGGTTTTCAATTTTAAACTGCAAGTCCCTGAAGAATGGAAAACTATTACTCTCCCCTCCCTTGATCCCTAATTTCTGTTACTGTGCCTAACAGAAATTCTGTGAGGTGTAACAAATATTTTAGACAATATTGCCCTTATGTTCACTATCCCATGAGGCTTTGCACTTTTCAGTTGAGAAGTTGTGCTATTTTCATGTCTCTCCGGCTGTTTTGTTTGCTTTTTTGTTTCTGTTTCCTTTTTACTTTTATTTCTCCCTGTCAACCTCCGTTTTCATTTCTGTTTCCCTTTTTCTTTTATTTTTCCCTATCAATGAATAAAGGAAAGTGTATTAACCCTATCATGCTTTTTGGAAAAGAAGCTACGATGAAGTATGATATAAATTTTGGAAATCTGTGAGCCATAAAATTCATGATTTTCCCCCTTGATGACCATTTTCCTCAAGTTCTTCTTGTCTCATCCTTTCTCATGTGTGCCTCATATGGATTAATCATAGGGGCTAACATAGCTACACCTGAAATTTTAGTTAAGAATATCATATATCACATTAGACAAGCAATGTATATCTTTGGTATTTCTAAAGGAGGAGTTAAGAAAAGGAACAAGCATGTCGAATAAGAAATTTAATAGAACCCAACAAGTACTTTAGGGGAATTTAAACATTAACACAAAGATAAACAACCTGCAATTCTCTCAGCATTATATCTGAGTGCAGCCTAAGCATGAATGCATCCACTTGAGTGGCAAAGTACCTAGAACTTGTCACTAACATTGACAGCGGCAGCCAGGTGCAACATATCCAAAATAGATGAGTTTAGATTTCGATTGGGATGAGGATCGCTCTCCCCAAAGCTAGGAAGATCATAGGTGACTAAACGAACACCATACTCTCCCTGTTAACTACAATTGTCTTTTTCACGCAGCAGAGGTGAGAAGGAGTAATACAGCAAAGGAGCGAAGCCAAAAAAGGGTTTCATTTGTCGAGGAGCTTTTAGCTTTTCTTCGATTTTTCTTTTTCATTTGTAATGAAAGGTAATTTTATCCAAATATATAGTAAAGTAACACTGTCTCTTACTGTTAACTTTAGGGGAGGTTCAGCCTAAAATTAAAAATCAAGGGGAGGGAAGTGTATTAAGACTAAACCTCAGGGGAGGGAAGTGTATTTTACCTAAAAAGAAAATAATAGTAGTAGAAGAAAATTAAAAAAACATGGAACTATGTCCAAAGATATCAATACTCACTAATTAACAACCATAATGAAGTGACATGATAGAAAAAATCACCAATTTTTTTTAATTACTGTTGATATAGCACTACAATAATTTTATAGGTGATTATTATCAATAACAAAATAATGTTACTTAAAAATTAAATAGCTTGTTTGGTTGAAGTCAGGACTAATCATATGTTTTAAGATTTGAGATTGAAACACATGACAGAAATATGAGATAAAAAAAGGTCAGCTAATAAAAAAAAAAGATAAGGCAAAGAGATTGTTAGTAAAGGTTTGAATATCTTCCGATCTTGTAATGTAAATGAAGATGTGATTTTTATCAAAATAAATGAATTAGTTCCTAATTATCAATCAGTGCTTATAGAAATCAATCAAATAAGAGAAAAAAATTAGTAAGATCATTTTAGAGAGGACAAAAATATATGAAAATTATAAAAACTTAGTAAATCAAATGTAGAAATTTGAAAAGATTATGAAAATACAATAAATGAGATAAAGAAATTCAAGAAATTTTCTTAATTTAATATAAATTACTATATATAAATGAGAGATTTAGTCCTAGAAAATGCATTAAATCAAGAAAAGAGATTAGAGAGATTATGAAAATGAAATCAAAGAGATTATGCATGTGTATGACTTATTTCAACATAATATTTATCAAGAAAAAATGACAAATTAAGATGTGATAAATTATAAAAATAATACTTGACAAAAAAGGAGGTAAAGAACATCATAATTAATACACATAACAAGTTATAAGAATGAGACTTGATATAAAAAGATGTAAAAAATATTATAGTTAATATATAATATATAAATATAGATGCATTAGTAAATTTTTATTTATTTATTCAAAAAAAATTTATATCCAATATTTGCATTGAACCTTGATTAATCTAGAATTAAGTCAACTTAAATCTCAATTAAAAAACTTTTTAAACATTTATTTTCTTTATTCATAAAATATAAACTCAAAATTTTATATAATAAGCACCAAAATTTAACTATTTATCTCAATGTTAACTTTTTGTAAGTAGGATGATGCCGACAAGGCCTAAACCGGAAATATCACTGACTTAAGAAATTTTGTTTTACTTGGAATGAAGCTTGACCGCAAGGTTGGAGCCCGTGCGTGCTTCCCAAGATAAGAAAATGTGCGTTCCTCCTTCACGCGAGATTTAGAATCCCAAAACTTGCAAGAAAAGTAAAACGAAATTTCTTAAAATTACATTCTTAAAATTAAAAAATTCGAACATAATAATTAATAAATTATATAAAATTATAATTTTACTTTTAAATAATAATTCATATACATAATTTTATTCCTTAATTTTACTATTTAAAAATAGAATTATTTATATGAAAAGATAAAATTATATATATGAACTATTTTTTAATAACAAAATTGTAATTATATATAATTTAAAAATTATTTTACTAGTATCCTAAAATTTTAAGGATAAAATTATTAATTTTATCATATTTTTATATATAATAAATTTAAATTGACCACCTCAAAAATTTAAAGTGTCGTATATCTTACAAAAAATTTAATGCCCGGCCCTCTTAAGCAATAAATTTTTGTTTAATTGCACAATTTTTCCTTATAAAACTGTTGTTTAAATTATTTTAATTCACTAATGTTCGATATCTTTACAAAAAATTTTGGTGAAAATATTTTACCAAAAAAATTTAAAAAAAAAAACTCATCCTGCAATTTTTTCTTAAAGCAAAAGATAATTTTAGATTCAATGTCAAAATTCATTTTTGAGTGAATCTAAATCCTCTAATTTTTTTTATCATTTTTATAATATTTTTAAAGATATAGATACACAGTTTTAATTCTAGAATTGACTAGAACTATCAAAAAAACTCACAGGCTACGAGTTCTTATGGATATGGGCCCCTATTTTAGAGAACTTATTTAAATGTGTACTAATTTTTATTATAGTCCACATAGGCCAATCCATTAATAGGATGGGCCACATGTAAAATTCTTTTCGAATACTTCATTTTTTAATTTTTTATATAGATTCAAAATTTTAATTATACAAAATCACATTCTCTTCCCCCACTTTTAGTTATTTAGTATTATATTGTGAATTATTTCTATTTAATATTTTTAATTTTGTGGCTATTTTATAAGTTATATGTAAATTATGATTATATATAGTTTTTAAATTTATTATTGATTTATGAATGGATATGCAATACTTTGTAATGATTAAATTTTTATTATTATTTAAAAGCTTAAAACTTTAAAATATTTAAATTAAAAAAATCTACAAATTGGCCCTTTTATTTGAAGGCCTTCATGGATGAGTCCAGCTTGGCCTATTGTTAACTCTAGGATTCATTATCTTTTTTTTATTAGAACTCTTAATTGTAAATAAAAAATTTATATTTATTTTTTTAAAAATTCAATAGGTTTATTTATCAGTAAATGCACCCAATCCAATTCTATTTAGAATCTAGCTAAGGAGATTTATACCTTTTTTATTACAATCTATGGCCTCTTATCACTATGAGACCATGTCAAACCAAGAAGTAAAAGATCATAATACTAGACATTAAAGCTCATTGAAGGTTTATGTCCTCCAACGGTTTTGGTGGATCGGTTGTAAAAATTAGAATATAATATGTAGGCGACACAAAAACTCTAATTGGTTTCCTTTTATGAACCTAAATGGTTTATGCCCATGCCTATATGTAAACCTCTATCTCTCAAGGGTTAATTCTAACAATAATAACTAAAGCAATATATTATGAATTAGGACCCTCTATAATCAATGGAACTGTAGTTCTTTAAATCTAAGCCTTTCATTACTTCTTAATTAATCCTCACCTTTAATTCAAGTGCACTATTTCACTTAAAGCATTTATACTCCTTCATTTTATTTTTCTTTTCTTCTTCAAAAAGAGGGATCATGTTGCAAGGCCTCATTACCTCCATTTTGAGATAATTGAAACCAACACCTCATTATTTCTTATCTTTTTATCTTCTTTAAGGATGAAGGACCATTATTGCAAAGCAATCACCTCTTTCTTCCCAATGACAATCTAAATCAAAAGAGAATTATAGATTTACAAAAGTAAGTCTTAATTTCAAGATTTTTAGCAAAGAAATATTGCTTCTCCTGTAGTGACACTTAAAACCAAAAGAATACCTATAAAGTTATTATTGTAAAATTTATTTAATATCTTATAATTAATCATATTTATTTTATTATTAGTGGTAGAATTTGTTTTGTGTTCTTAATTTTTATTTCGGTATGAGATTAAATTGTATGAATGGGAATATTAGACATAATTATAATAATAACAATTATTTTTCACAATTGCACACTAAGTGTTTGATAAATTGCTTCTGTGATAAAAATAAAATGCTGATAACTATCATTTTAGGTGTTCTATTTTTTTACATTCAAAAACACTTTCAAAATGAGATAAAATATAACTTTTTTCATTTGAAATGCATCAAAAAACTTTCTAACTCCTTGGTCTCCTTTCAACTTAAAGGTTGCCTACATATTTATAGGATTTGAACTTACAAGTTTTAAAGAAAGATATTTAAAGTATAACAATGGTAAAATTTATTAAATTAGAACATATATGATTGAAGACTGCCTCAAAATCCTCAATTTTGGTAACTTAATTTAAATATATCATTGAAAGCATTTAACACTTAATTAAATCCAATATCAATTAGATTTTCATTCATCTGTTAGGAAGATAAATTATTACTTTAAGAAACTTAGGATGCTAGCTGCATTAAAAGAAGTTTGAATTTCCTAGGAAAAATAAATAGAAAAGTGCCTTAGTAAATTAAGAATAGCTCAAATGTTTAATTAGTAAATTGTTGTACTTTAAGATGCTAATTTTGAAAACCATCATTACACTAAGACATTTTCTTCCTTTTAAGTTATTTCTACCTAACTTTTAAGATGTATTCCTCTTCTCATCCTATCTCTCTTCTTAATGACTTTAACACTATGAAAATGTTAATTATCATCATTGTGCTTTCATTTGTATTTGGAATAGATGAAGAAACATCAAGATTATTAGTTTTTAATCCCAAATTGCTCTTACAAGTTTCTTTAACTTGAGTACCTATCTATTACCTTATTCACCAAAATGTATGCTTTTGTACAATTAGATGCTTTGGCTGCTAGTCTCATAAATTTTTGACAAATTTATCTATAATGTTAGCTAACATTAGGATTATTGTCTTCTTAGATATTCTTTCTTCTTAGTCTTGCACATATCCATTTTTAGCATCCCTTATCCACCATTTCCACTTTTAAAGAATGATGACATAAAATGCCAAAGGTCTTAAACTTTTTTGCAACTATATAAAATCATGTTATTGGAAGCATCAAAATAAACTTTGAACTCTGAGTTGCTATTATACATACTAATCACATATTTGGATATTGCTTCAGTTTCATTTCAATGTTTTACACATGTTGCATGATACAAATTATACTCTTTTTGAAAAATATAAAAAATTATAAAAGTATAAATTTGTATAACTTGTTGTAATAGAGGTGACCTTTCCTAACTCAACTTTGGTAATTTCTATCTAGATTGAAATTCACACTATAACTCATTGTACTATTTATCATAAAATAAAATAAAAACTCTTTCAAAGCCTTTAAAATTGCATTATATCCAAGTCAAACTTCAACCAATTTTTTAAATAACAATTTATGCTTTCACTTAATTGTGTACTTCGTATGCCTATTGAAAAAGTGACATATAACATTTTGCCTACTTCTCTTTAAATTTATATAGGCAATTTGACTATCAATTATCTTGAAGATTGAAGTCCATGAGCAATTTATCCTATGTTGTTTGAAAATTAATTTATTTTTCATATTCATACATGCATGCTTAAGATCTCTCAAAAAGTTAAGATTATTTTTCATCAAATCGCTAAAGTGTTTTTTGCTATTATGCATCAATTGCCTAGTGCATAATCCATGATAAGTTTCAAGCATTACCTCAAACTAAGCTTTTACTATAGCATAGTCTTAATCGATAAAGATAATTTGAGACTTCTTTTTCTTATGTATTTTCAAAAAATATTTCAAACAACCATTTAAAAGACTCGATTATCTCAACATAAAAGAGTACAACTCTAAAAATTCTCATTCCTCTAAAATGATTAAATCCTACAAATATAGTTAGAGGTCTATATACATTAGTAGTATTGTATATTGTGTCAAGAGTGACCACATCAACAAAATAAGCATAATTCATTATCGTTACATCTACAAAAAAAATGGTGATTTGTTCCTTCACATCTAATTACATGTCAAAATAAAATGAAAGATTCTCCAATAATTCTTGTTGAAAGTGTCTTAATAAATTACCAATCTTTCTATACACTAATTTTCTTAGCCTTTTACTATGAAGATAGCTTTTTTAATCTAAATGCATGTAACCAATATACATTTTCCGGCTAACTTGTCTACTTATTAATTGAAATGAAGCATTTTGCCTAATTCCTAAATCATTTGCTGAATCAATCTTATAAGCTTATACTTGGGAGACTTTTGTTTAATATCTTAACATGTGAGTGGTTTCCACAAGATGTAAAGCATGATTATGTTCAGTAGTAAAACCATGTACTTTATATTTTTCAATCTCTTTAATGTGCATGAATCCTATTCTTACAAAATAATTAGTTGTTTGATAATTGGTAATTAAATAATCCTTTTTGTCTTTCTTCATAAACCTTCTTTGTAATAAACAAATCAAAATGAAGTTATTTTTCTAGTTTTTTTTCACTTTTATTGATGTATTACTTTCTAACATTAAAGTTAATTTTCATACCATAGTTACTCCAAAATGTCGAAACTTCTTCTAGAATATTAAATTCCATTCCAATGTGAGGCTTCCATTCAAGCATATCTAAATCCTCATCCAACAGAAGATTTAATCATTTGAACCTATATATCAATAAAAAAATAAGTAATAATAAGAAAAAGAATATATTTTTGGGCATATGAAACAATAATATATGCAAATATACTTGATTTAGATTGCATTTTCTTTATTATTTTTTATAAAAAGCACAAGTAATAAAATATTTTGGTTTTTCAAGAATTAACCACATGAGAATAGCACCTTGTAATGGACACAAAATTATTTGTTCTCCATTTATACCTTGTCTAAAGTAAAAGTGTTTGTTAAATTGTGATAAAATTAAACTTCTTTTTACTTTCTCTTTCTTTCTTTCTTTTTGTATCACTAAATGTTTAATTTAGTCCATTCATCTATGTGATTATAATAATACTTGGAAAGTTGCTTACTTGGGTATAAGTTACAAATAAAGGGTGTTAATAATGATGTCAATAATGATATACAGAAGAAGGAAGTTGCCTTGTTTCAAAGTTTTAAATACCAGCCTAAACCAAACTAGCTGGTTAGATCTATAAATTAATCCAATTTGGAGCATTAGACTAAAGATGTATATAAACTGGTCAGAACCAGTGCAAATCAATTAAAATTAATGTGAATTAGTCAAAATTAGTGAAATAGTTAATTGTAAAATTTATATTTTTTAAAAAATAAAAATTACATAATTTTATAATAATTGAGGTATATTACTTTTACAATTTCAAATCAATTGAATTTATGTCATTTTTTAAAATATTTCTAACATAAATTATTAACATATCACTTGTAATTTAATATTTATTTGTTTATATCATTAACTTATATTGTATTTTTTTTTAGTTTTATCATGTTTTATTATTATAAATATATAATACTAATGTATATGTATGTATATATGTGTATATTTATGTATACATATAATTAATATTATTTTATAAATATATATAATTTATATTTTTAATTCAAAATTAATTTAACTTATGAATCGGTGGTTAAACTAGTGACTCATCCAATTCAATAATTAGTCTAATTTTAAAAACTATGCTTTGCATAATTGAAGAGATGATAAAGTTTTTAGTAAAACATTGTTCACTATATAATTTTATCCATGTGTAGCTTTCTTTGCTACATGCTAATTATTGGGAAAATTGATCATCTTTTTATTTTTGTTTGTTACTTTGTTATTGTAGTGTGATTGTCTTTTATCTTATTTTAAGCATATAAAACAATAATGTATCCAATAATTTTAAGATTAAGAGACTCATAATTTACCTAAAATCATTTGAATGTGTTAAGTCAGCCATGGTTGATGGGTTGGTTCACCCATCAATTCAAATGTAAACATCAAGATGATACAAATTGTTAAAGAACTCTTAGTTATTAAAGACAAAAACTCAAGAACTAGTTGCTTAAGTGGAAGTTAGTAAAAAAAATTTTAAGAAAGAAACTATAATAGTTTTCCAAAAAGAAGTTGGTGCCTTTGTCTAAATAAAGATTATTGCCTAAAGTCATTTGATAGAGGCCTAAGTTGAAGAAAGCAATTTAATTGAACATGTTTTACAATAAAGAAAGAGAATGTAAAAAGAAAATTGCTACAAAAAAATCTATATGTATCATCCAAAGTTTAAGATTTGCTAAAAAAAGGTGAGCGGCTTAAATGCATAAGAATACAGGTCCATTAACTACAGAAGATTGGGATCCATGTATAATATGTTAATTAAACATTATTTGAGTCTTCTACTAAAATAGGGTTTTAGTTAACATATTAATTTCATCTTTTATAGGATTTTCTGTATCAATTTCATTTCTTACAGATAAAAAGTTTGTTATTTTGGACTCTATCATTATTTATATATTTTTGCATAAATAAAATTTAAGTTTAGAATTAGTTAAAAAATTATAAATATATAAATATATTTATTTATTCTTATTATTAAAATAGGATTTAGTTATTGCTACTTATTATGTTGAAATGCTTCATCTTGCCATATAGCATCACAAAGAGTAATATTTTCCTATCTATTTTGACCAACATGCCCATCTATTTAAATTGTAGCGTTACAACTTTTCATTATAGTAAATAAAATTTAAAGCTATAACTTTTTTTATAGATACATGCCATAGTTATTAATTAATATTAATAAATAATAATTTAAATTCCAATCTTTTTAATCAATAAAAAAATCAATCTTTATCTTATTTTAATTTTCATCTTCATATTATTTTATTTTCTAACAATATTAAAAAGAAATAAATTACCATCATCTTGAAACAAACCCATAACATCAAGAATAAGATCATAGTTTGATACCATTTAACTAATCATTTTGTTGTATATTTTATTCATTAACTTAGTGTAACTAACATGCTTAATTATTTATATTACAATTTTAAATAGATAATTATTTTTACAACCTTCTACTACAATAAGTAATATATAATATTATTAAATTTAAATAGATAATTATTTTTGTAAAAATGTTGAAGTTATTAATTAATATTAATAAACAATAATTTAATTTTCAATCTAACTTAAATTAATAAAAAATTTCAATCTCAATCTTATTTAAACAAATAAATATAATATAAAATAACATATTCAATTCTACGTAATTTAAGTAGAATATTTTTTAATGATAAGATAATAACTGACACTTTTTAGTTTTGCATGAAAATTATTTATTAAAATATATATTATAATTATTAATAAATATAATGAAAAAATATTTGTTAATTATTAAGACAAGGAAAAGAATATTTAGTTCTTTAACTTTAATTGAAATTTCAATTTTATCTCTAACTTTTATTTGAAGCAAATTTAACTTCTAACTTTTCAAAAACGTGTGATGTTTCTCATTTGGTTAATGTTGTTATGTTTTTTGATTGAAGTGCTTACATGAAATTCAATTTAGCATCCTATGTAGTATATATAAATCATATTATAATATTCATATGAAAAAAAAGTTACTTTTAGTCTCTTGACTTTTACTAAAGTTTTAATTATGTCCTTTAAATTTTATTTTAACAAAATTTATTCTCTAAATTTCTAAAAATACAATCATTTTTATGTAAAGACAAAATGTGACTATAATGTGATGACTTCTATTGTAATTAATCAATTAAAGTACTAAACAAGTCTAAATAATAATAATAATTTTAACTATTCTAAAAATAAATTACTTTTATATATACAAATTATCATGCTCATTAAAATAGTTGTTAATAATTTAGAACAAATGTGTGATGCTACAAAAATATATTTTTCAAATTTGTTGTTGCTAATAGATTTACTATATATTTCCCCCTTATGTTTTAGTTTTTAAAAAACAATATGTCACTAGCTTGAGTTGAAAGTATATGTGTTCTTGTCAAAAAAATAAATCTAAAAATGTCAATGTAATGTGATGGCTTCAATTGTAATTAACTAAAATACCACAATAATGTCTTGACTTCCATTGTGATTAATCAATTCTAGTACTAAACAATTTTAAATATAGACAAAATATTATTCAATATATTTGACATAGTAAATAAGGTATATTCCATGAAAATAAACCATGATACATTAAGGTTCAATCCTAAACTATACATTAAAAGTTAAAATTTTAAAGCGCACAAGCAATATGCCTTATGAATTCTAGCTTTCAATGTAAATCTATTAGCAATAATAAATTTGAAAAATACAACTTTAAAATTTAAAAATGCATTTTTATAGCATCACGTACTTGTTTTGAATCCATATTAAATATTTTAATGAGAATGATAGTTTGTAAAATTAAAAGCAATTTCTTTTTAGCATTCTTCAAATTATTATTTGGATTTGGTTAGGATGTGCATTAGTTAATTACAATAGAAGTCATCATTTTATAGTCAAAATTTATCCTTACATTAGAATGATCATGTCTTTAGAAAGTTAAAGAATAAATTTAGTTTAAATAAAAGTTAAAGAATAAATTTGAAACTTCAAGGAAAGTTAGGAGATCAAATATGACTTTTTGTCATAAAAATATTAAAACATAATTTATATATGCCATGTAGGATTCTAAGTTGGATATTATGTAAGTAGCTCTATTAAAAAACCTAACAAGATAGGCTAACCAAGTAATGTTGCATTTTTTTTAAAGTAGAAGGTAAATTTGCTTTAAATATAACTTATGGGATAAGATTAGAATTTCAATGAAAGTTAGAGAACTAAATATGCCTTTTTACTTATTAAAATTATAGTTTATATTTGATCTACTAAATGCAAATTACTTTTTACTATCATAACCCAACTTTAAGGTGTGTGATCAATGTAAAGAGTTGCTCTTAGCAACCTCGAATTAGCCTTATTAAATAATAGGTTAGCTATTCTAGGATTGTTTTATGACATCTTAAACCTTAATGGAAACGTGTGATTCGATTACATGCAAAAAGATACAATTCTACTGAATAATGAGTGAGAATCTATACCATTAATTGCTCCAATTGTTTGGTGCTTACTTTAATGCCAAATACACGGATAGACTCACTTCCCTACATATGAACAATAATTGAGTATATATAGGAAGTTTCTCTAAAAAAATGGAAAGAAACAAAAATAACAATAGAATGAGTTTTCATAAAAAAAAAAAAAAACTTAATAAGCAAGCATAATACAGTGAACAATCCAAAATGAACTAAAATTTAATAGTTATTCAACTGGATAATCTTTACAAGGAAAAATGTTAAATGCTTATAACTTCTTAGGGGATAAAGGTTACTGATGAACTACTCTACCTTTTTAGCAAATAAATACAACATACAAGGTATGAGGCTTAAACATTATTGCTTCACTTATCCTAAAATATTACACTTAAGGAAACCATTTAAATAAAGAATTACTAAATGCATATACATAACCCCATTAATTCATCATAAATATACATTGATAAATTTTTATACAACATGATGATAACAGTGTATTCAATAGTAAATAAACAATCTAGTCATCATTAATTCATCACAAACATACATTGATAAATTTTCATACATCATGATGATAACAGTGTATTCAATAGTAAATAAACAATCTAATCATCAATATATATATACAAAGGTATTACAAAACCTTTTTCAATCATATCATTATATATATATATATATATATATATAAAACCTTGTACTCATTGACATTAATAATAACAATATATGATAAGAATAGAAAGCATTTAAATTTCTTTGTATCTCTTGATCATTGTTATGTCCCTATGAACCCATCTTTGTCCTTTTATGGTTTGCCATATCCTTTCATAAACATTTTCTTTTTGTAATTGGAAATGTAAAAATGGTAAATGATCTACATGAGAATTATTATACTACCATTAAAAGCATAAGCAACTATAATCACATGTTCAATATTTAAACATTGGAACTATATAAGTACACAACACTTTAAAATATAATAAAATAAACAAATTTAGGCCAAATAATGGAAATACTTAAGTATGAAGGTCCACTAATGAATTTTAGCCTTCATAATTGAATATATACTCACTTATTGGGGTCTAGAAGGTAATTCTAAATGTCACACTTGAGTAAATACTCGCTTATGGTTATCCATAAAGCCTTATTTCTAAGGTGCTTAGGTATATATTCGAGTATTGGCATCCAAAGAGTAGCTCTAGATCCATAATTGAGTATTAACCCAAGTTATGTAGATTTTCTACAAAAATATTATTTGTTTGGTTAATTTTCCCCAATTTAATACACATACATTCAATAACCCAAATTTCATCATAAAATAAGCATCGGAACTCATTTTTGAACTACTTCCAACAATAACCCATATCATACCACAACTTTATAACATTTCCATGTGAAATTCCCACACAATCAACATTTTAAACCCATAAACATAGAACTCACACGAAATTATTAATTTCAAGTTAATTATCTATTTATTAATATATAAAGCTAAAGGTTAAGAGATGATTGAATGGTCATTTTGGCCTATTTTATAGAAGTTCAAGAAATTTGGGTAAGTTGCTTAAAATCCCTAGTTTCTTTTCATCTAATCCCAAAATCCATATAACAGTCACCCTAAAAGCTTACAAAGAGGATAGTCATCTTACTTGAAGTGTGATTGTTAATGATTACTTGAGATATTAGATTAATTTCTTGTTGAACTTTAAGAGAAAGATTGAAGAAAAGGAAAAGGGAGATCAATGGTTGTGTGTGGAAAAATAGGGTTAAAGCTCCTTTTGGGAGTTATAAGGCACAAGGGACATTTTAGTAATTTAAAAATGGCTGAAGGTAAAATGAAAAAAATAGCTCTTCAATATCTTTTTTATATACACCTACTTAATTCTAATTTCACATTAATATCAAGTAACTTTATTTCCTTTTATCCTTACTATAAAATTTCATTATTCTCAAATAATTTTTCATTTTAAACAAAATCATAGCAATCAAACAAATATTTATCTTATATGAAATACTTTTAAATATTTCTAATATTTTAAAGGCTATAACATTTACATTATAGATTTTGATACTAATAATAAATTAAATTTAAATCTTAAAGTTATCAATAAATATAATAGTATGAATTTTTAAAATTTTTATTTATTATGACTAAAAATGAAAATGAAGCTTGCATATTTTTATAATGATTGACAATATATAATAAAAGAATAATAACATTATATTATTTTTAGTTATCATGTAACAAATTAATTAAGAAATAAAATTAACATGATTAGATTTAATTGCAATAAATAGTCATATATAAATAAAAATTAATATCGATAAAAAATTAAGAACCATGCTTATAATAGTAAAGTTAATGCTATAGGGAGCTCGATCTTTGAAGAGGTTAAGTTCTTTACCATTAAATTACCTTTTTTTTTAATTTCAAAACAAGTAAATTAAAAATATAAATATAAATTTTAATGCAGTAAATGTAATTTAATAATAAAAATACTCAATCTTTTAAGAGGTTAAGCTCCCTATGGCATTACCTTAATAATGAATGCATAGTCAAAAAATGAATTTTTATAAATGAAACGACACATTCAACTAAAAGTTATTTAGTTATATATCTTTCTTAAATTTACATAAACACATATGCATTATTAGTAATATTTAAGGGAAGACATGGATTTGTTGCACAAATTGTTAGATTACAAAGTTAATTTTTATAATTTTATATTAGTTGCTTGTTTAAATTGATGACTAATATATTAATAGATTTAATTCATAAAATAAGTAAAGAAAATAGGTGACATGAAAAGGCATAAAGGCATAAAAGCTTAATTAAATAGTACATTATTATTATTATTATTAAGAAGTACAAAAGGAAAGATATGTATTTATTGCACTTATGTTTTTAGTTTTTCTTATAAGATCTTATGATAGTTGTTAATTATATTAAGTTTATATTTATGTGTAATATATTGAGGGTGTAAATTTTTTATGATATTCATTAATAGTACAAACTAATAAACAAACATAAAACTTAAACAAATGTAATTTAAATATATTTAACATATAGATTTTTTATTATTCAATAAGCTAAATTGCTGCTAAATAGTTAGAAGAAATAATATAGTAAAAAATTCAAACAAAAATAGGTAACTTATTTATTCTTATCACAATAATTATTATCGATGGATAAGTTAAACTGCTAAAAATTAATTCTTCAAAATTATAACTTTTTAAGAAAAAACCTTACACACATGTTAAATTATTAAGCATTAGAAGGAAGATATAGATTTGTTTCACTAATTATTGGATTGCAAAATCAATTTGTATGGTTTGTATTAGTTGCATGCTTAAATCAAGGATTAATATATTAATAGATTCAATTAATAAAATAATTAAAGAAAAGTAAGTGATGTAGAAAGACATAAAGGCTAAAAAACTCCTATAATGGTGCATTTTTTTAACAGAGGAATATTACTTTTGAACTTGATTACTATTATTACTCATTAAAATTTATATTCTTATTCCATATTTAATTTAAGGTTTTTTAGCAGTACATGCCTTTCATTTTAAGAAAAAAATAAAAAATTTACTTTGAAGAAATTACTTTTCTAATCTAAGTCTCATAATTGATAGGTTTATAAGGAAAAATGAGAAAAGTTAAATTCATTAACTTTAATTTTTTTTTTGTTTTACTTATGTTTTTACCTTTTCTTTTAAAGATTTTAGATAGTTGCTAATTTCATTATATATATCTCTGTGTGTATATGTAATATATGATGATATAAATTATTTATAATATTTATTAATGGGTCAAATCATTAGACAATCATAAAATAAAAAGTGACTCTTAAATTTTATTTTCACATGCAAAGCATCATATTATTTGAGTTAGTTGAAAAAGAAATTAATTTTATTTTCAAATTCATTACATAATAACCATAATATATAAATTCTATCCAATGTAGATTTTACAATGAATTAAGCATAAGCTTGTGCATAGCACAAGGATGCTTACTAGTATTTAGTTATAGCTATATATAATCTTTTTAAATGTAAATAGTAAAATATCCTTAATTAAATTAGAACAAAGCAAATCTAATTTGATAGAATTAGATTTTTTTATTAATTTCAAAAGTGTTACATATTTGAATAATATTTTTATTTTTGAAAAATTATTTTACTAAAAGTTGAATTACTTGGAACAAATATACATGCAAATGATAGTTTTAGACTATCATCCTATGTTTTACATAAATTATTTTTATTTTAGGTTTCTTACAAATGCAACTTATATCATTAGGTCTCTCACAAATTTTCAATATCAATTTCTTATCTCACATAATATTTATCTTTTATTTTAATTCTTTTGTTTATGAAGTTGTTAACTTATTAGTGAAAATATTGATAGAGGAACTAAAGTAACAAATTTTTTATTTGTGATGGATTAAATTAATACAAAAGATTATGAATGAAGAAATTGACATAAGTAAACAAAGCACTAAAATATGATTTTTGACTAATTTTAAATTAGCTAATTTAAGGGACTAATATAGATTGTATAAAAGGAACATTTGATGGCCACATTAATAATAACTTTCTTTCAAAGACCTTAATAGACTTAATTACAACTTTGGTCCTCCTAGTTTGTAAATTGTATGCATTTGGTCATTTCTAAAATTTCTAAACAATTTGTCCTTATTTATATGAATGTGACCAAATCGAGTCCATTTTAACATTCTCTGTCAAATTAAAGATGGCACTATTAATGTGGTTAATGAAGTTCTAACATTTTGTTAAAATTTCACCTTTGTAGTAACTTGACAAAAAAATAACCTATCTTTCAATCACATACAGAGCATTTGATTTCCTAAGGGCAATTCCTCAATGTCATAAAAATTAAAATCCAAAAAATAAATCATAAAAACTTTCAATTTCTTAACTTAGATACTAAATATCATCCAAAATCTTTTAGGAAAACATTAAAGAATACTTAAACCAAAACAAAGGTGATCTTAAATTTTAAAAATAAAAAAAGCTAAATATTCAAACTTTATTGCAAGATGAAAAGATAGCAAAATAAACAAAACAATGGGTATCATCAAATTCAAAAATTAAACTACTTTATTCTCTCTCTATAAGTGAAGCAAATATCATTCTTGTTGTCTTGAACAACCTAAATTTAACTATCGAAATTGTTCTTAATAATTTCATGTTTCCTACAGTAGTAGCCTTAAAATCACCATGAATAACTTTCCTCTTATGAAGTCTATTAATTATAAAAAAGTAAAAGAGGAAATGTCCTTAAATAGTTAGAGGCTCCACTTATGATTTGACATGGCATTTAGGACTTTCCTTTTTTTTTATTGTCAAATTGGTGCTAAGGTAGAGTTTCATTAGCCATGTTAGCAATCCATTGTTTAATTTGATGAAAAAATGTTAAAGTGGAGCTAATTTAGTCACATAAGTATATAAAAGGGATGAAAATTATTTAAAAATTCTAAGATGGATCTAATGCATGCAATTTACAAACTAGAAAGGCCAAAATTAAAATTGGATCTTATTAATACAAAACTAAACTCTAAGGGAATAAAATATATATTTAATCTAATATGTGTGGTGCATGATTATGAATATAATAGCCTTGATATGCCATGGCTTGTGCTCTCAATCTATTTTGGGATGAGTTATTACAATGAAATAACTCTATAATAGATTTTCAATGAAAAAATTAATAAAAAATGTAAATCATGTTTAAACATGTAGCACCTCTTCTTTTCTCATTTCCATCTTCCCCTTTATTGTAGAAGCAATTTCACCCACTAGTCTAAGCTTCATTTTTATTCTTTAAAGATAAATTTTACAATTTTAAATTGATTAAATTATTTTAATGCTTTATTTACTAATTGTGCTAGTTAATTTTAATTTTTTTATTTTGCTTTTGACATGGTTTAAAGTAATAGTTTTTGTATAATGCTATTGTACTTATTCTTCCAATAGGAATTAGTATTAATTTCTACTTATATATATTATGTATTTCTTGTTCAATTATGATTATTGAATTAGCATTAGAAAGGCAAAATTTTAATTATTATATTATTTACCAATAGATTGAAAATAGGATTGAATATTAGTATTTTTAATCAATTAGAAATGATAATTATTGAATTATGATTGGAAATTAGTTTATATGAGATATTTTTGCATGAAATAAAATTAAGATTAAATAGGTTTATTATTAGATATTAGTTATTGAATTATAATTATAATTATTAGCTTTTTTACTTCAAATATAGTAATTGTCAAATCTATGTTACTTGTATTAGCTAGTGTTTATTTCATTTTTACTTAATTACATGTTACATGTATGTTACTTTGCATTAATGTTTTGAGTTAGTCTAGTCATTGTCATATATTAATGTTAATTATGATTAATAAAATTGCATATGACTAAATGAGGTAGTGAACAAAGTAGATGAGGATAACAATCTTAGAGGTAAATTAGCCTTTGCAATGCTATAAATTAATTTGAATTTTCCATGATTCTCCTAGGTTGTGACCAATTTAGAACTTAATTAGCCAATTTCCACTAACCTAACTTATTTTCCTTTTTTTACATTCACATGCATGCATTAGATGCTAAAAGAAATTATTTAAAGGAGATTACAATTAAAGATGTTAAAATTATATTTACTAAAAAACTTTTACAAAATAAAGAAATGTGATCAGCTTATAGTCCTTTCTGGCTTAAAGATAAGTTGGCTTAACAAATCTTGATTAAAAAGTGTTTATATGTTCTATCCATTTCCTACATAACCTAAAGGCCTAAATCCTTTATATACAATAAAATATTAACTATTGCCTATTTTGCTTTACTAGGCAGTTTTAATGGATCTATCTATATGGTAATGGTGGAAAAGGTAGATTGATTGTGAATTTGTAAAATAAAACTTGGAAAGGTAAGTCCAAGACTCAGTAAGTAAGCATTCTAATGATTACAAAATTTAAATAAATTCATCTAAATTCTTACCGATAGGATTTACCCTTCTTAAGCCTAAATGCTCTAATCATATAAGTCACAACACTATTTCATTAGTGACATTCAACAATCACATAGTCAAATATATCAACTTACACAATTACTCAATCCCATGTAGATATAACACTTGAATCATATAGAAATAGTACTTAACAAAGTACGGAAAGTAAGTAGATTTCTTTGTAACTTCTATCTATCATTATTCTCACAAGCCTATCTTTATCCTTCCAAGTTAGCCTTATCCCTTACAAGCTGTTACTAGATTTAATTGTCGAAATAATAACAATAAACCTCATCTTAATCTTTATAAGCATCAACACATATTAAGCTTAGTTATCATAAATTAAGTAAATCATAATGCAATAATATGAATTAATACTACTATGCTTCCTTTGCTTAGCCTTAAGCATTTTATAAACATTAGATATCTTATTTGTATTTAGACTAAAACCCTATTTTGGTCCCTGTGAAAATTAATTTCTATCAATTTCATCCTTAACAAAAAGTTTGTATCAATTTAATCCCTGAAAGATTAAAAATCATCAAATTTTAATCATTTTGTATGATTTTCATACAATTTTTCTTGAGTAAAAAATTATATGAAAGGATTAAAATTTAATGATTTTTAGTTTTATAGGGATTGAATTGATATAATTTTTTTATTAGTAACAAAATTAATGGAAATTGAATTTCACAAGGACTAAAATAGTGTTTTAGTATTTTATTTATTTCCAACAAACCTCAATGTGTATTAACTATTCATAAGTTTAAAAGGGACAAAATCCCTATTATTATGCATATAATTCAATTTTATGGTTAAATATGCATCAAATGATCAATTATATTTAGTTCTAAGATTAAAATAAAAAAATGAGCTAGAAAAGTCAATTTTAAAATTGATATAAAACCTTTAGTAACTTTTTATAAGCCTAAAATTAAATCTAGAATTGATTCCAAGTGGAAGCTTTGATTTTAAAAATGATTTCACCCTTCTAGAAAAGGGGAATCAATTCCACCCTCACAAATTACTCTTAGAAGTAGAGAACTAATTATCAATTCTTGGATACATTTTCTGTATTTTAGCTCAAGAAATTGATTATAGAATTGATTCATATATGAGTCCCCTAAATTTTTTTAAAAAAATTATTTTTTGCCTATGAAGAAATCCTTTAATTTCCTATATAAGTGTATTATAACTTAATTAAAGCACCATTTAATGTACATACAATATCTTAAGACTTTAAATGACTAGAAATTCACAGCAAATCACCAATTTGGAGCACTTATTCCTAAATCAAACATCTTAAGAAAAAATTCCATCCTTAAAACAAAATCATAATATATATGTAATTATAATATAAATGCTCACTCACAAGTTTAAGAAAGGCTGGTGGTAAGGAGATAAAGGATTTATTTGGTCGTAAAGATAAAAAATTTAAGGATTACGATCTATTTGCTCCTAAAGTTTAATGAGTTTGTTCGAAAGATAAGAGGATGAATAAGGGTTTATTGTTTTGTTAGAAAATATGGTAAAAGTACCCTTAAGGGGAAAATGGGAATAGATTCTCATATTTTCCTTTGTAATTTTTTATTTATTTTTAATCGTACTTAACTTTAAATTACTATCATTTATCCATAATCCAACTTCTTTATATAAATAAAGTGTCATAAAAAAGATAAAATATGTTATTAACTATCATATAACTATTTATTTTAAAAGCATGCATTTTATTTTCTATGAGGTGTAAGATGATTAATATAGTTAATTTTAGAATAATAATTTGATAATTTATTAATTTTAGCATGCATTTTCTTTATTAATTTTAGAATAATAATTTGATAATTTAGATGTTGTAAAAAAGGAAGTTAGAAATCATGTGAGACTGTAACCACAAAATTAAGTTGGAAAATTATGTTAGAACCAATTATGAAAAATTTTCAAAAGTTTGGAAGGGTTTAAGATCTTTTATAGCTTCCAGAGATGTTTTGAAAGCAAATAAAAACATAAAACTTTATTTTTAACCAAACATTAACTAAATAAAAAGCATAGTCACTATGGTCTAATTTCTGTAAATTATAGTCAGTGAAAAGCTCTTAGGAAGAGCTAATTTTTTGTAAAGCCTTAACTATTAATGAACATTTGTGACTTAGTTTAAAGCTAGTAAAAAGAATATTAGTTAAAAAACTAGTAAATGTGAGATTATCAAAATGCCCATAGTTTAAAAATATTTATATATTTGGAGAAGACAAATTTCTATTGATCCATTTTATCTTGGATAGATTGCAAAAACCATGCCCCTCACTCTTCACTTTCTCTTTATAGAGTTCATGACCTTTTTCACCTTCATTCTTCATGAAATTGACATATGTGGGTTTCCTTTCTTCCTTTATTCTCTTTAGATGATTAGTTTCTAATTTGTTTAGGTAGAATTGGAGATTTGCAATTTGGAAGCTTTATGCCACTATTCATTTAAATGGGTTTTTTTATGTTTTCTTGAAACCTAAAGCTTAAATCTTCATCCAATACCTTAAATATTGTTTTAGATAAATGGTGAAAATATAAAACTACAAAAAGGTGATATGCCATTGCTACATAAATGTTAGCTAAATACAAGACCAACATATATTTTGGAGTAGTGATATTTTTTAAATTATGAAAAGCTTTAAGACATTTTTTTTTAAAAATAACTGATGTTTTTATTCTTGTAAAATTTTAGACATGGATTTTTTGAAAAATTGATAGTATGAAAATCATCAGATTTCAAAATTCATTGGAAATTTAAGACATGGACTATGTATATTACCAACATGGACAAGTATGGCAAACGTTTAGTAAGAACCAATAAAAATTTAACACATTGATTTTTTTAAGAAAAAAGCAACTTCTAAAAGTATTGCATTCATTGGTTATTAGGAAAGTGAGAAATAGTAAGATGTCAGTTTTCTATCAATAACTACCATTGTATGTTAGGTTGACCACTTTTAAATTTTTCTTTCACTCTTTATTTGAAAAATATCTCAATGATACCTTAACCTTTATTTTCATTATAAGTATCTATATAGAAGAGTAAGATAACTCACCTATCTTTATTACACATTTAAAAATACCATGAATCTTGTTAAAGCACTTTTACTTTTTCTTTGGTATATTTCACTTTCATATATTAGTATGTTCTTACTTACTTACCAATAATTAAAAGTAGAAGATATTAAAGAATGAGATTTGGATTCCCTCCTGTAATTGTAGTTGCTGCAGTTGGGGGAGGGAACCATAGATTTTTCATGGTCCCCATGCACTGTGTGTGGGTTTTATGGAAAACCAAGGGTCAGCTCCCCTAACTATAGCCACAGTTACGGAAGGAAATCTCAATCCTAAAGAATGACTACAAATGCTTCAATAAAATTTGCAACATTTCTAAATGTATGATAAGGATGGATGATTTGTCATGGTCTTCCACCCTAACTCTAGTGATTTTGTGGAAGGCTAATGTATTGTCAAGACTTTGGGTTTCAAAATGCAAAATAAGAGTGAAACAAAGCAAAATTTAACAAGATAAGTAACAAAAAGGAATTTGCAACAAGGATGAGCTAAGTTCACATTAGACTAATATAAGGATTTAATTTATATGCTTCTGTTTGCCTTTTGTGAATTTAGTGTAGGTGATATGTTTATTATAAATTACAATGTAGATATAGGTGCATCTATTTGTATGTGCATGGTGTTTTGGGTGTATCCATTACTATAATGATATGGAAATAAATGAATTTGCATATTTCTCATATGTTTGTACATTTATTCTTCTTGAATTGCAATTAGTCTAATAAATTGTTTAATATAATCAAATTTGCACATTGGCCCCATTTACACTACTTTTGTCATCTATTTTTATATTTACTTGTCTTGAATTTAAAAGAGTTTATTAAATTTATAAAATGGTTAAGATTAGATTGCAAATAGCATAGGAAGTGGTTAAAAAAAACATTCCCCAAATAAAAGACATTGATTTTTTCTTTTATAAATAATCAACTTCTAGATAAATTAAATGTTAGTTATTTTAAAATAATTGACATCTAAAGGTTGCATGATTATGGGGAAGAAATCTTAGTTCATTAGATGTTGGATTCTATATTTAACTAACATTAAACCTTATTTAGTAAGATGATGTTGTCTTACTTGAGATGATGATTTTTTATTTAAAATTGACATATAAAGGCCAATATGTTTTATTTAAAATTTTAAAATATTCAAATAAAAATGGCATTGCTCTTTAAATGTAGGTTTTTAATATATAACTAACATTTAAATTAAAATGACACCACCTTGCTTTGTAACATTCATACTAATAAAATTACAAAAAGACTTGCGAGAGATGAAATAGAATACTAAAATGCTATGGCACAATTTATAAGCTTAGGATTCCTTTATTGCGAATCTCTTTTAAACATAAGAAGAACTTTAAGAGAATCATGAAATATAAATTTCTACTTAGCTATTCTTCTAAAAAGGTATATTCACCAAATATCTTACTCTATCATTTCATGATATATGTCTTAATATTTTCCCTCTAAATATGTGGTGTTGCTTAGGTTGTATGTTTATGCTTGCAAAACTTCATCTTATGATGATTATGATGAAAGTTTAGAGGTATAGGTAGTATCTTTTTAATACTTTATAAGCTTATGAATATGCAATATAACTTTATACATGAAATAAATTACACATAAAAGCTTGCATGTAAATGTATGGAGTTATTTAGGTTTTTTATTTTCCCCTAGAATATGTACAATTTAGAATGATATTAGGTTTGCTTCTTGTTCTTGTATCTGTTTATATATATATTATGTATTAGTTAGATATGGATGATATAAACTTTGCTTTATGATAAAGGATTTGCTTTATTCTCTTGTGCATATTTTTTTACTAGATTACTTAGTTATGAATTGAGGATAGACATTTATTGATTAATATAATGATAAATATGCAAAAATAGATTATATTTATGGTTATTTCAATGAGGGAATTTAGTGATGAACTATCAGATGCCCTTGTGTCAGATGTTATTCTATCAAGAAAGTGAAACCTGAAAAGTATAAGATCATTTATTTGTCCATGGTATTAATACTAGGTGTATGTAATGAGTATGACATAGTGAATGTGAATCATCTAGTAAGCTTATTGATCTTAAAGATAAGGGTTTTGATGATTGCTTAGAGAATATAATGCAAGATATTGTAAATAATTTGAATACTCACATGTCCTTGATAGTTTATTAGGTGATATAGAAAATCTTTTGTACTTGGGTTACATTAAATCACATGAAAGCAAGGGAATGGGTGGAATAACAAGAGCTTTATGACATTACTACAAGTGTTAAAAGACATGCTTCTAGAAGGCAATAAACTATCATATCATACTTATAAGGTGAAGAAAATCACATATCCGATAGGTATAGAGTATAAGAAGATATATGCTACTCTTAATGATTACATATTGTACCAAAAGTAATACAAAACCATATAAAAGTGTCCAAAATATAGAGCCTCATGTTACAAAATGAAGAAGCATGATGGCATTATTAATTAAAGAGCTTTGAATAAAGTATTATGGTATCTTTCAATAATACTCAAGTTTAAATGTATGTTTACTTATGCAAGAGATATTAAAAACTTAGCATGAAATGTGGAGTTAAGGATTTTTTATGGAAAGCTATGTCATCTAGCTAATTTTATTCATTAGAGAATAGTGAACTTATTATTTCTTGCATTTGGTAGTGAAACCAAAAACCTCAAACTTGCACTTTTCTATAGATGTAATGAATCTTTATATATAAATAGCAAATATAGCATATGACCTATCATGTTAGTGATTTACAATCTACTTTTTTTGCATTATAAAGCATATGTACATAACATTGAATATAGCACATGTCAATGTTAATTTCGAGTCTTAAGTAGCTAGGAAATGATATAGATATCTCATTGGCATTGCATATTAAAAACTTAAGATACGGTTTTAAAAGCCAAACTAGCCTAATCGAATTAAGGTTAGGAGATAAAATTAAACTGGATCACTTTTTATACCCAAGGTGGCAGTTAGCTTGGTTTAATTTATTGACTTGGTTAGGCTTAAAAAAGTTCTAGTGATTTGTTAATATTAATAGTAAATTATTAACAAAGGCTCGATCAAGGAACCTGTGATACAAATATAATATGGTTTACCACCAAACCAAGCTCTTTTCCCTATTAAGTTTATACTTTGTTTTGCTTATAATTGCTTTCATTAAAATATTTATTAAAAATTTAAGAAAACATAATTATAGATGATATTATTTTTATAAATTTAGTTTTTGATTACTTATTCATATTCATTTTAATATTTAATAATATTTTTAATTTATATAATTTAATTAAATAATAAAAAACAAATTTATAATTTTAATATTTAATTATATAAAAAATTTAATTAGCATTACAAAAATAATAATATATAATAGTAAATATTTATTTTTATAAAAATAATTTCTTCATTAGTTACACTCATACACGCTCAATATATAAACTAGTTTAACCACTAGGTTAACCTATTATTTTGATTTGACCTTAATCCACTAATTTCTCTAAGTCTAGATTTAGACCAGATTATAAAACATTAGTTAAAGGGTATAGAGTAAGCCTTATTTATGAAAATGGAACATGCTCATCTTTACTTAAGTATGGAAAGAAGATAGTGTATCTTGTTTTTTTGAAGATTTCTACCCTCGTTCCATTAATATCTCAAGTTAAGAAAGATTTTTAATGAGTTACTAAAAGATGCATTAACTCTAATGCCCTTAATTGGTAAGCATGTTTATAATGGGTGAAAAATATTAATATTATTTTAGCTAAACCTTACACACCCGTATGTGGAAACACTTTGTCAAAGAAAAGGTTTATATCCTTTGATCCTTCACACTAGAAAGGTTTATTTATCAAGCATTACATTGATATGATGCATATGGAGAAACTATTTATGATAGTCTCGTTGGAAAACTTTTTAAACATATTAAGCAAGACTAAATATGAAGTCAAGGCTAGATAAACTTAGTTAAAATGGGCATATAGCAAGAACTAGACAAAGAAAAAAGGATAATATATGTATCTGCCTCTAGCTTGTTATATTTTGTTTAAGAAGAAGAAAAATAAGTTTTTGTGAGTATCTATATGGTGTAAAAGTGCTCCAAGGCTATTCTTCCAATATTAGAATTCTTATTTCAATGAAAGATTTGAAATCAATCAATTTGAAGTCTCATGATTGTCATACTTTAATGTAATGACTTCTATTAATGGTTATTCAATTAATCTCACCCAAGCATTTAAGATAAGCTATCATCAAGCTTTATTTAATCTTTAATGTTATATATAGCAAATTCATTGACCCAAAGAAATTAGGTGACTTGCAAAGGGATGTTGTTATCATATTATATTAACTTAAGATGTATTTTCCACCTTTCTTTTTCAACATTATAGCTCATCTAGTTATTCATTTAGTGAGGGAAACAAAATTTTGTGGACTACTTTACTTAAGGTGGATGTACTTATTTGAACTATATATGAAGATATTAAAAGAGTATTTATTGAATTAACATTAGCCCAAATGATGTATTATTGAAGGTTATATATCTAAGGAAGTTCTAAAGTTGTACACTGATTACCTATTAACTATGAAACTATCAAGCTTTTTATACTTTATCATGATGGAATAATTGTAAGTAAAGGTACACTAAAGGCCCAAGTGGTAACCATTAGTCATGAAATGTATGCACAAATACATCTTTACATCTTGTAAAATAGTGAAAAGGTAGATTTTTACTTGGATGTCCCTTATAAGAAAGCTCAATTATGGATAAAATGAGCAATAGGTAAAACTTGAACATGTTCAATAATCATTTGTTATATAATTCCTTAATCAGGCTAGGAGCATGATAGCATAACATCAAGTGTTGTTTCTAAGACTATAAGATGGTTATCCTACGAGCCTCATATGGAGATCTCATCATATCATAGATATAACATTAATAGGTATTCATTTTGTACAAAAGGATAGGATTAGAAGGGCATTATACAAAATAAAAAGGTTACTCTTATGGCTTAAGAAATGCATGTTTCTGGTTCCAAAGATGAAATCTTGTTTACATGAAGATGTCATATTATGGGGTTATTGAAAACATATAGAAGTTTAAATATGTTAGATTCAATAAGCTTGTGTTTCAATGTAAGTTGATAGAGAATAATAAAGACACCTAAGTCAACAAGTTAGGATTCATGTTAAATGATCATAATAAGGAAGGTCATAAGGGGGAACTATTCATGATTTCATCTTAAGAAAAATAAGTTATTTCTATCATGGATTTAGCTGACAAAAAGTGGTTTATGGTTCTCCAAGAGAAGGGATAAATTGTTAGTAGTATAGATGAAGAAGACATGGCTATAGATATTAAGAATACACCTTTTTCCTCATTAGGACTACCTTTGGTGAATCATGAAAGTAATCGTCATAACCTTGACCTGATCGTAATCGATATAAAACCTGCTTTTTAGTTTCCACTAACCTAATCTTAGTTATCTAGCTCATTCATAATTAATAAGTAAGATGCATATATAAAAGAAGATGACAATTCAGAAAAGAAATATTTTTTGGAAATTATTAAGAGTTTTACAAAAGATAAGAAAGTTAGATTTGCTCATAATCGTGTCAAAATAAGGATAAGCTAATTTAACTAATTCATAAGAAATCGATTTAAATATCTCATTAACCTAACCCTATAATAGAATAAGGCTTAAAGTGTACTATGCATAAAATTTTATACTACTAGACTACTTTTATCAATGAGCTCCCATGGAACCTAGCTTTGTAAATGTGGAAGTAGAGGCTTATCTTGAGAATTTACAAAATGAATCATGAAGGAGTGATTTTAGGGTTCAATAAGTGAATAATCTATAAGAATAATAGCAATTCATAATTACTTATCCATCAGACTATTCTCTTTTGAAAATTTATATCACATTTAATCACACTAGTAATTAAGAATAAATAATATTAAGAATAAAACATTATCATTTCATTTTCAAGGTGTCACATAAGAATATTCATGAATAGTTACATTCAAGGTCATATCTCATTTTAAATAATAAGTAATAGATAAAATACACTGCCTTTTGACTCCCAAACTAACCTTATACCTATTCATCTATGTCCATCCTTTTTCCTCCCAGCCCAACCTTATACCCTACCCACCTTATATTGGGAATTAACTATTTAGTATTCAACTTGTATTTTGTCCTTATTTTTCACAATTCATAATAACACAAAGCAATTCAAACTTACAATTAGCTATAAGCCATATTCATTATAATCATTATACCACATTAGGTCCATATGTGTGATCACATAACACATTTCATTCCATGATTAATATAATAAGTTCATTATAACACATATTATATCATACAACATTTCATTTATCATTTTATGATTACCTAGTTATGTACTTATTTTATAAATATCATAAACTACTCCATCTTTGATGTTTGAAGACCAAATACCCTATGTTAGACCTTTATAAATCATGAAAATATAACAAAGGTTAGGTATGCTAAATAAGATAGTCATCATAGTTTTGACATTTAAATGATGTTTTATAAGTAATTCAAAAGTTGTGAACTTATTATTTACAAAACTTATTTTATATGAAAGTAGATTCAATTAGCTTTCTATAAGTAGGCCATTTACTTAAATTAGTTAAGATTTAAAAGTGTTATGCCTTTTAGAGGATAAATACAAAAATTTCATTTTTTGAAATCTTGAGTTTTTGACCTTTGCTTACTATTTTAGTGATATCTTAAAATATATATAAGATATTGATTTAGAATTAATTCTATTTAAAAATAAACCTAATTATTTTTTCAATGATAGGTAATTCTTTTAAGATAAGCATAAGATGAAAGAGTTATGCCTTTTTAAAGTTGACATAAAATTGCATAATTAATTTAACTGCCCTGAACTTATAAATGCCTTTCAAACACATTTATTACACACCATACCTTAATATAATCATTAAAACACCTATTTATCATCTCATACACCTATACAACATTAAATCAAATACATTCTAAACAAAATCATAAGAATCCTAATATTTTATCATTATTATCATTTTTTAATAAATAAATGAATTTTAACTAAATTATTTACTTACTTTGTATAAAAGAAGATGATAAGAAGCTAGTTTGGAGATTTCTCAGCCATAATCACATCAAAATGTATAGATTTTAAAGTCAAGGTTTAGAATTTACAATAGGAAACAAATAATTTCAAACTTCTACATCAACTAAGAAGAAATATGAAGGATTCTTAATGAAAATAATATTCAGGATTCTTGATAAAAATAATATTCTTACATTGATTGAGTGTAGAAATAAAAAAAAATTAAGTTTCCCTTGCTTAATTGATGAAATGGTGAAGGAAAGTGTAGAGAAAAGTGGGAGAATTTGAAAATGAAGAGAAATAGGGGAAATTTGGCTTTGGGGTTAAAAATGTAGATTAGTGCCCCAAAGACATTTTCAAAAAATTTCTTATAAACCTTATTTACACTAATATACTCATTTATATTAGTTTAAAACTTTATAATTCTAATAGATTTTCCCTATCAAATTTTAACCAAATTCATATTTCTAAATTTTTATTTTATTCCATATTTCATATAAAAAATTCTTAAATTAATTGAATTTATTAACTCCTTAATTATTTCTTATCATAAAATAATTTTTAATTTATTATGCTTTAAGAAGGGTGTAACAATACTTCCCCTTTTCAAAAGAATATGCCCTTGAATACTAGATACATATAACATTTAAAGGTTAGTTTGAAATTTTGCCTATATTAAACTCATTACTCACTGAATAGATAAGGATATTATTATTGCATTTCAAACTCTAACTTTTACGTGGTCTTTTCTAATTCATAATATTCCTAATAAACCTTCACAGAAGGAACTTTTTTAGATTTTAGTTTTCAAACTTGGTGATTAAGATCTTTATAGATTGCTCTTTAGAAGATAATTTAGGATCAAATTGTAACAGCCCACCTCAAATCACATGAGAATCATTTGTAAAAATTTTTTAAGCATAGATATATAGAATACATGATTGATAGCTTGTAAGCTATTTGGCAACTCCAATTAATAGGCTGCTACTCCCATACACTTAAGAATTAGGAAAGGCTTAATGAAATGCAATGTTAATTTGCCTTGCTTCTTAAACCTCATTACACCTTTTATAGGTGAAACCTTTGGAAAAATCATATCTTCCACTTGAAACTAACTCTTTTTTCCTTTTATCTGCATATGGCTTTAGTTAACCTTGAGCTATCTTTAATCAATCTTGAATGATTTAAACTTTTTCCAAGGTATTGCTCACTAAATTCAATCCTAAGAGTTTTCTTTCTCTAGGTTTGAACCATCCTATTTGAGATTGACATTTTCAACTGTTAAGTGCTTCATAAGGTGCCATCTAAATGCTAGATTAATGATAGTTGTCATAAGTGAACTTTATTAGTGGTATATACTTTTCCTAGATTCTTTCAAATTCCAATATACAAGCCTTAAGCATATCTTCTTGTATTTGAATGGTCTTCTCGAATTATTCATTAGTTTATGGATGACAGGTGATGCTAAATTACAATTAAGTTCATAATGCCTATTAGAATGATTATTAAAAGTAAAATGTGAATTGAGTATTGCAATCTGACACAATGGTAATTAGGACTCTGTGTAATGGTATAATCTTGTCAAAATATACTTGAATGTATTAAGTTATAGTGAAGGTAGCTTTAGCAAGAAGAAAATGTATTGACTTTGTCAATCTATTAACGATCACCTAAATGGAATTATATTTTTTCTTTGTTTTGGCCAACCTAATTAAGAAATTCATTATACTACTTTCTTATTTCCATTTTAGTATGCATTTCAATTGGATATTGATGCTTCGCTTTCACCTATTGACAATTAAGATATTTTACCTTATAGTCTAATATATCTCTTTTCATTCCTTTCCATTAGAAAACTTCTTTTAGGTCATAGTACATTTTTGCTACTCTTGGGTGCTTAGTGTAAGATGAACTAGAAGCCTATGCATTAATTCGTTCCACTCACTTGCTAGTACCCAAACTCTTGCTTAGTGGTGCACTCCTCTTTTTTTTATTAACAATTAGATTAAATTCCAGTTCTTTAGTTACCTCTTTCACCAAGGTTCCATAGTTCAAATCACTCTTTTGTGCATCTTTAGTCCTTTCTATAAGAATAGTTTGAATGGTCATATGAGCTAATACTACACCTAAATCTTCAATTAGCATTTCTATTATTTTACTAACAAGTTTCTTATTAGATGCATCTACTACCATATTGACCTTTCCAGCATAATACAAAATAGAACTATCACTATCCTTGATTAACTTTATCAACCTCCTTTGTCTCAAATTAAGATCTTTTTACTCGAAAACATACTTTAAGCTCTTATGATTCATGTAGATTTTAGTAGTTTCTCCATATAGATAATATTTTAATATCTTGAACGTTGCATAGTTCAAATCACTCTTTTGTATATCTTTAATCCTTTCTATAAGAATAGTTTGAATGGTCATATGAGCTAACATTACACCTAAATCTTCAATTAGCATTTCTATTATTTTACTAAGCAATTTCTTGTTAAATGCATCTGCTACCATATTGACTTTTCTAGGATAATACAAAATAGAACTATCATAGTCTTTGATTAACTTCATCAACCTCATTTATCTCAAATTGAGATTTTTTTACTCAAAAATATACTTCAAGCTCTTATGATTTATGAAGATTTTAGTAGTTTCTCCATATAGATAATATTTTAATATCTTAAAGGCAGAGATTATTGCCACCAGCTCCAAATCATGTGTAGGATAATTTTGTGCATGTTTCTTCAATTAATAGAAAGCATAAGTTACACCTTACCTTGTTACATAAGAACACACCTAAGTTTGATCCTTAATGCATTGCAATACACTACATATCCTTTAATGCTTGAGAGAAATGCTAATATCAATGCTTGTATCAAACATGACTTCAATTTTTCAAAGCTATTTTCACATGCATATATCCATTTAAATTTGATTCCCTTTTATATTAAGTTAGCTAATGGTATAGAGATTTTAGAGAAATCTTTAATAAACCTTTTATAATAACCTATAAACCTAAGAAAATTATGAATTTCTATAACTAATGATGGTCTTGCTTAGGTCTCTACTACTTAAACTTTCTAGGGATCCACTCAAACTCCTTCTTATAACACAATATGCCTTAGGAAATTGACACTAGTAGTCTATAACTTATATTTAGAAAATTTTGCATATAGTTTATGCTCTTATAAGATTTACATGATTACTCAAAAATGTTAATATGCATTTGCTCTTTTTTCGAGTACATTAGAATATTATCTATAAAGATAATGATGAATCTATCCAAATATAACCTAAATACATGATTCATCAAATTAATATAAGCAATTGGGGCACTGGTTAATTCAAAAGACATTATTAGGAACTTGAGTCAAGTCCTAAAGGTAGTTTTGAGAATATATCATTTATGGATTCTCAACTAGTGATAACTCATACATAAATTAATCTTCGAGAAGAACTTCACTCTTTAAAGTTAATTAAAAAGATCATTGATACAAGGAAGAGGATATTTATTTTTAATGGTGATCTTGTTAAACTGTAGATAATTCATATATAGTGGTATTGATCCATCTTTCTTTTTTACAAAGAAAATGAAAGCTCCTTAAGGTAAAAAGCTTAAGTAAATAAAGTTTTTATCTATAAGATCCTATAACAACTCTCTTTATTCTTGTAATTCTATTGAAGCCATCTAGTATGGGAGAATTGAAATGGCTTTAGTGCTAGGCAACAAATCAATATAGAATTTAATGTCATGATTTAGTAGTAATCTAGCCAATTCTTTAACGAATACATAAAGAAACTTCTTCACCACTAGAACATTATTAACACTTGGGATTACTTGATTTAGATTTTACATTAATGCTAAATATGTCATGTCTCCCTTTCAAATAAACCTTTGAGACTTAATGCTCAAAATAATGCTAACAGTATTCGTTAACCTATCTTTCTAGAATTCAGTTAGTGTAAAGAACTTCATGAAGAATGTAATAGATATATCAAAATAATTTACACATGTAAGATACTGAGAAAACCAATCCATTCATAATATTACATTATAGTTGCTTATATTAAGCAAAATTAAATTTATCGACATTACGTGATCATGAATCGTTATGGGACAAGCCTATAATTTATGTATGGCTATGAGGTATATCTTTACTAGAGTCATTACAATTAAAAGTGTATTCATCACTTTAGTGGGTTTACCTAAGATGGTATCAAATTTTTTTGATACAAAGGTGTAGGTAGCAGGAAGGTCGAATAAAACTTTAATAGGAAAATTTTCAATAAAAATAGTACCTATTACAATAGCATTAGAGGCATGGATTTCCTAGTGACTAAACACATACACTTGAGCTTGATTCCTACTTACTTCTCCTCTTTGGCATAAAATATTGGCACTCCTTAAATGTGCTATAGGGTATCTAGAATATGAAGCCAAAGGAAGATTTAGATTATTCTATATCTCTATGGAATAACTCGCAACTTATCTTACAACATTTTTGAGGTAATCCTTTGCTTTGTGCCTTGCTATCATGCTTTAAAGCATTGTCCTTTAAAATGATTACAAAGATTATTATGGTGGGAACGACATTATAAGCACTAAAGTTTTAAAGATTAATGTTACTATTGGTTTAGAGGAGGGTTTGATTGAGTTTTTTATGGCCCATAATTATTTCCTCAAGAATATCCACCATGTATATCTTGAAAAAATGGTGGCCTTTTAGTGGAATCATTTAGAAATAGCTTAAAGAGGCATGCCCCTTAAAGAATGTGATTAACTTAATCCCTTAGACTAGCTTCTCTTCTTGTTCCCCCTTTAAGCTTGCCTTTCTTTTCTTTTATTAATTTTCATCTTAAGTGCCAGTGCTTAGTCTACCACTTCCTGATAAATGGCATCACGATCAACATGAATTCTTTGAAAGTAGAAATCCTTGAGGCTATGCATAAACCTCTTAATTTTATCCTCTATCATATAAACTAAATTTAAAACATATCAAGACAATTGAATAAATTAGGCATTATACTTTGCAATAGATATGTTTTCTTATTTTAGGGCTTCAAATTCCTCAACTCTACCTTAAAGAACATATGGTGGTAAAAAGTTATCTATGAATAGTTATCAGAAAGTCTCTCAAGTCAAAGGCTCCAATCATGGATTCTAATTAGTCACTATATCCATGAACCAATAATAGGCCACATTATCCAATTAGTAGCCCACAAACTTAATTAACAAAAAGGTAAGGATTTGTAGCATCTTGCCCAACCTTGCAATATACTCAAGAAATTAATATAAATCCATTATCGAATTAAGATTAGAGTATCTAACCAAGTTAAGGTAATAAAACTCATATAGGTTGCATCCACTTTCTTGTTTTTTTTCATGCTCTTGACTCACACTTCAATCATTGAGATTACCCAAATGTTTACTTTAGTCTTTTAATGAATTATGCCTTAATTGCTAGGTGAAGATCCCATTAACCTAATTTAAGATATGTACTAGAAAGGGTCCGTCTAAGGTGAAAATTATTGATTAATTTCTCCATTAGCCTCTTACTTATTATTATGAACTTAAGGACCCTGAGATGATTCTTCATTTTTAAGCTATTGGCTCACATTTGACTTCATGTATTAACTATCTCCTAATTATTCATAAATTTTCTTAAAAAATTATATAATAATTCAAGCAACTAATAAGCAATTCATTGAATAATTCATATTACGTTATATTCTATATGAGCTCTACTACCTAACTTAATGGTATAATAGGATCCCTTTAAATAGTATTAATGATATATGATCCTGAGTGGACATATACCACTAGTATAATTTTAATTAACATTTATCATGGTAGCATAAAGATATAAGCTAAAAGTCTCATCCTACTAAATACCTAAACTAGGCTTTAATGCCACCCTTGTCATAACCTTAACTCGATAATGATTAGTGTGAAACTTGCCTTCTGGTTTCCACTACCCTAATTCTAGTTATCTAGCTTATTTCTAATGAATAAATATGATGCATATATAAAGGAAGATGGCAACTTAGAAAAGAAATATTCATTGAAAATCATTAAAGGTTCTATAAAAGATAAGAAACATAGATTTGCTTCTAGTCCTCTTAGAATTAGGATAAGTTAGTTTAATTAACTCATAAAGAATTAGTTTAGATATCTTAAATACCTAATCTTATAACAAAATAAGGCAAAAAATATACTATTTACAAAATCTTGTACTACTATACTACCATTAGTAAGCTTTTATGAAATCTAGTTTTAAGGAGGTGGAAATGGAGGTTTAGCTTGGGAATTTACAAAATGAATTATGAAGGAATTAGTTCGGGGCTTAGGGAGTGAATAATCTATAAGAAAATTAATAATTTATAATTATTTACATATCAGACTATCCTTTTTTGATAATTTATATCACATTTAAGCACATTAGTAATTAAGAATCAACAATATTAAGATTAAAACATAATCATTTAATTTCCTAGGTGTCACATAATGATATTCATGACTAGTTACACTTAAAGTTATATCTTACTTAAAATAATAAGTAATAGATAAAATACATTCATTCACCTTTTGACTTTTGGGCTAACTTCATACTTTATCTGCCTTTTTCCATCCTTATTCTTCTCAGTCTAACCTTATACCCCACCCACTTTATATCGAGAATTAGCCATTCGGTATTTAACTTACCCTTTTTTCTCATTCTTTACAATTGGCAATAACTTAAAATAATTCAAACTCATAATTAGGCATAACCATATTCATTATAATTATCAAATCACATTAAGTACATATGCATGATCACGTAACATATTCTATTTCATGATTAATGTAATAAGTTCACTATAACACATATCATATGACACAACATTTAATTTCTCATTTTTTGATTGCTTGATTTTGAACTTATCTTATAAATGTCATAAACTACTCTATCTTTGATGTTTAGATACCAAAAATCCCAAAAGTATAACATAAGTTGGGTATGGTATATTATATGATTATTTTAGTTTTGACCTTTGAATGATGTTTTATTAGTAATTAAAAAATTATAAAATTATTATTTATAAAACTTATTTTTTATGAAAGTAGACTTAATTATCTTTCCATATAGTAATCATTCAATTAAAATAGTTAATATTTGAAAGTATTATTCCTTTTAAAAAATAGAGATAAAAATTTTATTTTTTGAAATCTTGAATTTTTTTACCTTTGCACATTATTTTAATGATATCTCAAAGTATATATAAGATATTAATTTGAAATAATTTTGTTTGATAGAAAACTCTGTTACATTTTTAATGATGGGTGAATCACTTAAAACAACATAAAATAAAAAGGTTATACCTTTTTGAAATTAACATAAAATTCATGGGATGACAAATTAATTGCATAATCAATTTACCTAACCTGAACTTGTATTTACACAAGGAAAATTAATTATTGCCCATATTTGCCTCTAAACAAGAACAATCAATTATACATTCAATTCACCTATGAAAATCATGTTTTTTTTATGAAAATTTCACTGTTTACCCACTTATAAATGCCTTTGAAACACATTTATTACATACTAAAACTTGATAGAATCATTAATACACAACTTTATCATCTTAAATCATTCCTTGTTATCATTTATTACCTTCAAAGCATTTAATCAGACATCTAAGCGAATCATAAGAATCCTAATATTTCATCATTATTATTATTATTTCTTCATAAATAAATGAATTTAAACAAGATTATCTACCCACCCTATATTAAATAGGATGCTAAGAAGATAGTTTAGAGGTCTTTTAGCCCTCATCATATTAAAATGTATGGATTTTAGAGTTAGGCTTTAGAATTTCCAATAAGAATTAAATAACTCCAAATTTCTCCATCAAATAAGAAGAAATAGGAAGAATTCTTGACAAAAATAATATTTTAACCTTGATTGAGTGTAGAAATCAAGAAGAACTAAGTTTCCCCTTGCTTGATTGATGAAGTGATGGAGAAAAGTACAAAGAGAAGTCAAAAAATTTGAAGATGAAAAGAAATAAGGGAAATTGGGGGGGTTAGGTTTGAAAATATAGATTAGTGCCCTTGGAACATTTTCATAGAAATGCTTATAAACCTTTTCCATACTAACGTACTCACTTATATTAGTAAAAAATTTATGCTTTATTATTCTAATAAATTTTTCTTATTAAATTTTCATCAAATTCATATTTTAATATTCTTAATTTTATCAATTTTATTTTAACCAATATTTCACACATAAAATTCCTAACTTAATTGTATTTACCAGTTATCTTAATTGTTCCTTATTACAAAATAATTTCTAATTTACTATGATAAAAAGGATGTGATAGCAATATGGATGACTTTGACATGGGAAATGATCATGATGAAAAGGATATAAGTAGATGATCCTTCGAAAAAAATATATTAGCATAATTTGATGGTACTCTTGTTCTCACTTTCAAATGCATTTGTAACTACTTACTTATTAGTTTGTATTTCCTTGAATGTTTTTATTTTGTTGTATACCATTTTAATGCAACTTTTACCTAAAAGATAAGCATGGTGAAAAGATAAGGACTAAAGATACATAGATGAAAGATATTAGGATAATTTAAAGGTGATTGTGTTCTCACCTTTAAAGTCATGTTAAAGAACTATTAATTGTAAAATTCTGACCTAATATCTCAAAGTTGCTAGGAATCTTGCTCCTATTTTGATCTTACTATTCATTTCTAATAACCTTGTTCTCACCTTTAATGCTCATTTAATAGATGGTACTAACTATTTGTGTATTGTTTAATTGGCTAATTTTCTAAACTTCCTCCTTTTTATTTGTATTGAAACTAGTCATCATGAACAAAAGAAAATAGAATAATAAAAATTTTAAAATAACATAATGATTATAATAAAAAATAAGTAGGTAATTAAATTGATTTAATAATTATATTTATTATAAGGAAGCTTCCCTAAATTATGTCAAAAGAAGTCAATTTGGTCTCTCCAATTAAATTGGATGAGAACGCAATTTTAAAATGAATTTATTGTTAATTTACAACTAAGTGAATTAAAAAATGATAAAAACAAACTTAAACATATATAACACTAGCTATTGCTAATAAATTAAATTGAAAATAAACAAATAAAACTACACAAATGATGATACAAATGACAATAAAAAGAATAATAATTATAAAGACAACAATGATAATTAAAAAAGATAATGACAATTAAAAATTTAAAGTAATTTATTTATTAATTAGATTCTTTTCTTGGAAAGCTTCCCAAAGTCATTCAAAGGAAGCTAAATTAGTCTTTCTAATTAAATTGGAAGAGAACAAAAATTTAAAATAATTTATTGTAAGTAAACAACTTGTAAATAGCAATGACAAACTAAAAAAATGAAATTATATTCTCAATAATAATAATAATGATGATGATGATGATGATGATGATGATGATAATATATACTAACAAAAATTTAACAATTTTATTTATTAATTATATTTGTTATAAAGTGCTTCACCAAATTACTTGAAAGAAGTTGATTTATTTTCTTCAAATAATTGAGAAAGAAAGATTTAAAATGATAAGTTATTAATATATAATAACAATAAATATATAATAATAGTAACATTAATAAAAAATATAATGTATAACCATAATAGTCACATTAATAATGATAATAACATAATAAAAATTAATATTTTTATTTATTAATTTTTTTATTGTAAAGAGCTCCCCCCAAATTACTCAAAAGAAGCTAATTTTATTCTCTCTAATTAATTTTGAAGAGAAAGATAGTATACTAAATGATCAATAAATATAATATTAATTAATATGCAAGAATAATAATAAATTATAAAATATAATAATAACAGTAACATTGATGATAAATTAATTAAAATAATTAATAATTTTGATTATACATGCTATCAAGAACTTCTTTAAATTACTCTAAAGAAGCTATTTATATTTTTCTCAATTAAATTGGAAGAGGATGATTTAAAATGATGAATATACAAAATAGACTTGAATTAGGTAAATGTACCCAATTGCCTAAGTACCTATTTCAATTAAGAAAATAGGATCAAAGCCTCTATAGTTTATAATATATATCAATACAAAGAAACATCTAATTTTAACATTTTTTCAAGTAAGGCATCTTATTCTTTCAAGAATCAAATTCAAATGTTAGTATAAGTCATAATTCATATTTAATGTAAGTAATAGAAGAAAAGAAAAAGGGAAGAAGAAAGTAATAAATAAATAAATAAAATAACAAGAGCTTATGGGCATAAAAACCAATGGGTATAGAAAGCTATTGTGTCTTCATGCATGAAAACATATAGATGTCCACAATTGAGAATCCATTATCTTAACAATACTTTACATGATTGGTTATCTAGCTTGAGAATTTAACATTAATATAATTAACATTAAAAACCAATGAACTTAACACACCTATAATCCATAAATAAAGGCTTTCTCCTTTTATGGTCTTCAAACCTACAATACTTTAGTTTCTTATTTCTCTTTGTTTCCTAATCTTTAATCCTTTCTAGACACTTCTAAAAGAATTAGTCCTTGTGGAAGAAATGATGGAGCTTTGTGATTATACTCAATGATATGTATGTATGAACTTGACGCATTTGAAGTGAAACTCAAGTACAATTTTTATTGGTAAGTGTACATCCAATTTTATTTCATACTTTTATTAGACAAGTAACTTTTTGATAAATTAGGAGTTTTAGCATCTTCTCACTTTTTTTTAAGGAGTCCTTGGTAGGAATATTAACTTTCCTTGGATTACATACAGATCCTTTTTAGGAAACCTAAAACTCTTTTTTTTTAATTTTCATTCTAATAATTCATTAATTTTTTTGACCTTTTGCAAGCAAGCTTTTTTATGCTTTGTTTTTGTATAAATTTTTTGTTAGCTTTTCCTTTTATTATTTTCCAAGAATTTATAAGAAGGTTTGCATTTGTTGGTTTCGAGCAGAACAATTATGCATATCCCCTTAAATTAATAGATGGAAATAAGTAAAAAAAAAAGAAGAAAATGAATATACAACAAAAAAAGGCAAGTGGCATAAAATACAATTGGAATATAGTTATAGTTAGAGACTCATGGATAAAAAGGAGGAAGTTAGATCATGTATGAACTAAGGCCCTATTTTATGTAACAAATAAGTTAACTTATAACATATTAACTTGATTAAAAAGTTATAAGCTACTCTTTAAAGGTGTTTCTCGCATTATCTTGTTGAGAAAAATAGGCTTTAATTTAATGAGTTACCTAGAGTAATTTATAACTTATAAGTAACTATTTCTTTAAATTTTTTTCAAATCTATCCTTATTTTTTATTAATTTAAAACTCATTCCCTTTATAATATAAATATTAAATTTTTTTATAAAATTTAATTAATTATATTTCAAGAAATTATAATTTTATAATAAATAAAAAAAATTAGGTAAGTAAATAAATATATAAATTTATAAAATATGATTAATTAAATATTAAATATTATATTTTTATTTTAAACTTTTTAATGACATAATATGATTGAATTTTTAAATAAATATAAATTATTTTAATTATATATCTATTTCTATTAATATGTCATTTTATGTGATTTTGCAATTTCAATTATTTAATAATTAATTTTGTAAAATACTTTAACTAGTTTATTAGTTATTAACTATCAATTAGCTTATCAGCTACTATTTAACTTATCATTTATTAACTAACTTATTAATTACTTGCATGAAATGGAACCTAAAAGAGACATTTACCAATAAGAAATAATTTAGCTTTTTTGCTTTGATTTTTATATTTATTCTCCACTGTCCCACACCTTTTTTTTTGTTTTACAAAACCCTTTTTCTTCCTTTATATGTCTCTTTTTGCAAGTTTTTCCCACCTTTCCCTTTTTTCTATGCAAGTGAGATATGCTCTATTTAAAGAAGAGGAATAGAATAGCCATCATTTACTAACTAATGGTGATAAGCCATGTAAAAGACTTATTGCATTTTTACTCTGTTAACCAGTAACAACGATAGTGTACCCTTATCATATTATCTTTTTATTAGATTGTATCATATAAAATAAATTGTTTTAATTATAGTGCATATTTCAGTTTCAATTATTATTTAGTACACTTTATTTTTTTTTGCATTTATTTTTAGAAAAGAAAAGGAAAACAATGAAAATAAATAAATAAAGGAAGAAAAAAGAAAAAAAAACACTCATCATAGCATAATTATGAAAGTGAAGAGCAAATAAATAAATATTTTAACAACTGTTACTAATTGATGCGCTAAAATGCAATTGGCCAATTACAACTAAAGCATTACATATGTATTGCAACTAATGAAAATTTATTTTAAGTTTTCTCTTTTTTTTTATAAGTGCAAAGCAATATGTCATTTTATTAGACAAACATACAATTGGTAATATATATCAGTGTTTTAAAACTCAAACTGAACCAGCTAGTTTAGCTAGTCCAACTGAGAATCAGACCCTAGTCTAGTTCAAGTTTTGCCATAAATTTGAATAACTAATCTAATTGGCTTAAACTAGCCTGATCAAGTATTTGCCTGTTGAACCTGCCAAACTAGTGCAACAACATCTTTAATTAAAAAAAATTAAAGTTACATTTCATAACTCGAGTCAGAGTTTATGAAGCCAAAATACTCCTTACTACCACTTAAATTAACACCTCTTTTGTTATTATAATGACAAACATTATATATAATGTATATAATTTTCTATTTTTCATATTTTACTTCATCAAATTTTTTTATAAATAATATATATTATATATATTTATATAATATATTATATATATTTATATTATATATTATATAATTAAACTATTCTTATTTAGCTAATGTTGAATTTAAAATTTTCATTAGATCGAAATGAAATATAATTTTAATATTATAAAATAATACTAAAATTATAATAAATGTTTGTATTTAAAGTAAAATTAATGTTTATTATTTTTTATTTCATAAATATATTTGTACAAGTTAAATTTATTTAATCTTTATATATATAATATTATAATATATACATATAAAAATATATTAATCAATTCAACCAGTTGAACTAATACGACCTTTATTTACTTACCTTGTTAGGTCAATGATTGATCCAAGTCTAAGAACACTGATATATATACAATAAAATAAAATAAAAATATAAAAATATAAGAGTTAATAGAGAAAATAAAACAAAAACAAAAATAATAGCAATATATAAAAAAATTATAGAGGCAAAAAAGGAAATGCAATTTCTTTTAGATATATTTTCATGGCCTTTTTAATTGACAATTTAAAGCATTCAAAATCAATAAAATTTTAAAAAATAGATAAATATAATAATAAAAATATTCTTATAATATTTCTTTATAATTATTTTTATTTTTTAAAGAGAAATAAGGTGTCTACAATTGCTCTTTTTTCGTCCTTGTTAAGAAATTAACAAGTAGCACACAAACAAGTAGACCTTAATTTTTTAAATGTATGAAAAAAGGATGAATAAGGAAAACAAAAATAAAGTGTTTTGGAGTAAACATTCATTTTAGTTTTCAAAGGTGAAGGGTTAAACCATATACCTAAAATATGGTTACCAAGGTTTGAGCCTTAAGTGTTAAATGGTGATAATAGATTGAACCATATGTCTAAGAAGGTTAAGGGACTGAGTCATATGCTTAAAATATGATAACTAGGGTTTAAGCTACAAGTATTACTTGGACACAATGAATTGAGTCACATGTTTAATAAGGTAAAGGGAGTAAGCAACATGCTTGGAATATGATTACTAGGGATTAAACCACTGGTATTACTTGAAATAAGAGTTTGAGCCATATGTCAAAAAAAAGTTGAGGGATTAAGCCTCACACTTGAAATATAATAGCTAAAATAGCTATAGGTTTTATTTGAGATAAAGGTTTAAGCTATATGTCTAAAAAAGGTTAAAGGACTATGTCACATGCCTAAAATATGAATACTAAATACTAAGCCATAAGTATTATTTGAGATAAGGGTTTGAGCCACATATCTAAAAAAAGTTAAGGAACTAAGCCATATACCTGAAATGTGACTGCCAAGGATTGAGCTACATTTCTAAAAAAGGTTAAGGGATTGAGCCATATGCTTACAATAAGAATGTTAGAGACTAAGCTACACGTATTATTTAAGATAAGGATCTAAGTTGCATGTTTGAAAAAGGTTATGGGACTAAGTTGCATGCTTAAAATGTGAATACTAAAGACTAAGCTACAAGCATTATTTGAGACAAAGGTCTAAGTTATATGTCTAAAAAAGGTCAAGGGATTGAGCCACATGCTTGAAATGTAATTACTAAGGATTAAGTTATAGGTATTATTTGAGACAAGAGTATAAGCTATATGTTTGAAAAAGGTCGAAGGACTAAGCCATACACCTAAAATATGATTACTAAGGACTCAGCTATAGGTATTGATTAGAGATAAGGGATTAAGCCAAATGTTTAAGAAGGTTAAGGGATTAAGCCACATGCTTAACATATAGTAATCAAGGTTTAAGCTATAGGTTTTAATTAGTGATAAGAGATTGAGCCATATGTATTAGAAGGTTAAAGGAGTAAGCTATATGCTTGAAATATAATTACCAAGGATTGAGTTGTAGGTATTAATTAAAGGTAAGGGTTAGGGTCACATGTTCAAAAAAGGTCAAGGGACTGAGCCATTGGTATTAATTGGAGACAAGAAGCTAAGCTACATGTCTAAAAAGGCTGAAGGATAAGAAACTTCACTACATGTCTGAAAAAAGTTAAGGGACTAAGTTCCATTTTTGAAATGTGATTACTAAAGACTGAGCTGTAGGTATTATTTGAGCAAGGGTTTGGGTATAAGTCGTGTGTCTAAAAAAGGTTGAAGGATTCAGTTGTATGCTTGAAATGCGATTTCCAGGGACTAAGCCATAAGTATTAATTGGAGAGAAGGGACTAGGCCATATGTTTGAGAAGGTTAAGGGTTTGTGCCACATGCTTATTTATTTTGGTTTGTTTGATTTTCACATTTAAGTATTGTTCCTATATATTTATGCAATAAGTATAATGTCATGATGCATAAATATGCGTGTTAACATCATTCATTTACATAGATTGTGTTTTATTAGTTTTTATGTTTTTTTTTCTCTTTTTTCTATTCTCTTTTCCATTTAATATTACTTCTTTAATATTTTTTTTAAGTAAACTCAAAACTTTGGAAGTTGCACCCTTTTTGCATCCAAAGTAATTCATTAACAATCATTTGATTCCATGTATTTAGAGCTTGTTGACCATCCTTCACTTTAATCACAAGATATAAAGGCAAGAGATATTATCTAGAATGACTTAAATACTTTGTATTTTTTTTTAACTTTGATCTATAATTACAGAAATTGCTTGTTCCTTCTTTTTAAGAAGATAATGGTTTTTTTATGAAGGTTGATATGAATTAGTTTCTCTTTAACTTTTTTTAAGTTAAGGTTAAGTACTTAGTACTTGTGTTCTTTGGATGAAGTCAAGCCTCCCTTGGACATGTTGAGTTTCTTGCAAACAAATACAGAACCTTGTGATATTGAATGCAATACTTAAGATACGTTAAATAAGCATAACATAAAAAATAAGGCTTTATTAGCTTGGAATTATAGGATAAAATCTAGGAACAAAAAGTGGATAGAATAAGTTAAGAAAAGATCTCATTAAAATAGGATAGTAATTTTTATGCTTCTTAGTTTAGTTTAGGATGATCATCTTTAATACTAATTCACCTTCATGCAATTGACAGGGTTATATCATTTTGTTATAAGCATGTATCATTGTCTTTTAGCATAACTGCCTATGTAGAGAGCAACTAGTCTCCTTTTATTTAGAGGTTTAATTTCTTATATCTTAATCTAACCTATTCCTCTTCATCCAAATTAGTCTTTACCAAAATCCATAATGATGAGATTTTAACCCTCAATTGGCAAAATAACATCCATTCTATATACCAAGGAAAATAATGTTACTATTATAGATGTTTGCATTGTCATTCTATAAGTACATAAAGCAAAAAAAAAAAAGCATTTCATGCTAATCTTTATATGTTACTATCATTATTTAAATAATCTTCTTTATATTTTTATTAGCCATTTCTACTACTTTAATCATTTTTAGCTAATGTGAAGTTGAATTATGGTGTTTGATTTTGAATTGAGTACATAACTCGTTAATCATCTTATTATTCAATTTCAATGCATTATCGATAATGATCTTTTTTAGGGTACTATATCAGCATATTACTTCCTTTTTTAAAAATTTGTGTACTAACATTTGGGTTATATTTGCATATGAGGCTACTTTAACCTATTTAATGCAATGGTTAATAATGACTAAAATGAATTAATGCCCATTCAATGCCTTAGGTATGATGGGTTTAATAACATATATTCCCTATATAGAAAAAAGCCATAATGATGCAAAGACATGTAGGGGTGTAGGTGGTAGATGGATTTTATTTGCCTATATTTGGCATTTAACACATTTTTAAACATGATTTATATAGTTAACTTCCATTATAAGCTAATAATATGTTGTTCTCATGATTTCCTTTACCATTACATATCCATTAGCATGAGTCCCAAAAATGCCTTCGTGTACTTCTTTCATCACTTTATTTACATTATTCACTTTTTTACACCAAAGTAGGACTATATCATGATTTCTTTTGTACAACACATCTTTATTTAAGAAAAACACCCATTACCAATTTTCAAAATGTTTTCTTATCTTTTTTAGAGATACTTCCAAGAAATCATCACTTCTTAAAGAAATTCATAATATCATGAAACCAAGGCTTTCCATCTAGTTTTCCTTCTATATTCAAGCAATAAGAAGGTTACTTACGTATTTAAATATTTGTAGATTTCAACTTTTCTCCAAGATTAAGCTTGAATATAGCAGCCAGTGTGGCTAAAGCATTAGAAATCTAATTTTGCTCTTATGGTAGATGATGAAAACTTATTTTGTTAAAGAATTTGACTAATCGCATCACAAATTTCTTATAAGGAATTAATATTAAATCCTTTATTTTTCATTCATCTTGCAATTGATAAACAACTAAGGCTGAATCACTATAAACTTTATTTTCATTTCAATCATTGCTTGAGGCCCTAAAATGCAACCTTCATATTCAACAACATTATAAGTGCAATTAAAACATAATTTTGCTTTAATTAGAAGCTATCTTTTTTTTAGTGAAATTAAAATAACTCCAATTCCTTACCCTAAAGCATTTGAGGTGCTATCAAATAGCATCTTTCATAAACTTTGATTTGTATTATCATCTTCTACATCCATAAGATTTTCATTTGGAAATTCAAAATTCACAAGTTCATAGTTCTCAATTGCTCTTCCAATTAAGAAATTTACTACCACACTTCCTTTACTAGCTTTTTAAGATGTAAACACTATGTCATATTTTGATAATAATGCTTGTCATCTAGCCACTCTCTTAGACAGAGCTGACTTTTTTAATATGTATTTGATGGGATCCATTTTTGAAATAAAAAACGTAGTATATTAAAGCATATATTGCCTCAATCTTTGAGCAACCTATCTAATGCACAACATATTCTTTCTAACATTGAATATTTTGCCTTTTAATCATTGAACTTCTTGCTAAGGTAGTAAATGACCTTTTCCTTTTTACCTATTTCATCAAGTTACCCTAGTACTTATCTATTAAATTTTTAAAGACTATTAAGTACAAAATAAATGGTCTCCTTGGTGCTAGAGGTACTAATACTAGTAGGTTTAATAAATGTCATTTTATTTTTTCAAAAGCTTTCTAGTAATCATCATTCCATTTGCACATATTGTTCTTTTTTATAACTTAAAGATGGGCTCACATGTAGTAATCATATACGAGATAAATTTGGCAATGTAATTTAGTTTCCCTAAAAATCACATAACTTTCTTTTGTGTTTAAGGTAGAGGCATTTGTTTGATAGCTCAAACTTTGTTTGGGTCAATTTCAATTTCTTTTTGGCTAAAAATGAATCCTAGTAATTTTCCATAAGTAACCTTAAAAGTATATTTAGTAGAGTTTGTCTTAAGTTGAAAAATTCTAAAGTGATTAAACAATCTCCTTAGAATTATGATGTGATACTTATTGGCTTTGGATTTTGTAATTATATCATTTACAAAAACTTCTATCTTCTTGTGAATCAAACCATGGAAAAGAGTGACCATCGCTCTTTGATATGTGGTGTTCATATTTTTTAAGCTAAAAGGCATGGCTTTATAGCAAAAATACCCTACAAAGTTATGAATATGGTTTTTTTTTAATCATTTATCACCATTTTTATTTGATTGCATCCTAAAAACCTATCCATGAAGGAGATTTTTCAATGACATGCAATGTTATCCATTAACATGTCAATATAAGGTAATAGGAAATTATCATTTGCGCTTGCTTGATTTAAATCATGATAACTAACACATATTCTTACTTTTCTATATTTCTTAGGAATAGAAACTATATTAGCTACCCATTTAGGGTATTTATCAAGCTATTTAATAACTTCTTCTTTATTCTTTAATGATACATCTAGCTTCATTTGCTTTAACTTTTATTTGGTTATGTGTAAAGAAAGTATTAACATCCTTGCAATATTTGTTTAATAAACAATGCTAACTATTTATATAGAGTTTGATTGACTAATTTTATAAACTTCCTCCTTTTTATTTGCACTAAATATAATCATCATGAATAAAAGAAAATAGAATAATAAAAAATAAAAATAACATAATAATTATAATAAAAAAGCAGTTAATTAAACTGATTTAATAATTATATTTATTACAAGAAAACTTTCCCAAATTACTTCAAAAAAAAGCCAATTTGGTTTCTCTAATTAGATTGGATGGAAATGAAATTTTAAAACCAATTTATTGTTAACTTGCTAAATAAAAATGATAAAATCAAACTTAAACATATATAATACCAAGTGTTGCCAATAACATAAAATTGAAAATAAAAAATAAAATTACGCTAATGATGATACAAATGATAATAAAAAGGACAATAATTATAAAGACAATAATGACAATTAAAAAGATAATGATATTTAAATATTTAAGTTAACTTATTTATTAATTAGATTCTTTAAAAGCTTTTTTCAGTCATTTGAAAGAAGTTAACTTAATCTCTCTAATTAAATTAGAAGAGAATAAAAATTTAAAATAATTTATTATAGGTAAGCAACTTGTAAATAATAATGATAAACTGGAACAATGAAATTATATTCTTAACAAATAAAGTAATAATAATATCTAATAATAGTACTAATAATACATAATAACAGTAATAAAAATAATATAATAACAAAAATTTAAAATTTTTATTTATTAATTATACTTGTTATAAAGTGCTGCCTTAAATTACTTGAAAGAAGTTAATTTACTTTCTTTGTTTTAACTGATACTTTAAGAGTCTCTAGGACTCGAGATGTAATCTTTACTTGAGTTTTCTTTCTTTTTAGGCTTGGGCCCTTTTGATTTTAAAAAAATTAAAAGATAATGATAATTTATTAATAAATAATAATGATACATATATAATAATAGCAATATTAATGATAAATATAATATATAATAATAAAAATAATAAGTAAATAAAAATAATAAATTAATAAAAATTTAATGTTCTCATTTATTAAATACACTTATTCTGAAGAACATCCTAAAATTACTAGAAAGGAGTTAATTATATTCTCTCCAATTAATTTTGAAGAAAAAGATAAGATGATAAATGATCAATACATATAATATTAATTAATATACAAGATTAGCAATAAATTATAAAAATACAATAATAATAGTAACAATGATGATAAATTAATTAAAAATATTCTCTCCAATTAAATTGGAAGAGGACGATTTAAAATAATGATTGCTAATAAATAATTTATTTATAAAAGTGATAAAATTAAATTATACATAAAAAAATCTTAAGCCAGATAAATGTACTTAAGCACTTACGCACCTATTTCAAATAGGAAAATAGGATTAAAGTCTTTGTAGTTTAAAATGTGTGTCAATATAAAGAAATATCTAGTTTTAACTTTTTTTCCAAGTAAGGCATCTTATTCTTTTAAGAATCAAATTTAAATGGTAGTAAATATCATGATTCATATTTAGTGTGAATAATAAGCGAAAAGAAGGAGGAAAAAAATAAAAATAAATAAAATAACAAAAGCTTAAGTACGCAAAAACCATCGAGTATAGAAAGTTATCAACTCTTCATGCGTGAAAATATACAAAGGTCCACAAATGAGAATCCATTATCCTACATAACACTTTATTTGATTGCTTGTTTGGCTTAAGAATTTAACATTGATATGATTAATATTAAAGACTAATGGACCCAATATATCCATAATCCACTAATTAATCCTTTCTCCTTTATGGTTTTCAAAATTGCAATACATTGGTTTCTCATGTCTATTTGTTTACTAATCTTTATCCTTTCTAGATACTTCTAAAAGAATTAGTACTTATAGAAGAAAGGGTGAAGCTTTAAGATTAAACTTAGTGTTCCATGTATATGAACATGACACATTTGAAGCAAAACTCAAATGCAATTTCCATTAGTAAGTATATGTCCAGTTCTTTCTCATCTTGATTTGACAATTTTATTAGAGGAGCAACTTTTTGATAAATGAGAAGTTTTAACAGTTTTGTACTTTTTTTTGGAGTCCTTTTTAGGAACATTGACTTTCCTTTGATTACAGGCGGATCCCTTTTAGGTGACCTAAAACTTTTTTTTTTTAAATTTTCTTTCTTTATAATTCATTAGGGTTTTTTTTAACCTTTTGTTGGCAAGCTTTCATATGCTTTGTTTCTTATATAAAATATTTGCTAGTATCTCCTTTTATTATTCTTCATGAATTTATAAAAAAAATTTCATTTGTTAGTTTTTTGCAGAATAATTATTCATATCTCCTTAAATTAATACATGGCTACAACTAAAAAAAAAGGAATAAAATAAATATACAACAAAAGAAAGGCAATTAGTGCAAAACACAACTAGAATATAGTTATAGTTGGAGAAAAGTAACATTTACTAATAAGAAATAATTTACCTTTTTTGCTATAATTTTTATATTTAGTTTCCACTGTACCACTCCCTTTCTTATTTTGCAAAACCTTTTTTTTTCTTTATATGTCTTTTTTTGCAAGTTCTTCTTACCATTTCCTTTTTTTTATGTAGGTGAGATATGCTCTATTTTAAAAAGATAAATGGAATAGCCATCATCTAGCTAACTAATGGTGATAAGCCATGTCAAAGACTCATTGTATTTTTACTCTTTTGGCTAGCGACAATGGCAATGTACCCTTATCAAAATAATCTTTTTAAATAAACTAGATATTAAATTATGCTTGATTTGAAATCGATAATGAATCAAATTATTTATAAGAATAGAAATCAAGACATTGAAATCAATTTTTATAACTAAAAGTCTTTTAAAACTAGGATGCATGCATTCAATTGTTTGAATATTATTCTAAACAAATTAATTTTGGAGTTTTTGTTGCCATTTAATGTATAGAATAAAAATTTAGAGATATTTCGTTTTCTTTATATATGTTTGGTTCATGAATAATCATATAATATTTATAATAATATAAAAATAATTAATAAAAATAAAATAATATTTATAAATAGTAATAAAAATAAAAATTATACAATAATAATAAAAGTAAAAATAATATTAATAAAATAATAATAAATATTAATATTTATGAAAATAATAATATTAATAAATAAAATTAATAATAATAAATAATAAATAATAAATAGATATTGCTTAAGAAAAAATCTATGTATTTGTGGACAAATGACAATTGCACATTTCATTCCCAAATTCCAATTGCATAGGCTTATGATTCAATCTCAGAATTTTAGACTTTGCCTCATTGTAAATAGGGTTGTGATTCCTCTTTTAAGGTAACTTGGGCTACTTTGAATATTGTTGGTTACTAGCATTTAGTTATTAATTGACCATTCAAACCAATGAATTGGCTTTAGACAATTATTTAATATGTTTGATTGTTTGAGACTATTACCATCGTGTAATGGCTCTTTTGCCATTATGCAATGGCTTTTTAGCCATTAATGATAAATAAATCAATTTTTTATTAATATTTTATATATTATATACCACTATAAATACTCATTTCAAATTTTTAATCAAATTTAATTCACATAACAAATATTCATTTTTCTCTCTTTAATCTCATTTTAATAATTTTTATTTCTCTATAAATATTGAAAATTGAAGGTAGAGGTGGTACATGAAGTTGTAAAGTATTAAAATTTTCACTTCAAAGGAAAATATTAGTGACACTCTAATCTCTACTGATTTTTTATATTTTTTATTAAGTTTTATATATTTCAATTTTTATAATATTTTAGTTAATTCAATAGTTATTATTCTTGTTATATTTAATATTAGTAATTTTATTTTTATATTATTAATAAATTTTAATTATAGATTTGAATGATCCTAATAATATGCGAAATTATTATGATTGAAATTTTTTAGAAAATATAGGTACTAATTTTTCAAATAATATTTCAAGCACACCCGAATTTACATTATCTTCTTTTCCTTCTTGACATCCATCTTCACAATGTGCTTGTAGTCGTAAAAGTGTAAATATTTTTGCATCCTTATTTAATTTAGCAAAAAGATTAAAAAATTCTAAAATATGAAATGATTTTGATTTAAAAAATGTAAATGTTGCAGTTAAAGCATTTTATAAATATTGCCTAAAAAATTATAATTATGATAGTTATAATAGTATTAGTATAATGAGATACTATTATTCTTTTAAACATGTGAATATTGTAAATATTTCAAGTGAAAATTCTAACATACCTAATCAAGATAGTTGTGAGTATGAATTATGTAAATAGATTTGTCATACTAAAATGTCTTTTAGTATAACTAGTTCTCTAAAATTAAATACTCTTCTTTAATACTTTAATCCTCAATAGCATGGTATGAGTAAGAATACTAGTATAAATAAATAGAATAAAATTTTTAGAGGGTAGAAAATAATTTTAGCTAACCTTTTTTTAAAATTTAAAGGTAGAGTTGCACTGATATCTGATATTTAGATATTACCATCTCAAATGGGCTATTTTATGTAATTGCCTATTATATTAATGATAATTTTATTTTACATTAAAGAATTATTTATTTTAAACTAATTCTACTATCATATGATGCATTTACTATTACTTTTTATATAAAAAAAATACTTGTAATGATTACATGATATTGGATAAAATATTTTTAATTATTTTTGATAATGCACTATTAATACTAGTGCTATAAGAATTTTGATTCCAACTTTAAATCCTATTCTTTAAGCTCAATTTTTTTATTTTAGATGTGCATACTATATTTTAAATTTAGTTATTTAAGATGTATCAAAAGTTAATTCAATACTTATACAAAATCTTAAAAGTATAATTTGATATATCAAATCATCACTAGTTAGAAAGCATGATTGAAAACAGTTATGTATTTAAATGTTTAAGAAACCTAAGATGCTTCCACAAGATGTTTGTACATGATAGAATTCTACTTTTAAAATGTTGAAATTTTATTTAGAATATAAAGATGTCATGAATAATTTTTATTCAATGAAAATTCAAGTTAATCATTACCTTGAAAATGTTGAATGGGAAAGGGTATAAATTTACTTATAATTTTTATAAATATTTTATAGAGCAACTAATCTTCTATTTAGTTCTTATTATTTAATATCTCACTCAATACTTATTGTTTTATTTAATTGTAGTTTTGCATTTTTAAAATTTAGAAGTATTAATGGATTTGAAATTATTATGAATGAATGAATGTTTATTAAAATGGGATAAATACTTTAAAAATATTTCTCATTTATATGATATAATTGTAATTATGAATTCTACAGTTAAACAAGAAAGAGTAAAAAAATTACTACAAAAGTACCATAAAAATATGTAATATTAATTTGATTCAGAGTCTTATATGAATGATATAAATAATTTACTATTAGAAATATTTAAGTATATAGTAGTAAATTTAGTTCTTCGCATTCATATATGGGTTCTTCATCTTCTTAAAAAATGAGTATCCCATTTCGTGAAAAATATGATAACTTATTAGATTTAATTGATGATACTCCTTCTATCAACAGTGGATTGAGTTTTTACTTTCTTCCAATCTATAGTAGCTAATATGCTAAGCTTTGCTATTTTAGAAGCTAAAAAAGTACAAATGACACTGTATCTTATGTATTCTCTCATGGCATGAGATATATTAACCCTTTTGATATTTTTAGTAGTATCAAAAAGTATATTTTCTCTTAATGAGCAAATTTTGGATGATAAGTATTTATCAATGAATGATTAGAACTTAAAGATAGTTATTTATTTAAAAAATTAGTTTCATATAGATGATATAAAATAAAATAATTTGCAAGAAAATGGATCATTATTGGGTGAAGGAGATAATTAGAAATAGTAATGTATTCATATGTTGTAAATTTAGTTAATAAAATATTTATACTCATTTTATTTAAAAGTGAAAATTTTCTGGATTAGGTTCTACGATTTTTACCCTTCTTAATTATAAAAATTGTTATATCTTAATATATATTTTTTAGTTTTATTAAACAACAACAATAACAATAATAATTTTTAAGTGGTAATAATAAAATATAATTATATTTTATAATAATAAGAGTAATTATAACAATAATAACAATATATAGTAATTATAAGAAGGAATTTTAATTTAAAATTTAAAGTTTCTTACTATTAATTAATTACCTAAAATTTTTAATATGTGATTTTGGTTACAAGTTTTATTAATTATTTTATCTCAAATTTAAATTTAACTTATTTAAATTAAATACATTTTTTAAAATATTTTTTACAAGTGATCAAATTATTTTTAGTTAATATTTTCTTTTACGTATTAAAGGTGATGAGATTTTAATTTAAAATTTTAATATATTCAAAAGTTATCAATATATTCTAAGAAAATAGTAATAAAACTACATTATTATTTGAAAAATTTCTTACTTTATTTTTTTAAAATAATTCATATTTAACCTCTTTAAAATTTATAAAAAGATATAATTTTTATTTCAATTATTTCAATAAATTTATCTTAATTTTATGATTTTAATAAAATTTTAAGTGATAATAATAATAAAATATAATTATATTTAATAATAACATATTTTAATTAATTAATAATATTAAATTAATAATAAATAAATAACTAATATGATAATAATAATAATAAAATGTAACTGATTATTAAAATATTCTTGATAAATATCGATTTAAAACTAGAATTAGGATTGAAATTGAGATTGGTGATATAACAATCTAATTTGAATCTAACATGGGATTGCCTCGACTTATAATTTTTATCCGTTAGATCAATTTGATAATATTAGATTAATTTATTTTGACATATTTAACAAGATATAAGGGTCCGGATACAAATTTTGCAACTTTTTTTTATTTTTTGGATGCAATGCACAAATTCTAATGATTCTATTAATTATTTTGGCTATCTTATCTCTCTTCCCTGATTGGCAGTGATGGTCAAATATGATGAGTGCGAGAGTAGCTGCGTTATTAATTTAAATCATTTTTGCAACATTTTACATCGGCCGTTGTTTCTTGCTTAGGAATTTTTCCTATTGTTAATTGCTTCTCGATAAGACCAACGTTACAATTAATTTAAATATAGAAGTTGGCTAGAGAAGATTTTTAAAGTGAAATACGACAAGTAGAGAAAGCAGAAGATTGAAACAAGGTAAAAAATAAAAAACACCCATTTTGGCAGAAAGGCAAATATCGTAGCAATTGAAGCACTGAATTGTGTTTTGATTTTCTCTCTATGAGTGTATATGTCTGTTTGGAATCAGACAGCAACAAATGATATGGCATGATAAGAAACATGTCAAATAAAAAATTGACTAAAAACTATTGAGCTAATCTTTTGTGGGTTGCCTCCCCTTGTTATTTCAAAAGAAAAAAAAAATTCTGACATCTCTGTGACCATATAAGATTTTTTATTTTATGAGATTGACTAAAAACTTAAAAAGTAATATTAAATTTCTTTCAACGTCTGGTTTGTGATTTTTTTATACTCTTAAAAAATATTTTAAAGGAATCCTAACATTTTCCCTATTTATAATTAAAATTTTATCAGAGAAATGTAAAAATTCTTTAAAATGTTTTTAAATCTAACATTCCATCGAAAATTTCTACTAGAGAAGACAAATATTTTACTTGCTCCGAATGTTTTACTTATAAATTTATTTTTATCTTTCTTCTGATAATGTATTTTTCCTTTAAAAAAGAAAAAAAAAAGAAGAACCCTCCGATTGTCAGGATGATAGAATTTTCTTTTACGGAATCGATTAATTCACGTGGGAAATAAATTTTTAAAAAAAATTAATTTTTTTTAAAAATTATATTTTATATAAATTTTTTAAAATTTTTTTAATGTTGTTATTTGATCGATACGAAGTTATATTTTTAAAAAAATAAAAATTAATAAAAAGTGAAAATATATAAATAAAATTTCACATTAGGTAAAAAATACAAATTTTTTTTTACGTTTTATGAATAATTAAATTATTTATAATTTATAACTTTTTAAAAAATATAACTTCCCATTTTTTTTTTTTTCGAACTAAACGTCATGTGTAACGTGGGTCAGGAAATGCCCCTCTTTTTTGGTAATACCGAGTGCTGATTTGACTACTACGAATCAGTGAAAAACCGAGTAAACAGTATGCTGCACAAGCACAATCACTAGGAAATCCAACCTGGATCGGATAAGTTCGCAAGTAAATTATGAATTAACATACCCAACGAATAATCTCGGATCCATTAAACCCGGGCACAAATCCCCTCCCTTTTGTCAAGAGAGAGAATACATCATTTTGGAAGTCATCAAACAATGATACGGGCAAATGCAAAATTTCACAGTGGGCAATTAAATCGTCTTTCATCATTCCACCATCAATACCGATCAGTGTGGTATTGAAATCCTAAGGGAGGCATGAAAGAGACAAAGCCGATGAAACTACAGGAACTCAGGCAACAACGAAGAACATCCAAAATTATCGATAGCAAAGGAAGCTTTAAATTTGAGATCTCTGATGGTGATGAACGCTTGAGATCAGCATTGCCGGAGAAAGCTTCCAGATCTCCGGCAATGATGAAGGCCTAAAATCAATGACAACGGCAATGGTACAAATTTGTCTCTCGATTTTTCTTTGTCCGACGTAGGTAGTGATAAAACTAAATCTGTGTCAAATCTTGTTCTTATTTCAAGGATTTGGGAATGGAAACTCTGTGATTCGTATCTCAATAATTTTCAGAACGTAGGCAGTGACGAGGAGTGAAAATGATATGAGATTGGATGATTGATCGCCTTTTATCGAGTCCAAATGCATCCGAAATAGACCCGTAGACCCAAAATCTTCTTTGCGGTTTCAGACCCGGAACCGACCCTATTTAGCTCGGATCTCAAAGGTTCTAAATTTTCTTTCGGTTTCCAATGGTTCGGATCGGGGAAGATCCGATGGTTTCGGGTTTGCTTTGCCATCCAACGGGCACTTGGATAAGCGCCAGTAGTGGGTAATAGAAAATAAAGAGAACAGTGAAGTGAAGCAGAGTAATGTTAGGGTGCGTAGTAGCGCCGTTTTCTGCATCTGCACTCTTCTTTAATCGTCTCTCTCTATTTCCCTCCCTCGCTTGTTCTAATTCTCTCTCACTCTCATCAGCTGGTCAGCTCTCAAAATCCTCTCTTTCTCATGTTCTCTTGCTGTTTTAATTGTTTTTTCTGTGCCGCTGTTCCAATTTGATGTTGTGTCTGTGAAACTAGATAGGTTTACTGAAGGTCGTCGCGTCCAGAAGAGTCGCCTTCGCCGCGAAAACACAATCTGTATCTACCATGGCAGCTGATGAGGAATATGCTGGCAGTGTCAAGCGCCAATTAGCTCAACTATTTGAGGTTTCTCTTAAGGCAACCGTACCTGATGAACCCGATTTAGAGCCGTTAATTGCTCCTTGCACTGCAAACTTTGGTGATTATCAATGGTGGGTTACGCCTTTTACTTCCTTTCTATGGTTATAATCTTATTCATTCTGAAGCTAATCTTCAAATATTTTTTCCTTGCTGCAGTAACAACGCAATGGGTCTATGGTCTAAAATCAAATCAAAACAAACAGGATATCGGGGGCCCCCAGCTGTAGGACAGGTATAACCGGGCGTTTTCCCCATTACTTGTTTTCGGGCTGGGCATTGTGCAGTCTGCTTTGTGATTGTTTGCTCTGGAACTAGGGGTTGGGTGTGGGGCGCAATAAGATTGTTTATAACTTATTAATTTAATTAATATATTATAAACTAATTTCTAGAAGTTCTGGAAGCTAATAGCTTATAGCTCTCATTTTTGGTAAGCTTCATAAAATAACTTAATACTTTATAAATAGGTAATTTTTCAAAATTTTTCCAAATGCTCATTAATTCAATATAAATAAATAATAAATAAGAAAATAAATAAATATATGATATCATGCATATAATTAATTAAATTTTAGATTGTTATATTATTATATGAATAATAAATAAATAAAAAGTATGTAATGTCATTAACATAATTAATTAAATTTAGGTAATTATATTCTTTTTCTTATTTTGAATTTTTTGATTATATTAATATAATTTGATCTCGAAATAAGTATGAATTGATTTAATTGGTATATCTATTTATATTAATATTATTTTATATCATTTTATATTTTTTAACTAATTCAATAGTTAATTTTATCAAATACTTCTAATACAATCAACAGCTTATTAGCTACAAACTAGTTTATTACCTACTATCTAGCTTAGAAGCTAGTTGAACTATCTAGTTGTGTAAAACAGAGCCTAGATGTTGAATTGTTGATTTTGCTCCGTTGATGGTCATGTATGTGTTTTTGTTTGTGTAGGCTATCATGAAAAATCTTCCTCCATCTGAAATGGTAGAATCGTGCTCTGTTGCTGGTCCTGGATTCGTTAATGTTGTCTTATCAAAGGCTTGGATAGCAAAGGTGACTGCTTCTTCATATTTTCTTAGTTTTAGATTGGGATCAAGTAGTCTTAGTATGCATATACCTTTCATTTGATTAGAATAAGTTATTCTTAGAAAAAATAAGGATTTTAATTCTTTTTTTCATAAGTTCAACAATTTCAAGGGATCTTCTGCAGAAATTAAAGAAGATGTTGATGGATGGTATTGATACATGGGCGCCACAACTTCCTCTCAAGAGGGCAGTGGTTGATTTTTCCTCACCCAATATTGCAAAAGAAATGCACGTTGGCCACCTGAGATCTACCATTATTGGGGACACATTAGCTCGCATGCTTGAGTTTTCACATGTTGAAGTTCTCCGGCGGAATCATGTTGGTGACTGGGGAACACAGGTAGACTTGTATTTTGCAATTTTTTGTGTGTATTTGTGTCATGAAAGTAGCACGTGTTCAATGTTGTATTTTGCTGTATTCGTAATCTGTGATTTTAGCACCTGGTCATTTATAACAATCCAAACTCTTGACGCTAGGTAGTTCCTTGCCTTTGATATAACCATTTTATTATGAAAAGCATTTTTCATGAGCATTTACTGCTTTTGAGGACTAAATTTTATTTTGGACGATTAAGGATGGTTGATGTTATATGCTTTTTTAACTGTCATTACCTTCCAGAATATAAATATGGAATTCCTCCTAGTTGGATGAAGGTAGAATGTGTGTGATTCACAATTTTTTTCTAAAACTCTTGTGTAACCTCAAAACAGAGGTCTTCCTAAAATATTATTACCTCCTTCTCCTTCTATGGATCTAATAGCAAAAGTGAACTGTTATTATGTAATCTTAGATGATGAATTATATGAGGTGAAAAATGAGGTAGTATTTTTGTTGTTTGCCAGAACTTAGAAGATATATGTGTACTACATGCTAGCACATTGAGATACTCCACGGGGAAAATTTCCCATTTTTGGTATTGCCTTATTGTTACCATCTAGCTCAACTTTCATGCATTTGTTTTGCAGTTTGGTATGCTGATCGAATTCCTCTTTGAAAAATTTCCAAACTGGGAAGATGTTGATGAAGCTGCTATTGGTGATCTACAGGTAAGAAAATCTTAAAAGATATAATCATATAAGTGAATTAATCCCATGCTGTCTTAGATTTTGTTTAATTTTGTGTGCTTGTTGTGTTACACATTCAAGAGCAAAGAAGTGAAGTTATAGTTTCTTAAATATAACTTTTGTTATTGATACTGCTCTTGGTCAGTTGATGCAACACGAACCCTTGAAATGATGGTTTCCTGGGCCTTGAGGGATCAAGTTTTCTTTGAGAGTTTTTATTTTGCATGTTGAGAAATATGGTCAGGGTTTAGAGTTCGAAGGGGAGTAGACGCAGACAAGAGAGAATTGATGGGAAGACTAATATATTATTGAATGAATAAAATGATTGAATTATTACATAGGACTTAACTGTCTCTTTCTCTCTCTCTCTCTCTCTCTATATATATATATATATACATATATCTATAGAGAGAAAGAGAGAGAGTGCTACTAAAAAACAAGATTTCTAATACCCTCTAACTTTAGGTGTAAGATAAGCAAGCCTATAACAAAACATAAGTCCATGATATAATCTAAACTTAATTATTAATATTACTCTCTATACTTCCCTATATACATATATATGTATGTATTTCTCTCTCTCTCTCTCTCAAGCCTATGATATATATATATATTTCTCTCTTTCTATATGTATACAACATAAAGGTTCTAATACCTTTAAATTTTGGGTGCAAGACAAGTAAGCCTATAACCAAACATAAGCCTATGATATAATCTAAACCTAATTATTAATATTACTCTCTATACTCTCTCAAGCTGAAGTTTATATAAAGCATGATGATGTGTTTGGATATGTTTTTATTTTCACATTTTCAGAAACTGATCTTAAAAATGATTTTTAAAATTTTTTTTTTTCTTCGGTTTTCAAAAACTGTTTTTAGATTGAAGGAAAATAAAAGAATAAAGGGTGGTAGGTATTGCAAATAAAAAAAATATTTCATTAAATTACAAAATTGATATTGAGCTCAAGAAAATAAGTTAAGAAACATCTAAAAGTTGTTTCTATTTTTAAATTAGACATTTAGAGTTATAGTTTTTAAAAATAGATTCTAAAAACAAGTTTCAAAATAGGTTTTTTATTTTTTATTTTTAAATAGAAAACTATTTTTAAAAACAATAACCAAACAAGCCCTAAACTTCTTACATAAACTTGAACTCCCAAAATCAATATACAATAAAACATAATAATAAAGAAAACTTAATAAACATCAAACTTCACGCATAGTTTGTGAACACACCCCTTGAGTGGAAAAATTCAGGAACCTCAAAAGCCCCAAAACCTTGCTAGAAATAGTAACTACTTCCAAGATTTTTCAGTTAGCTTTCCTTGGGTTGATCCCTCAACTTTCAAGCCAAAAACACTGGGATACAGCTTTCAAAAGTTTCCTCAACTTCCAAGCCAAAAGAAATATCAACACTTATGGTTGGACACAATTTTCAGAAGTCTTCTCAACTTCCTATCCACAACAAACAGGCTGGCCAAATCAAATCTCTTCACACCAACACCGATCTCAACTCACTAGAAAACACCAAATAAGATGATACCTAGTTCAGAAATATACCAAAAACAGAATTTTGCAAAGCTAAGCTATTTGAAATTAGTCTATTGTGCAGAAAATCCATTGAAATTGCTTCTGACAACATCAAAATCCATGAAAAATGGGTTCACATAGCAACCGTCAGCAAAATCACATAAAAACATACTTGTTATGCCTCATGTTGCAATTTATCAGAGCCTCAGCCAGAACCACCACTAGCCACCCACATGTCCCCACCATTAGCCACCCGGATGTCCCAGGAATGATCCTCAAGGGTTGACACGAGTAGCCACTTGCACTACTGGTCAGAGTAGAAGAAGAAAATGCCAAACGAAAAAGACCTCAATAGCAACAAAATCCTTAAAGCCACACTTGGAATTCACCACTGTTCCCCCAACATGTTGCCGGTTACTAATGATCATTTGCCTGAATGGGTTTCAACAGGCTTGGAGATGCTGACATCCCTTACGCAATAGCTTGTTCTAATATTACAATCCCCCCCCCCCCCCCCCCAATTTTTTCTTTTACCAAACCAAAAAATTCAATGAAAAATAAAAAAAAATTAAATTCTTAAAATATCTACAGAATTACAACTTAAGTAATTACATATATTTTTTTTTTCGCCAACCATCATATATCAAACATTGAATAAAAAATTGAAATAGAAAAACCAGAAATCTAAAATAATTTACCATGGCAACACAACCTTCTTTTTAGGTTGTTGGAAGTGTACCACCCAATAAGCTCAAGATGGTGGATGATACCGCTCTGTTATCATATCAAGCAACATAGCATGGGTTTAGAGAGGAGGAATAGAGAGAGAGAGACTAGAGAGAAGTGATGAGAGAACACTACTATATTATTGAATGAATAAGATGATTGAATTGTTACATAAGATTTAACCCTAATGCTTTATTTATATAGAGTTATTAAGAAACATAAAGACTTTAATACTCTAATACCCTAACACCCTCCAACTTTGGTTGCTAGAGAAGCAACCCATAACATAACATAACCTAATTATTAATATTACTGTCTAATATTGCACTTTATGGCTGTGGTGGCACATCCACTTGTTCTTTGATGATGGAATGTTCATGCAGACGTGAATTATGGTTGGTAATTTCTAATACCTGTGAGCTTTGCATTGTCAGGCCTTCTATAAGGCCTCAAAACAGAGGTTTGATAGTGATTCTGGATTTAAGGAGAGGGCTCAACAGGCAGTAGTCCGCCTCCAGGTAGATTGTATCTACTTTTACGCTTTGTTTGGCACATCCAAAAACAAGAATTTATTTCATTTCATTTAAAAAAAAATGATTTCATTTCATTTTTAAATGAATTCTTTTGTTTGGAATAAATTATATAAAATATAGTTTCATTTTATTTTAAAATGAAATTTTATGTTTGAAACTTTAATTAAAATATGTGGAATTCATTTGAAATATTTATATTTACTATATTATTCCTAATATAATGTTTTATTTGTCCTATATAATAATTTGCTTCTCTCTCTCTCTCTCACTCACACACACACACACACACACACAGAGACCAAGATAAAAGAAAGATAAAAATGTAAATGAAAAGTCATTCAAGTAAAACAATTTACCAAATGTTCAAGTAAATAAAAAGAAAATTAGTGTTACCATAAGATAGCTTTTAAAAAATCTATGCGATACTGGAAATTTCAAGGTGTATCTAGTGAGAAATAATAATAATACTCTTTATTTTTATTTCAAAAAATAATTATCAATTTTACTATTTATGTATTAATTTGGTGAAATTCTTATGTATTAAATTTTTTATTTTTTAATTTTTGAAATATTTAAAATTGTAGTTACCTATTACTTATCATAAAACAGTTAAAACAAATATTATATTTAGTGGATATAATTATTTTTCATAGCAATGACAATATGTTATAAAATTCTGATTGTTTCAAAAAAAATGTTTTTTATAAAATTTAATTAAAAAATTATATTTATTTAATATTAAATAAGAAGAATTTAGAAAAAGTAACTTTCTCTTTTAAAAAAAGAGTTTACTTTCTTTTATTATTATAATTTTATATATTATTTTTTAAATCATAAATTCAAATTGCTTATGATTCATTTATTAATATATATATATAATATTTTTTTTACTAACAATACCTTTTTATGAAACGAAACTAACTTCTGAATGATGTGAAAGATACAAGAACAGCAATGCTATGTTATGAATGCAGTTCGGACACTGTTCTTTTGCGGCATAACAAAGAAGTATAGGATTGTCAATAAACTAAATCATTAAGGGTGAAGTTGTCCAGCAAAAATTTTGCATCCCAAATGAAATGAAATTTCACAAAATCCAAGCTAATTTGATAGGATTTTAAAATGACAAGAATGAAAATAAAATAAGATTTCAAAATGAAATGAAATCTATTGAAGTTTAAATCCAAACATAATTATTTAATGAAATTCATTTGAGAATGAAATGAATTCTAGTTTTTTATTATGCCAAACAGGGGTTTAGCCCAAAACATTTCTTGTTTCATCTACTAAATGAAATAGGGGGAAACTTGGTTTTACATTTTTCTTGTTGTATGATTTGATTTCAGGGTGGAGAACCTAAGTATAGGAAGGCATGGTCACAAATTTGTGAAATTAGTCGGAATGAATTCCACAAGGTTTACCAACGCCTTGGAGTTCATTTGGAGGAAAAGGTGAATAATCTGGTTTGCTTTCTGAGTGACAGGCTATCTATGTTTACATGTTGATGCATTTCAAAAGAAATTTCCTGAGTTGTTTCAATTCAATGGATCCATATAATACCACTTGATTTTCTAGGATTGCTTACTGTGTATTGGTTTGCTAGAAACTTGGCATTTGTTATATTCTTCCATATTGTGTAAATCATGCAGTCAATAGAAATTTAGTTTTATTTTTTCTCCCCATCTTTTTTCTCCTTCAATTGGTGATCATAATATTTTGCAGAAATTACCTGAAAATTGTTATATTTTGTGACAGGGAGAGAGTTTCTATAATCCGTATATTACTGGGGTTTTAGATGAACTAAATAAGAAAGGATTGATTGAAGAAAGTGAGGGTGCTCGTGTGATTTTTCTTGAAGGGGTGAACATACCACTCATTGTTGTGAAGAGTGATGGTGGTTACAACTATGCATCAACTGATCTAGCAGCCCTTTGGTTAGTTTTTTCTCTTCCTTTATTTTCCTTTTGATATTGAGTCTCTTTGAAAAAAACTATGCTCAAGCAAGTTTATGGTCAATCAGCGTAAATGTTCTCTGTTACCATTTGATGTGTTCTAAGAGTATGTTTGGTGGGATAGAATGGAATCAGAATGGGACACTATGGAATGGGAATGCTTATTCCTAGGGGATAACCATTCCATCAAATGATGGAATCTTCATTCTATAGCAAAAGCGGAGGAATGGTCATTCCATCATTCATGAAATGATTTTTTTATACACACATCCTTCATAATTTTTGTATATTTTAATATTACCCTTTGTTAATCTATACTAATAGAAAGAGGATTGAGAAGTGGACTCCATTTTCTCTCTCCTAAGTAGCCCATGTTAGTCGGACTCCATTTTCTCTCTCCTAAGTAGCCCATGTTAGTCGAATTTTAAGAAACTAAGGGATAATTTTGTAATTTTAAATTCAATTATTAAATGTCAAAACTTTAATATAACATTTTAAAACTACCCACTCATTTACATTCACCCCCCTCTGTGTGCGTGTGCGTGTCTGTCATGTTTCCTATCAATTTTCAAACGTAACTCCTTTTGCACCATCTATAATCACATCTTGCTTGCGCACAACTTTGTCTGTCTGTCTCTACATCTCTATTTTCATTTTTTTTCCAAAACCTTAATTTATATATGACAAGCTTAAAAAAAAAAAAATACTAATTATGTGAAATTTTAATCATTTTAATTGATAGTTAAAGAAATAATTCAATCATTCTTCACATATTAAATTAGCTTAGTAAGCACAAGTTTTGTACCAATTAAGACTTAAAGATATCCATTGATAGAATTTAAAATTTAAAACTACCTGAGTACTACTTGGCACATTATATCTTCCCACCTCCCCCACCAACTTAAAACTATACAAGCACTAACGTCTTAGTTTTAATATTTTAAGTAAAAGAAAAGCTTCTGAACATGCATGAGAGTGTGTGCGAAGAGGCTATTATATGATTAAAAAAAAATAATAAATTTTGAATATTTCTCTATTAAAATATTTTAATAATTTTATTTTTAACGAAAAATGGCAAAATACCTTCTTTAACTATGAAGTGGTAGGATATTACCTTTTTCAACTTTGAAAACTTGAAAATTACCTCCTTAATTTTTGCAAAACTTAAAATTAACATCAATTATCTACTTAATTAATTATTTTATTAAATTATATATATATTTTTACGACGTTTTTAAATAATAATCCAAATATTATAATGTTTTTTTAGTCAATTTTTCATACATAATTTTTATGTTATATAATTAATTAATAAAAATTGAATTATTTATATAGAGTTTTAATTTTATACTTGTACATAAGGTGCAATATAATTATCTAAAAAATAATAAAATAAATTAATATTTTTTAATGTCTTGATTCTTGTTTAAAAATTTCAATAAAAAATCATATAATTTGTTAAAATAGTTTATTAAATGAAAGATGGGTGTTATTTCCAAGTTTTATAAAGTTTAAGAGGATGATTTTCAAGTTTCTAAAGTTGAATGGGGTAATATCTAACCATCCCAAAATTGAAGGGGTTAATTTGCATTTTCTCCTATTTTTAATAATAAAATTTAAGACATGATATTTTTGTATCCTTGACGAAAAAATATTTAATATGAAAATTTATTAAATCAGAATTCTTATGCTTTTATTATAGAAAAATTTTCGTTAATCATAATTTGGATGATAAAATTTAAATTATGACAATTTTTATTATTGATCATATCATATATTTAGTAATATTAAATTATTTAATAAGATATTTATTATTATTGTAATAAGGATATTATTGTCATTAATTATATATATTTTTTAATTCTACTCCTACATTATTTTGTTATACTAAACAGAAAATTGGGATGGAATACCCATTTTATTTTTCACCATATTGAACATAATGATGGAATGATCATTTCAATTTGTTATACTAAACACAAGTGTAGTAAATTAATTCTTGTTTTTCATATTTACTTCTGAGTCATTTCTTATAAATAGCAACTCTATCTGAGGAATGGAAGGGAGTTTTTGTTATCTTTAATACTCTAACCATGCAGGTATCGGCTCAATGAGGAAAAAGCTGAATGGATCATATATCTTACAGATGTTGGGCAACAGCAACACTTTGATATGGTATTTAAGGTATATATCGGCTAAAAATGTGTCCACTGTATTATCTTCCCCACACCATTGTCACTAGTACCACTTTCTGCTTGCTTTTGATGGAAGCTATTTGTGTCTATTTGTTGACTTCTTTATGTTTTGCTTGCACCTCACTTAGCAGTATCCTTGATGAATAATTTTATTATATCTAAATGCTCGTGTTGTCTACTTACATATCAATTAAGGGTATGGCATATTATTTTTTAATTCTTAAAATGAAAGGAAAAAAATGCAGTAAAATCACAAGCAATGATATCTTAATGCTGCCATTAAGAGTAATAAGCTAAGATTGCCTTCCAATTTTTGCTTTAGGCTGCCAAGCGAGCAGGTTGGTTGCCAGCAAATGGAAGTTTATATCCCAAAGCTACCCATGTGGGATTTGGTCTTGTTCTTGGGGAAGATGGAAAACGCTTCCGAACACGAAATACTGAGGTCGTTCGATTGGTTGATTTGCTTGATGAAGCTAAGAGTCGCAGTAAAACTGCCCTCATTGAGCGTGGTAAAGTACTTGGTGCCCACTGTATGGTTTGCCATAGATGCGGTTTCATTGTCGTCCTGGTCTGCATGCAGGCAACTATGAGATGAAGTCTGATATGAAAACATTTATGATTGCATATGCCTATAGAAAAAGACACATTTATGGTTGCATTTGCCATTTTTAATCTTGTCATTGTAAGATTCTAGACAGTTAATATTTCAATTGTTTGATTGCTTGATGTTCTTTTAGAGACGGCTAAAGATTGGCCTGAGGAGGAGATTGAGAAAACAGCTGAGGCAGTTGGTTATGGTGCTGTTAAGTAAGTTACTTTAACTTTAAAAAGTATTTCCTAACATGTGCAACTATAACAAGTGAGAAAACATCTAGATCTAAATTAAAAGCATTTAGTTTGAAATCTTTGGCTATTTTCAAGCAAAAAATAACATATGAGCTTAACAATGGCAGAAGCATACATTCATACCATTGAAATTAGAGAGAATGTAACTACCGAGGGAAAAAAAAAATGGGAAATTAAAGAGAATGCTCTTCGGTTACTGCAGACATAGCTTATTTATTGGCTGGGAAAAGTTGTTATACTTGCATTTAGTTTATAATTAGGTTATTATAGAGATTCCTGGTGAGTTATGGGCCTTGATTTTTTGTTTCTTCAAATTGTCTTGGCAGGTATGCTGACTTGAAGAACAACAGATTGACCAATTATACCTTCAACTTCGATCAGATGCTTAATGATAAGGTGCATTAGCTATATGCAATTTTGGCTGTGTATAAACCCCCCCCCCCCCCCCCCCACCCCAAAGGAAAAAAAAAACACACACACACACATTTAAAGTATCCTATTCCACTGCTACACAGTCTTATTTCTTAAGCTTGTGACATAGGGCAACACTGCTGTTTATTTGCTGTATGCACATGCCCGGATCTGTTCCATTATCCGGAAATCTAGTAAAGATATAGAAGAGCTAAAGAAAGTGAGTTCCTTTTTCCTCTAGGAGCATTGTCTGTTTATTTAGGTTGTGCCTGCATTTTCCACTTTGCCGTGATTGATGAAATTCCAATTGGCATTATGTAAACTTTGGTTGCCATTTACCAAAGCATGGCTCCCTTGATTGGAACCATGCGTGAATTGACTTCTGACAGATGGGTGGATTAGTGCAACCCATTCAATAATGGTTCGAACATGTATATTATTTGGCTAAATATAGTTTTGCGCCTTTTTCCATCTTTTTTTCCTTCCTTTTCTTGTTTTTCCTCTCATCGCAACAGATTGGAGAAATAGTGTTGAATCACCCTGATGAGCGTGTACTGGGGCTTCACTTGCTACAATTTTCTGAGGTAGGATAGACCCAAAAGGACATGCTGGCGTTATGCTTTAGACTCGTGATATTCTGCATAACATTTTTATATTACTTATGTTTATTTATTTCAATGGCACCTCAATTTCTTTAAAATATATGAGATGAGATCATGACACTTTTAAGTTTAGCTACAGGGCTGACCTGTATATATAGTACATTTCTTTTAATAATCTAAAATCGAATTTATCTTTTAGGTGGTTGAGGAAGCATGTGCGAATTTATTGCCCAATGTCTTGTGTGAATACCTCTACAACTTGTCAGAGATCTTTACGAAGAAGTTCTATTCCAATTGTCAGGTATAGCTCTAATGCCAATGAACTGGTGCTATATTTGCAGTATTTATAGTGACGTATCATGAAGGGTCACAATTTTTTTATTCATGGCCGGAATTCTGAAAAAGTAGTGGTTGATGGGTTTCAGACGTTCCGTCATTTATGATTTACCTAAAATTGGTTTCTCATATATTGCATCTTGGGAGATGTCATATGAAAATTCGGAGTAGGATGGAATTAGAAAGAAAGAAGGCAGATATCTGATTGAACTTGTTGCACTGAGCAGGTTGTTGGGTCACCTGAAGAAACCAGTAGGCTCTTGCTGTGCGAGGCAACTGCAACTGTAATGCGGAAGTGCTTTTACCTTCTAGGAATTGTTCCTGTTTACAAGATATAACTCATTCAAAGACTCCAGATACAAATTTTTGCAACCCTTTTTTTTTTGGGTGTAATACACAAATTCTAACGATTCTAACAAGTATTGTCTATCTGATCTCTCTTCCGTAATTGGGAGTGATAGTCAAATATGATGAGTGCGAGAGTAGCTGCGTTATTAATTTAAATCAACTTTGCAACATTTTACATTGGCCGTTGTTTCTTGCTTTGGGATTTTCCAATTGATTGCTTCTGGATAAGAGGAACGTTACCATTAATCTAAATATAGAAGTTGGCTAGAGAAGATTTTTAAGTGAATATGATAAGTAGAGAGCAGAAGATTGAAACAAGGTAAAAACAAAACACCCATTTTGGCAGAAGGGCAAATATTGTGGCAATTGCAGCGCGGGTTGTGTTATAATTTCTCTCCGAGTGCGTATGTCTGCTTCGAATCAGACAACAACATATGACATGGCGTAATAAGAAACATATCAAATTATTTTCTTTATCCACTATGAAAGCTTTATATTTAGCACTCAAATGACTCTGAGACGGCGTTATTTACCTCGAGACATTCCATTATCCTTCGTGCCATAAGAAACGGGAAATGGTTGTCGGCTTCTTTTATTATCTTAAGCTCGTAAGTAACAAGTTTTCTACATAAAATAAGGAAGCCCTTGCTGGCTTGGATTTCAGAAGTTTTTGTGTACAGCAAAGGGTTGGCTCCTCCCAAGAGACCCCCTCTCTTACTGATACAAAAGAAGATCCTCCTTTAAGTTTTCTTTGATATTGAAGCCTTTGGAGGGTATGATATTCTGTGGCTGCTATCTAGACCTCCTCCATAGCTCTTGCATAACTTCATTTTCTTTCTGCAGTTAGGTCTACCTTTCTTAGGAAGATCTTCTATATTTTGCACCCTCGCTAGAGATGTGAAAGACTGTGCCTTCCCTTGATAAAAAATTGACGGTCCTCTCCTGCACATGCATACTCATTAATAAGTAGCACCCAATAAACAAGAAAAAAGGGGAATTTTTAATAAAAAACTAAGGTTGCTTACTTTATAGGGAGGTGGGTTACGAGGTCCAATAGTTGATATAAAGGGCCACCCAAAATATTTGATGATGATGACGAAGATGACAAACAAGATGATGAGTCTGCCAACTGTGAAGATGAACACTCACAGTTCATTGAATTTTCTGACATGCTGCCGATGGATGTTGAATCACAAATATCATCTTCTTTAACGACCCAGCTTGTATCTGCAGATCCCTTCACATTCATTCCTTGAAAGATTTGCTGGACTGCCTTTTCACCCATTCGACGTATCAAAGATGAACCCACAATCAACCAAAGAAGAAGATCTTAAAACTTTCTCTTCTAAATGTATATATGTGATGTGGAAAGGTTCTTGTTGAGTGAGCACATCTGTTTGTGAATCCCAAGTATTTTTGACTGCATACTTACAAATAAAATAGAAGATCTTATGTAACAGCATTGAGGAATCGGATAACATTTGACCAAAATTATTGTTTTTATATTACGATATTAATTATTCTCATTATCAGATCACGTTGGCTATATATGGCGTAAATTTAATGCCTTCTTTGAGGCTACTACGATAGATGATAAGTTCTAAATTTTGAATACACCCATATCCGGGTCCCCGTCCTTCCTGTTTTGTCTTTTGGCTTTTTTTTTCTAATAAATATTTTTGGATGGTGAAAGTGTGGTCTTTATCTGGCCAACCTTGCTTCATAAAGCCATGACTGATGGATATATTCCCACCTTACAGTGCATTATTATTCATCACCCAATAAATTTAGTTAAACGAAAACAAAAAGTGGCAATGAGGGAGGATTTGATCAAATCAGGGTTTAAAAAACAAGAAAGAAAAGTTGATAAAACGTTTCCTGCTGGGGTTTATGGTTGTCTTTAGAGGATATACTCGTTCTCCAAACATTGTTTTGGCTTAACTTTGCACAACTGAGTTGAACATTCTCCATTTTTATCTCTTCAACATGGACTACAAATTTCATTCAATCTTGGACCTTTGGTACATACGTTGCACGTTATAAATCACTATTCTTGTATCGATGATTTCTATTTTGCTAGCTCCTTATTATACATATTTTGCTTGTCGAATTTACATTTAGAAAATTCATTCACGCAATCGACTCATTTTGTGTTACATGTCACCCGACACTTTCACATGACCATACCTTATTGTTTAATTAATTTAAATAATTATGAGATTAAATTTTAAATAAATCTTTTATGATGTCAACTATTTTATTTTTAATGAATAGGTTATTTTCAAATTTATTTTGAGCATAATTTTATTTCTAATGGAGCAATATGTTTGATTTTCTCATATTATTCCTAAGATAAAGTAATTTTCTTTCAACTTTTGCTTTGTTAAATAGGGCCTGTCAGAATAAGAAAAGTAGTTGATAATGTATTTCTTTTGCTCTACAAAATCTCCTAAAACAAAATACTACTCTCATGTTAAACTTAGTTTCTTGTTTTGAATCGTGTGTCTATGTGAAGGACTCAAGTAGTTGTTCAAGCCAGTCATCAGAAGAATATCATTTGTGATTGGAGATTTGAGGCATAATTTTAAATATAAAAAATGAAAAGGGGTCATGAGTGTATGTAAGTTGTGATCTCAGCTCAAACAAACACTTTGCAATTAATTGGACAATTTTCCTCATTCGACAAAACTTTGTGATATATGAGTTATAAAATTGATATTTGAAATTAAAATATATGATTTATAATAAAATGTAATTGAAATGTTTTGATGTAAGTATTATCGTATAATTTATTATGCCCAAATAATACTGCAAGTCGGTATTTTTAAGATAAAATTTTATATTACAAATTTTTATTAGAATTTTTTTTTCTAATGATGGATGTCATTCCATCATTTATGGAATAATTTTTTTATACACCTATCCCTTTTCATTTTTTATGCATTCAAATATAATCATTGCTTAATAAAAATAAAATGATATTAGTTTTGAATATTTTTTTATAATATATTTTGATAATTATATTTTATGAAAAATGCTTTCTAATGAAATAAATGGAGCTTAAATAAATTTCAAGTTGTTATCTAGAGCCATTAAATTTCTTTCTTTTAATAAGAGATGCCTATGATACACCTTTTTCCTTAATATTTTTTTCATTGAAAACGGATTTGAAAAACATAATTGGTTGAATTTTAGAGAGAGATAAATATATAATTTTTTATTTAAATTATAGGTCTTCATAAAAGTAGATCTCAGAATAAAATTATATTTTTATCTCTTCAAGATTGATAAAAAAAACCGGTAGTAGAAAATAGAGATAATCCACGTCCTTTATCATTTGAGTAATGATAGTGAGAAACTAAGCAATGATAGTGATATGCTAGCAGCTTTAACTAATTTTTTTAAAAAATATTTACTACTTTGTTCGTTAATATTATTACCACAAATTATTTATTATTCATTAAAAAATTATCATCAAGTTATTACTGAACTTTAAAAATTACTATTACATATGAAGAAAATTACTAATGTGATATATGAAGTGGTGTGAGAGTATATTTATTCCTTTTATCTTTCTTCCTCTTTTGGGTGTGAAAATGTATTTATTCTTTGGATAAATTATACTCATATCCTTGGTCGTTTCGTGTAATCATACTTATATTCCTTTTGTTTCTCGAAATATATATTAACTATTCTTTTTTTTATTTTAAATATATATTAATTTTCTTACTTCTGAAAAGTAAGAAAGGTGAATAGATATTTTAGAAAATAGAAAAAATGTAAGTGTAATTAAATTGAATTTCAAAAGAGATGAGTATACTTTTTATCTTTCTTCGTCTATTCACTTATAAAATTGTGTGTACATTTGTAATATTAATATTGCTCACAGTATCATTATTATATTGTTTAGAACTCTTCGCTGGCATTTGATAATTTTTATCAGATTTGCCCTTCTCTTCCATTTGGAATTTAATCATGGGTTTTACGTGTCTTCAGAATCTGTTTAGTTATTACTTTTATTTATTTTTAAAAAGTAAAACTTTCTATTTAATAATTATTTTTATAATTTTTTTAAAATTAAAAATTTTAAATATGACATTTAAAAATACAAATAAGTTTTAAATATTTTCTTAATTGTATTGGTGAATTGTGAGTATTCAATTAAATATTTTTATTTTAAAAAACACATAATTTAATACAGGAAACAAATACTTAATTCATGCACACGGTTAAATGTACTTAACCCAAGAAATAGCTTGACGTGCACACGCGCAAAATAGGGTTCAATGCGAGCGGTTGCATCCTGAAGGAGGCTTGTGCGGGTTGTTGGTTTGCACAATATCCTCAGTTCGTAGGTGGGCCTTTTTGATAAGAATGATCTAACTGAGAAAATAGCGTCCAAGACTCTTTTTTGCTGTCTTTGAAGCTTTGCCTCTACCAACAAATTTAAAATAAATGATAAAGACAGAACAAAATATACGCAAGATTACTGTTTGAGATATTTCCGATTAGTGGATGCCAATAAGGCAATCCATCGAGGATTTTCAATAACAAAATATCAAATCTCTGTTTCAGGCACTTCACATTTAGTGTAAAGATATTTATGTACCCATGATTCTCACTTTATACAATCTCACATGAATAGTTTGTTAGTAGCTCAATTCTCGTGCAATGCATGGGATTTCTTTTAATCAAAATTAATGTATATGTATATAGACATTTTATGTTTCACAAATCAATATTATCAAAAATTATTATAATATTAATATAATTTGTACAATTAAAAAATTATAATTAAAAACATAAAGATACTCACATATATTACTTTTATTTTCTACATTTTTTTATAAAATTTTTCTAAAAATTAGAGTTTAAGAGATCAAATTCTCAATCTCATCCTTATTTCATACTAAGGCCTTCCATTAGGCAAACAATTTATGTGCTCAAGTTTGAATTTCCTTTCCCCATTCTTCCAGAGTAGATACCTAGGCCAACCTATCTTCCTCCTCCAAGTTCTACATTAGTGTGTTCCATTTCATTTTCCACTGGTGGTTCTTCATTTGATGTTGAGTCCAAGGGAGCTGAGCAGGTTTATCACAGTACACAACACTATTCATCATCATCGGCAGCTTCTTTAGCATCAGCTACCCTTCTGCGTACAGTTTGACCTTTTTTTTTCGCCAATTATAGTTTCACATTTCTTAGGCGGCTTTTATCTTTTTAATGGAAAATGTTTGATGATATGAACTCAGCTCAAATTTGTGATTATAATGTTATCCATTTTCTTGTCATCTAAATAAATTGTTTTTCCATAGTTTTCACTTTATTATAAGGGAATTATATTCCCTTCCATCCTTGGTGTTGTTAAGATGATGAACTATTTGGTTTCCTTCAAAACTAATATGCTATTTTCCATGTATATAAGTGAGATCTTTCACGTGCTTGACTTTCTTGAGATGATGACTTATTTGGTTAAGTGAAGTTTTTCACACTTTAAACCATCTTTTTGTGTTTGGAGGATTGACTCAAAGATTTTTTTTTTTTTTCCCTCTAATAGATTTTTTCTTCTAAATTAAATAGTATTTGAAATTTCTCGAGAATTTATATGCCTGTAATGCATGACCCTACCAGCCCTCCTTCTCATGTTTGGTGGGTTAAAGTCCATTTTTATACGAAAGGATTTCTAAATTCAAAGTATGACCATTATAACCAAGTTGCTGATAATTGAAGATTGGTATGTCAACTATAGATTATGATATCTTCCTCGAATTTATATAAGAGAATTTTCCCATAGAAGCATATATAGAAATTTATTCATGAAACTTTGCCCTATTCATATAGAGTACTAACGTAAAAAGACACTGGATTTTCGGTCAAAAGGTGTGATCTAGGTTGTTCTGTTCTTGGAGAAACTTGTGGATTTGTGTGCATTTGATTGATTGTTCAATTTGTGGCATATTCTAACCCGCAATTTATCGATCGTTTTTTAGTCATATCCTTTTAACATATACATTTAGCTGTGTACCTACATTTTGTAATGATTATGACTCAAAATTATGTTTAAATTCAAACATGTCTTGATTGAAGTTACAAGAGAATAGAGATTGATGAGTTATTTAGTTCACCACTAATTGAAAATTGGTTACTACTCTTTAAGAAAAATTGCTTATTCACTCCCCCACTTGATAAGAAAACTGTCTTTTATGAGACAAAAATACAAAATTATCCTTTTTTAATTGAACTAATGAACAACTTGTCATTTTACAATTTTAATTGCATGTAGATATTCTCTAATTCTATGATATTTATATGTGTCTTCAGTGACCACTGTAAGTTCATGAAAAGAAATATATGATATTTGAGTCATCTTTATTTATTTATTTTATATAACTCATTAAGTTAATTTCAATTTTTATGATGAATTAAAAAAAATAAGAAATTACAAGGCCAAAATAATTGCAATAAAAAAAGAGACTAAAGATGGTTTTAAAGAATGATAACTAGAGACAATTGAAATTCATTAATATTTCTATTTTTGAAATTTAGTTCTAAAGGATATATTAATTATTTTAACAATACTTTTGAAAAAGTTTAAAGTTGAATCAAATAAAACACAAAAAATCAATTTATGGAAAGAGTTAGTTCCTTATTATCAACTAAACAAATTTGAAGAATTCCTCCACATAAAGAATTTGCCTCCTAAAAAGTTCAATTTCTTACAAAAACTTACTTTGTGTGTAAATTAGGTGGCTCCTTAAAGTTTGTTTTAAGCCATCAAATGAAATTAGCTAGAAAGTTTACATTCTACATATGTTGTGCGCAATTATTTTAATAGGGTTGTTTTGATGTTGAGCCTAGCTAGACTTCTTGTTAGGGAATTTGGAGATGGTTGCGAAAGCAATAAATTAGCAAATATAAATATTCAACATGGTTTAACTTTTAGCTTACTCTATAAGTAAAGATAATAAGCAAAATTCACTAAAAAAGAACTAAAAAGAGAGATTATAAAGTGTTTGCCACCTCTTAAACTCACACTCTAGATACATTCAAAACACGTCACAATCTTCCCCTAATTGACAATCCATATTCTAATAAATAGTATATATATTCTTCATTCAATATAAATAATCTCACATGTTAGTAAATTTCTTTTTCATGGGCTAAGATAAGTGAATAAACCATTGGGTTATGGGCCTACATATTGTAACCCGCCTCAGTGTACATACTTTAATATAAATAGATGTTATTTACCTTAGTTGAGGATAAAACCTTATAATTCTCTCCTCTCTTTTAACATTATATTTAAAGCGTCCTAACTCTAGGTATTTTTTTTCCTAAAACAAATGAAAATAAACACAAAAAACCCTAGCTTTTTTATTCTTCTCTACCTAATTTTCTTTATATTTATCCAAATATAGTATTATAAGTCAATTATCTTGTATTGTTACTCTATAGCAAAATAGGATAGTTGACAAAAAAAATCATTTAATATACATTTCATGTGCTATTTTATTCTAAATGAAAGTACCTTAGGTGTTTTAGGCAAAAACAATTTTCATAGCTTGTTTCCTAATCAATTGAATGCTTTCTTCTTTTTTTAATGGTTAGGTACCTTATTCTTTCCTATTTCCTTCTCAACTGTTATTTTCTCTCACTCTATGCATCTTTAGTTATACTTGCTTTGTTTCAATATTATTGGTCTTAAAATTCTAAATTGGACCCTCGATATCTAAAATGTATTTTTTTAGGTATTCTTACACTAAAAAAGAGTACTATTGTTATTCTCCTAATTTTGGTCATTATTTCATGTCTTTTGATGTGACATTTTTTAATTAGTTCCTTTCTTTGATTTTGTTACAATGTCTTATTCCTTACCTGATTTTAAGTCCATTGATAATTATTTCTTTATGTACTCTACATTTTTATTTCTAAGGACTCCTTTCATCATTAGCTTTCCTTTCCTATTAACTTTGTTTATTCTCATAGAAAATAGGTATCCACAACAACACCTCTCTTTGATATTGTGGAAGCATCAAGTGTTGCTTTAGTTGCTAAATAGCCACCAGCTTCATCTCCGCCATCCTCCAACCTTGATGTTCTTATTGATAACCGCAAAGTTATTCATAGTCGTAATTAGGAAGGTAGCCATACCACTTTTTATCCTATCTTTAACTTTGTGTTATATTCATCTTTACTTATGTTTTTCCTAGTCTTTTATTGTTTTCTTAGATCATAGTACTATTCCTAGAAATGTTATAAAGGTTCTTTCTTATAATAAGTGCATGTTATTATGAAAAAAAATGATGACTCTTGAAGTTAACAATGCTTAGGATGTTGCACCTTTGCTAAGTGATAGAAATTCTGTTGGATACAAGTGAGTGTATACAATGAAAACTAATCTACATAGTTCCATTGCATTGCTGAAAGCTTATTTGGTGGCCAAGGTTTATGCATAAACTTACGGCGTTAATTACTTTAAGACTTTTTCTCCTGTACTAAAATTACTTTTGTTCACTTTTTTATCTTTCTGACTTCCTTTTAGCAACTAACTCTTCATTAACTTGATGTTAAAAATGCTCTTATTCATGGTGATTTACTTAAAGAAGTCTATATGAAATAACCTTTTGGAAGTGTTGCTCAAGGGGAGAAAAGAAAGATGTGTTGACTAAAAAAGCCTTTGTATGGTTTGAAACAATCTCCTCAAAAATGATTTTGTAGATTTAGTGATAAGATAATAAAAATTAGCATGAAGATAAATGATTATGATCATTTTGTGTTTTACAAACATTTAAAATCTAGGTGTATTATTCTTGTTATTTATGCGGATGACATTATGATTACCAGCAATTATTAGTTAGGAATTTCAAAATTAAAGAACTTTGTTTAGCCCAAGCTTCAAACTAAATACAAGAATTATCTATTTCTATTAATATTTAACAACGAAATTTATAGCATCAAAATAATAATAAAAAATTAAAATGATACATGTGTTAAAATTAAAATAAATTAAAATATAATGTTATTATACCTTTTTGCAATTGTAAAATAGTGGAATACAATACATATAAAAGACTAGATATTTGGACCAAATTTCAGGGGAGAATTATGGTGCTCCGATTGCACTAGTGCACCATTGAATCTCACCGTTAAATTTCATTTATACTACACAATATTACGTAGATGAATAAAATTTAACGATTTAAACTAGTGGTGCACTTTAGTTTTCACCAATTTCAAGACTAAAATCAACTTATTATGAAATAGCAACTATGTTGCTATCTTTGACAAAATTTAGAGATTAAGTGAAATCTGGTTAGGTCTTGTCTCCTATGATATATACAAACTATTTTCAGCATATAGGTTAAAAAGAGAAAGCTTCTTAAATAAGCCAAAATCATCTTGAACCCAAAATTCAAATTTCAAGTTTGGAACTAAAATTAACTTGGAACCAAAACTTTAAATTTCAAATTTGGAGCCAAAAAAAAAAAAAAGATGATTTGAAGCCAAAATTGTCTTCATCAATTTTTTCTATAAATAGGAAGCATTCTTTTGAAGACCATATGATCAGATAATTGCAATACAGAAAATGGTAGACTCTCATCCATAATTGATCACTGGTAAGTCTAACAAGAGGATTTGATAACTCTACTTTATTCTTTAAAAAGGCATCTTTATTCCTTCTAAAAAGATGGTCCATATCTAAAAACATATGATGACAATCAAACCATGATTGCTTTCTACCATTTTTCAATGTGAATGCTTTAATTTGCTCCATACATATTGGACAAGCTAACTTACTAGTTGTCATCTAACCTGATAACATGCCATATGCAGGAAAGTAATTAATTGTCCATATCAAATGTGCTCTTATGATGAAATTTTGCTTGGTAGAAATATCATATGTTAGTACACCTTTATGCCACAATAGTAATAGTTCATTAATTAAAGGTTCTAAAAACACATTAATTCTACTTTTAGGATTATCAGGGCCTGGAATGATCATTATTAGAAACATGTATAGAGGGGTATTGCACATTTCTGGAGGAAGATTGTAAGGAGTAACAATTACAGGACAATACGAGTATACAGCAGCTGATTGACTATATGGAGTAAATTCATTTGAACATAAGCTTAGCCTTACATTCTTTAGCTCAAAGGCATAGTCAGGATACATCTGATCAAAGTGCTTCCAAGCCTCTCCTTTTGATAGATGGCACATCACTCCATCCTCTATATGATGCTCATGGTGCCATTTCATATGTAGGGCTAATTTCATTGATGCATATAATCTTTACAATTTTGAAATGAATGACATATAATAAAGCCTTTTATAGGGTATTTATTTAGGCCTAACCCTCCCTGGCTTATGCTATCAATAACGAGGATCATTACAAATCTTACAATTATTTTGACAACAATCAATTTTTTTATACATGAGTCCAAGCCTATGAACTTCCTACTTTGCTCTATACAAATTTGTAGGAACAAGATTATTTGGTAGGTGTGACTTTGCACATAGCTGCATGATTTAATTAAAGCATCTCTATGGCATATTAAACTCCGATTTGATACTTAACATCCTTAATGCCCATGATAACTCAATATGATTATTACACCCAAGCCATAATTGTTGTTGAGAAGATTCTAATATTTTATAAAACCCTTGGTATTCTTTGTTTGGAGACTCACATTGGCTAGTCTGAAAGTGATCGTCAAAATATGAATGACCAGTATAAAAAATCATACTTTCAAACTGATTGGAAGGGCCTACGTCATAAGTTCCCCTTATAGTGGAGTCTGTTCTTTCACCTGCAGCTATTTTTGGGATAGCCTCTCCATGACTAGTCTAATACCAATAATCTTCCATGAAGCCACATCTATAAAGACAAAGCTTAACATCATTTATAGGAAAGAATCTCTTATTTTAATGCTTTCTGCATGGACTTCTAATCACATTGTCTTTTTGATAGCTCAATTGTTATTGAGCATAAGATACAAAACTCTCAACACCACTTAAAAATTCATCTGTGAGCCCCTTCTCATCTTCCTGAAATCTATTGTACATCCATTTATGATGTGATGGGCACTCATCCATCTGGATTCAAACTGAACTAATCGTCAAAGATTTGTTACAAATATAACAAAATAATGCGCCATGTACCTTCACTTAATGTTATTTTTCCATTTGTTTATTATTACTATTTTACTTTTAATAATCAATGAGCATGTAATAATCTAAGGAGCACAATATGAGTACTCTTTAGCCTTGTAACTAGTGAACTCTTAACTTACATGCAGAAAGAAGTGAACAATTTAGAATGCTGAAAGTCAATTCTAAAAATACCTTTATTCTGATACATAAGTATGCCTTTAAGTACGTAAAGCTAACTTACAATAAAAAGTGAATCATTTACACAAAAGTTAGTTCAAAGTGTGTAAGGTATGTACCAATGCATAAAGTTAAAGAATCCTAATAAGAGATGAATTATATTAAGAGAAGAAGTAGAAAGAATCATCTAAGTAGAGTATTATACCTTGTAGACAATGCAGAAAGGCGCGGTAGAAATAGACTAATCCTCAGATATATCAAGTTGATCACACTTCAATTTTGGCTTTCAAATGTTAAGGAAAAAAATAAACATTCAATATTAAGAGAAACAAATATGGTGGGAAAGTTAAATCTAAAAATGTAATTGAATATACATGTATAAATAGATTAAATATAGCATTCAATAGATATATTAATGCAATGACAACAACTGACTGTTTGAGATTTGTTACTTTTCACTTGAATTGCCTTTACTAAATAACTGCAAACTTTTAACAAAGTTATAGTCTTATAACCCCTGATGCTAATTTCAATAAGCAAAATTTATATCATGCATATAATGTGGCTATCTTTAATTTCCATTAATTCCTCAAATGAAAAAATAGTTAAATTGTCATATTATTTTTATATTTTATTATAAAAATAATATTTAAAATTATAATAATAAAAAATAATATTTTTTATTTATTTTTCACTTATTAAATAAATTTTATCAAAACCAAATTAATAAAAATTTTAGTATATAATCCGATCACTATTTGACAAGTTATTCAATTACATATATATATACACACACAAACACACAATCCATTCACTTGTTTGACCAATCACATAAATTACATACATCACATGCATAAATAATTCAAAAAAAATTAATATTTATATATTTTATTCTATTATTTATATTATGTATATAATATTTTAAACCAATCACATAAATTATATACATCTCATGTATAATGATTCTAGAAAAATAAAAATAATGTTTATCTATTCAATTATATATATATTTCATATATATAACCTCTTTAATATTTTAGACTAATTATATAAATTATATACACCACATGTATAAAATATAATTAATTCATTTATAATTATGATAATTATCTATATCAAAGTATATGACATTATTATGTATTATTTTAATTACTGTTTTAAAATGAAAGCAATGGGACATCCTACATTTGATGTTCTTGAGATTATTCTTATATCACAAAACCAGGTTTATATATTGAATATGAAATCTATATTACCAATAAGAAAATATAATTAAGTCATATATTAAGATAAAGTCAATGATGAGATATATACTCATTTGGTAGGATACATTCACTGTAAAAGCTTAGAGTAATTTATTTCCACATTTTCTCCTTTCCCAAATTAGAACTTACAATAATAAATAATAAATTTTAAATACAAGGCATTGCTTATGTTCTTAACTCATATTAGAATTATTTGAAATATAAGGACATAATACCTCATTATATCTTAAAATTATCTAAATAGATTCCTTTGTAATAATTTGAACTACCATCACATACTTCAAATGCTTATAAATGGATTTTCAAAATTATTTTATGATTTAGGCAAGTCCTAAGTAATTACATTTCAATATTTCTATAATATAAAAATGTTATTTATTTTTTATTATTATATTTTTTCTATTTTTTTACCCTACCATTGCTATCCAACTGTCGTACCTTGCGACTCCTCCACTCTATTTAGAGCAACTAAGAATAGACGAACACTAGAGAAAAGTCGCTGGAAGCTTGTTAGAAAATCTTTCATGGAGATAATGCTATATCGACCACTGTGTAAGAACCCAGTCCATAGTTATTCTTCACACTAGTTGGCGGCAACTACAATTGTAAGCAAGTGGCTCTTCAAAATTCAACCCATTGATGGAAGGAGGAGAAGAAGTGAGCTCAGCTGGATTTCTTGCTTTGCTGCTATGGCTTGCAGTTCTCATGCCTCGAAGGCACTGAACTGAAGAGAAGTAACACTCGAGCTTACAATTTTGTAGTGCAATTGGAAGTATAGGATGTTGGCAGTATAGTGGAGAAAGAGAATCGAGATAGAGATAAGAAAGGGATGAGAAAGGGAAAAAGGCTTTTTCTTTTTTTTTTCCACAATAAGTAATCCTTATCAAGAGTAGAGTACTGGTTGACACCTATTATTACTCAAATATTTGTTTACCTTTGACAATACTCAAAATCAAGAGTAGAGTACTGGTTGGCTGTGGAGCAAGCAAGTAACTAACAACAAAAGATGGGTTAACAATCACTAGATCCATCCCACTTTCCTTTTGCTAGTTGCCATGCTGCTCTCTCTGATATAATCTTTGCATAAGCATACCACAACTGCATGTGAATAATGAGATTGATAAGAAGGTAAAAACATACCAACAAGAACTTCTCACAAATTGCAATATACATAAATATTAGTAAGGAATTCAGTGTGATTACATTGTAACGTTTGCAGCATTCTAGATCACTTCAGTATGACTCGTTCAGAGGAGAAACTTACTGCACATCATTATGGTATCTAATGTAGGAGTAAGAAGAGGTAAGCACCATTCTTTTCTCCTTTGCTTTTATGTAGGAGTTAAGCACATTTTAGAATAATTTTTAATTCACCTTGATCACTTCTAGGTGATTTGATAGGTATCTATTGGCATTATTGTAGTCACATTTGCCAAGAAAGTTAGTCTTGGTGTAAAAACCAATAACAGAGTGTCTTGCCATAATTAAAAAAATGAGCAAACAAATTGCAATTACAAGTACAATAACAGAACATCATATAACACTATACCATAACAGAACATCATCCTTATATTTACTTTTACCCCCTCTTTCTCTCTTTTTCTTATTTTTTTCTTTTCAGTTCTTGAAAATAAATTCAACAAGCCAAATCCATCCATCATTCTTGTCTGGAATCAAGCTTTTTAAACTTAATTTCCCAAAATTTCTATTGCAAACATATTGCAATTACAACTACAATAATAGAACATTATACAACACTATACTAAACCCCTGCAAATGTAATTTTTTTCCTATCTAGTTTCAAATTTTGATAACATCATAATGTAATCTAGGTTTAATATAAAAAGATAATATACAGACCTATCCTATGTAGAAACCTAACTATAATCTAATCCTCTAGATTTCCCAACAGATCTGAGAAAGTAGTACACTTATAGTGATATACTAATTCGTCAAACTCACATGAAGGACGCTTGCAATTTTAGAACATAGACGACAATCTCCAATAACAAAACAACTGCCTTAAACAGTTTTCAGGACTAATCAGCTGTAGAATACAAGAGAAGGCAAAATCCATCCATAGAATAAATCATATATGATTTTTTCTCAGATAGAGAATCCTTTTAGAATAAATGGCCAACAGATGGCAAAGTGCCAGATCTATTGAGCAAATTATAAGACCATCCTTTAAATTAATTAATTTTCAACATAAACATTTAGATAAAAATAGATAAACATGAAAAAGAGGGCTTAATTGATAGTGAGTAATGTTGATTTGGTTACTCTTAATGGCTCTTCGTTTGGTTCTGTCAAATAAAGAGGGTGCTTTTGTTTGGTTGCTCTTGCTGACTTAATCGGAGTCTGATGCTTCTAAACGTTAGAAATGCCACATCAACCACTATTACAAGATTTCATGGCTTTTTCATTTTCATTAAATTATTTATTACTTTTTTCTGACGTCAAGGGGGAATTTCTGACGGATACAAGCATCGAAAAAAATAACATATGCATTTTTTAATTTATAATCAACATTTGGATGACTTTTCAACAAATTTTTGATGTCTAGAATTGATCATCATAGATCCATCAGAAAATGACGTCAGAAATTGACTAATTTCTTTTAGTGTTATAGGATATGCATCCACAAAGATCTTCAGGAAGGAATAATGGTTGTAACCTTAGCAAAATATTGTAATCTTAATTGTTTTTATATCTTTTGTTGTATGCGAATATATATAAGACAATTTCATGCATTTTGATTATTTTTGCACAATATTTGTGAGGGTCATGAGTTGTAAAGTATGAGTTTACATTTCAAAGACCTTGTAATATGAAATTCATTGTTATTGATATATACATATATATATATATATATATATATATATATTGTCAATTACATTTATTTATTTTTAGGCTTAATTCTATTTATAGTCCTTCAATATATGTTTTGTTTGCATTTGGTCTCCTTTAAACATAAAAATTTATTTTGGTCCCTCTAAAATTAAAATCTAAATGTTTTTTGTTCTTTTGTTAATTTTTTCCATTAAAGTTAAAGGAAAAGAGGGATAAAAAAGAGAAAAAAGAGGAAAAACAAAAAAAAAAGGAAAAGGAAAAAAAGAAAGAAAGAAAAATAAAAATAAAATAAAATAAAAATAAAAAAATACTCAAAATATTTAATTACTAATTATAGTAAATGATATATCCAAACATTTAAAAAATAATAAGCAATTTATTTACTTTTTAAAGTAATTAATAAAATTAGTAATTATACTAAAATCATATCTAATTATTGCACTAGATAGAATAATTGGTCATCAATAAATTTGAGTATATAATTTATTTTATGTTTAAATGATAAGTTATTTTTTATAATTTATTCAACCAATTATGAATTTTCTTTTACTAAAATTTTTTATATTAAATATTCCTCAAGAAAATCAATTATTATTAAAAGTCATTCTAAATATGAAATTAGTTTACACACTCTGATAAATAATTAAATTCATATTTTCATTGTTATACCAAATAAATATGCTTTTTAATTTTAATTTATTATTTATTAAATACACTCAAATTATTTCAATCATATATTCTTTTTTTCTTTATCACTATTTTCTTTATTTTCTAGTGTGCTAAGACCCTTTTAATTTGAGTATATTTAATTTATAATAAATTAAATTTAAAATGTATACTTATTTAATATAGAAATAAAAATAATTCTATATTTGAGATACTTTTTTAAAGAGATATTTGATGTAAAGATTCAAAAGTGAAAGATAATTTATAATTGAATGAATAAATTATAAAAATAATTTATTATTTAAATATGGATCACTTGAAGTATATGTTTTATTCATTAGTATTGTATGTTGTTAATATAATTTAAATTTAAATTCAACATATATGATAAGCAACTTGAAATATTTCCATACATATAATAAAAGTAATAAATATGTGCAAAGATGCAAAGGATAATTTTTAAAATTTGAAAATTTAATAAGGACAATATAGTTATAAGTTCAATTTATAAATGATGGAATGAGAAATTTCATCATTTTTGCTATAAAATAAATATTTGATCATTGAATAGAATAATCATTTTTTAAGAAATAGAGATTTCCATCCCATAATACCTACTAAATACACTTTTAGATCATTCTTATTTTATCTAAACAAACATATTCATAGACAATGGTTATTCCGTCAAATGATAAAATTTTTATTACATAACAAAACTAATGGAGCAAGTCATTCCATCATTTATGAAATAATTTTTTTATAACCCTACCCTTTTCATTTTTTTAATATAATCTAATATTATTGTTAGTTAATAAAAATAAAATGATATTAGTTTTGAATATTTCTCTATAATATATATTGATAATTATATTTTTAATAATAAATTTTAAAATAAAATATTTTTTTATTATTTAAAAATATTTAATATAAAAAATTAAGAAAATTAAAAATTTTGTGCTTTTACTATTGAAATTATTTTTATTAGTTATAAATTTTGTGATAAAATTTAAATTTTAATAATTTTTATTATTAATCACATTATACATTTTAATATAGCTAAATTATGTAATAAGATATTTATTATTTATTATTTTATTGATAAAAATACTATTATTATTGACTATATCCTCCCTATTTCAATCTTACATTATTTTTAATAATTAAATATAAAAATTACTAATTTACAAGATTTGGTTTCTCACTTTTCTCCAATCAAACTTTCTTATATCAACATGATCGTATAATTCTTTCTTGTTTAACATTGTCTCATTCATAAAAAATCGAACAATCATATCAAATTCTATTGTCATAATATCTTTTATAGTATGTAAATTGCTCTCTTTAATTCATAGCATAGTTGGATTACTAAATTTCTCTCACTTATGTGCTCAAGCATCTATAATCTGTTATATGGGCTCATCTTCATCTCAAACATTCACTTAAGGAATCATTTTCACAAAAATAGAGATAATAATCAATTATGTACCTGACTATTAGCAACTTGAGAGCCAAATCTTTGGGTGTAGTCAACTACATACTCAACTATAAGTCACTAATTACCTTGTTATAGTTGACTATGGACTTCCAAAGGTAAACTCCTTATTTAATAGTCAACTATACACTCAAATATAGGTCTTCTAGAGAGTAAGCTCCCTAAAGATAGTGAGTTATAGAGTCAACTATAACTTTCCAGAGGCTAACTTACTTTGTAGTTATCAACTATGGGTTTCTTAAAAGCAGCTCTTTAGGTTGCAGTTGTCCATGGCTCAATTTTTTAAAAATTTCAGCTTTAAAGATACTATTCATGCTGCCATCAATGCACTTTAATAATGAATTCATACATTTAACACTTCGTTTATGGCATTTATAACATTAAAGTAACTTAATCATCACAAATCATAACATTTATAACAAAAATCACACAAAAACTAAAATATCCCCATATTATCAATTTTAACCAAACCTTATAATATGTATTAGGATGATTACTCATCTAGCATGGAGGAAATAAGAGGAAGCAAAAGTTAATGGTAGATGGCTTTTAATCAATCACAATCATAAATTTTTGAGTTAGAGTTTATATTTCCCTTTTTGAGCTTACCACTTGCATTATTTGGAATTCAAAAGGAAAATTAAAGGGAAATTCAGCATAGAAATCTTAATATTCTTACCTTGATTGAGTGAAGAAATTGATAAGAAATAATGCTTTCCTTATTTGATTAATAAAGAAATTGAAGGAAGAGAAAAGGAAGATGAGATGAGGAAAGGTTAAGGATTTGATAAAATAAGAAAGGAGGATGAAGGTTAATGTTTTAAGGAACTAGGGAAGGAGTATTTTAGGAATTACACCTTAACTCCTCCATACTCATATACTTATTTCTAAACATTTAAAACTTTTAATCCTCATATTTTAATAATTTTTCTCAACTCATATAATTCTAATTTTCCTTTTCTAATCTCATCCAAGCTTATTTGTTACAATTTATTTATTTTCATTTAGTTTTCCTTATTTACTACTAGAAAAATTATTTTAATTTTCCTCTTTATGATATAAAATTCTAACAAGTGTGTAATAATACTTACCCTTTTAAAAGAACTTGTACTTGAATTCATTGGACCTCATTCATTGGTATAAGTTTAAACTTTGCTAACTTTGGAACTTCAACAAAGACGCAATGATATTATAGTCTTTACATTTAATCAAGATTTTCTATTAGCTTAAGATGTTTCATTGAGTTTATGTTTAAACATTAAGTTTTAAAGCCTATTCATAATTTGCTATTTCTTGATAATAAGTTTACTTTCCTTTAATTTCCTCTTATTCAATAAAATTTAGGGTTCCTCTTTTGTAAATGTATTCCCACCTTTTTCTACAATGCTATGGCTTGACTTACACGTAATAAGTGATTAACTTTGTCACCCTTCCATGGGTGATTAGGTCAAAATCTAATTTGTACAAATATTTTTGACAATACTATTTACTATGCTTTTATACAAACCCTAATTAGGTTTACTTACATGTTACCATTATCATTACTATATAAGTTTTCAACTCTATATGATACTATTTATTTTCAAGTCTATACCGTGGATTATTGACAAAATTTGGGATAATTTCTAATTAAGGAACCACTAATCCTCTAATTTTCTTCCTAGTAGGATTTAATGGAAATTTCAAAAGAACATAGTATAAGAGTACTTATTTCCACAATTAGGGCATATATTCTTGTTCTTCTATCCATTTTCTTTCGATCTAGCAATATAAGTAATGCAATCGTTCTACTCTTGATTCTCTTTTGATGTTAGTACCTCATTCCCTTAATACTTAGATTATATGAAAATACTTTTAGTTCTATTTTTACCAAATTTTTCCTAGCTTAATAAATAGGTCTCTCAATCAATAATTATACCTTCAAGTTCATTTTACTAAGAGTTACAACAATCAGATGTTAAAAGAAACCAAAGATTTATTCATATACTAAAAACCTATTAGCCAAAATATGGTTTTCACTTAATAATGTTCTATAATACCTTTCTACACATTACCTCTAACCTTCTATTTTAGAACAAATCCATACCACACATATGAAAGCTCAAGTACTAGTGCACTTGTGCAATCTCTGCACAAAACAACACAAATACCTTATATAAATAGAAAGCAACTTGTAAGTTAAATATCATATTATTAATGTTATTTGTCTAATAGGTCTTTAGTAGCCTAAAATAAGTAAGACAGTTTTCCATGGGCTAGCATATAATAGTTTAACATGATTTTACAACTTCCTATAACCCTCACATCATTGCTTATATAAATAATACTTCTCACAACAATATATTTAATGCAAAATTAGTAATAGTAATGTTCATAATCTTAATAATGTTAATACTAATATCAACTTTTATAAAGATACCAATGATAGTATTAATAATGGAAATAATAAGTAATACTAATTGCAGGTTATTATAGCAAACCACTTGATTACTCAATCCAAAACCATTTCCAATATTATTAAAGAAATTAAGCCCTTGAAGGTTTAACGTGATCAAATTAAACAACCTTATGTTATTGTTTCACTACTCTTAATTTCAACTCAATTATGGTAATAGGTAATTTTAAATAATTCCTCTCATTGGATGTTCTAAACTCATCCTTTAAAGGACACTCTACCAGTTGTTTATTACTTTTAACATTCTCCCACAAGTTGGAGTTTCACTTAATCAAAATGTTCTTATATTAGTCTTATAAATCTATGGTTATAAGAACTTGAAGTTTAAGGATAACTATAAAAACACATTAATACTCAATCACCTTGCCAAATCATACTAAAATGATTTCCAAATTCCTAATGAAATCATTTTCATGTCTTTATACTCCTACTCTATTTTGTATATCCTTAATTTTTCATCAATCATGCTCAAACATTGCCCATTGAACCTTAGCATTTAAACTATAGATTCTTTCTCCTATTCCTTTTATGGTCAATTTTAGCACATGATTTTTTTAATTCTCTAAGTTTACTAACTCTATATGTAGCTCATACACCCTTCCTTGAAGCACAAAAGATTCATTTCTTTCACATTGTTTATCTATTATTTACACTATTATTTAGTCTATCTCAAGGTTAACTTCTCACACCTACATTGTTCTTTAATGAATTTTAAGCACGTTACCTAATTGCCTTATAGTAAAATCTTCATCTATAACTTCCTAAATATAACATTTATTAATCCTATAAGAACGTTGGTTCTTTGTCTCTCAATCCTTGCATTCTTTTTTACTAGATGTCCTTTCCCTTAACCACATATTAACTTAATTCCTTCAGCCTATAGTTACTAAATCATCCATGTTGTACTTTCAACTTTTAAACATTGCTCTTATTATTGTTTTGTAATCACCATTTAATTCTTTAGTTATTATATCCTAAGATCTTAACCACCACCTTCCCAACTTTCATAAGCAGGGTCTTAAGTCTTTATCAAATAAGAAACTTGCAAGCTATCACAATCAAATTAACTCACTAACAGTTAGATTTGAATTGACTAATTCATGTTTGCTCTTAGGTTCTAGACCCTTGTAAACTTAATTTTGGTCTTATGTAACTTTCAAATCACCTTTCCCCCAACCTTAGTTTTGATAACATTCTTAGACTCTTTAAAATTTAAATTTGCGACTTTATATATTCTTAGGGATATGCTTCTAGTTACTCGCACCCAACCTTAATTAGGGTCACACGTTTAGTGCTAATCTAATTGCATATCTAGTTAAGTAATCAAAATTTACTTCTATAACAACATAAACTTATAGATTTGGCACCAATATTAATAAATCTAAAAGACAAGATTTTTAAAACTACACAATTAGTTAGATTATGACACCCTAATGTTCCTGGGCTTCTTGCAAAAACTTCTAAAGTTCAATTCAAACCTTCCTATTTTTATATTGTAGTTTCCTAGACATTCATATATCTTTAGTAATTTGATAAGCCATTAAACTTACATTGATGATCTTTCATATTTGCATTTCAGTTGACCCTTGGGCCATATTTCCTACTCTCAATATCTTAGGCTCAAACATTTAAGATGTGTAAAAGGTATGCTATAATAACAGGCTAATTCATACACATATCAAAAAAGAAAATTTAGAGGATTTACAAGCTCTCATTTCACCATGTACTAATATGATTCTAGAGGATTTGATTTGTGTTACATATAATTATAAGTGTTATTACCATTTTTACCTTTTATTCCAATTCCTAGTCCTTTCTTGTGAACTTAAAAATAAAATGTATAAAAATTGGGTTATTAAGATGCTAGATGTCACTACTCTATACAGCTTGAGGATGACTCTTCTTGCAGCAACTAGGTTTACAAGATCAATTTAGGAAACTACTTGAACTACACATAAATTAGATCATTGAGCTCTTTTCTTTACTATTCAACTTAAGTTATAATTCAAGTCATCATTCCAAGATTATGAGTATTTAGGAGTTACACTACTACCACATCATAGAGGTTATCAAGAAATTGGTATATTCATAATTATACATTTAATCAAATATATTCATTGATTATTAAATAGTTCTTTTATTATTTCATTTCAATCAGGCTTAAACTAAGGATCTTTATTTATCAAGGTATTGTGATGGCTTTAAATAAAAATGATACTTATGTAAGTAATCCTTAATTGCTTACAGTTGGAAGTGGCCCATAAAGATTTTAGCGTATAAAAGTAGTTAATAAGTTTACCCATGTGTCTTGTCGATAATTACTAGACTACTATCAAGGACTCATATTTTTTACATTATTTACTTGGATAGTTAAAGACATCTGCATTGTGATTTCAAACAACATACACACACTTAAGTCCTAAACCTAGCTCGGATATCACTTTTGTCATGACCTATCCTAAGGTACCTAGCTGATGTAAGAAGTTATTTCTTATAACAAACTACTAGCCTTTCCTAAATGCATCATTTATTATATGCAATCATGCCATTAAGAGAATTGATGTAGTTTTTGAAAACTTATTTGTGGAATCCATGCAATGTGTTTCCTTATATACGATGGTTGAACTATCCCTGAGACATACCTTACCACCAAGGATCTTGTATATGCTTACTTTTAACCCGTTTGACAATAGCTAGGTACTTATAGGGATAGGGTCCCTAGAGAAAAGAAAATAAATAACTAGAAAAAAAAGGGAATGAGCATCCATGTACTCATTGAGTAAACATTAATCAATAATGAGTTATTATTATGATATACAATGATACTAATAACTAGGAATTTTATCCAAGGAAATGATCACTTTCTCATACCTTTATCACATAATGGAAAATTACAATGAACTAAATGTCTAACGAACAATTGACTACAAGCATATAAATTTTAGATTCCAAATAAGACCTTTTTAGGCATTATTATGATTTGAGTTCACATGATAAATAAACTTTATAGTCAACCACATTTATAAAATGCTCATATTATAACATTTATCCAATTTTCATTACTAATACATTCACTTGTATTTATTCTCACTCATCAATGCCATCATCCAAAGGCACCTATTCATCCACACCATGTTCACATTATTCAATACCCAAGGTATACAAATAAAGAAAGCTTAGTAAATCTTATACATAAATAGTAGTTTTGTGTCTCCCTAATCATCCTTATCTATTCACAAGCTCTAGTCTTGTCTTTTTAAGATTTGCTTTATATCTTCACAAATGGTTACTGGTCTACTGGGTTTAACTTCTTATTTTTCTCCTATCATACTTTCTCATATCAACAAGATCATATAATTCTTTTAGGGTTAAGCCTCTATAGATAGGTTGTTTTAATGTATCTATATTACAAGGGGAGATGGCCAATAAATTTTGCCTAGAATTGCACAATCTAATTTAAGTGTATCCTTACAATTTCCTTATATTTTGTATTTATTTTTAAAATTCAAAAAAATTAATTAGTTTAGCTTGTTGGAAACCTATAGCAAGAGGAAAGAAGATTTAATCCCAGCCAGGAAACAATAAAAGGGTGGAAGAGTGGACTGTATTTGTTAGGGATATGTCATAACCCTCTAGCTTTGACTTGTGGATTGACACAATTTGGGAGCACAAAGAAAATAAAAATACATGGATTAAGGTTTGAGGCTACTATAAAATAACTTTGTCAATTGCCACAAACTGCTTAAGTTATGACCTATTCAAGTTGCTTTTTAGATTTGATAATTTAGTAGCTTAAGTAAAATGTCCAGGATCTGAAGTAAAATATGGCGGAATGTAAATAGACACACTTTAATTGTAGTAGTAATAGTAACAACTATTTTTGTATGCTTACTATAAGCCACCTCCCCTGGGATATTAACAAGTGTTGCTACCTCATAAACTTACTAATTGATGCATCATCGATATAACTAGTGCTTGATATATTGTAGTCACCATATGTATAGCCTAATAAATGGTAGATGCTATATACACTAGCACTTATTGGTTGCCTTACTAAGCAACAACTTGAAAACATGCATGGAGATTCGACCTAAGATCTAGTGGATGATTTTAGAGGAGTGATACACTAGTTTTTGTATTTTATTTGAATAAGATTTATACTTTATTTTATTATTTGATTTGAATAATAAATTTAATGAATTATTTATTTTACTTTATGTTATTATTTTTATATTTTAAATTTATATATTAAGGTAAATATCATGTTATTTTAATTTAAAAAAATTATTTTAGATAGAATTTATAAGAAAATTAAAATTTTTAATAGAATTAAAAAAAATAAAATTATTAATTTTTGAAGAAATTATTAAAATTAAAAAATGATATATAATTTGATTTTATTTTTTTAAAATATTTTTTGAAAAATCTATCAAACATATTCTTTGACAAATTATTTCATAAAAAAAAAATCTTGATGAGTTATATACTAACCAAAAAAATCTATAAGAAATTTATCTAACATTTTAATGAAATTTTATTAAATTCTAATGAATTTTTCTATCAAAAATTGTGATTTTTTTTGTAGTGAAAGTGACTTCATATGATCAATCATGTGTTGTTGGTCTTGTTATGGAGTAGCTTAAGATCATTGGTGATACAACTAGCATTAGTTAGCCTAGTAATCATAACTAGTTGGAGTCTATTATGTTTAAAGGTGTTGAAATAGCTTAGGCCTAACAAGTTAGCTTAAAATTGATATAATTTTGCTTAGCCTAGATCTGAGACTAGTATGAAAAGTAATAACAATGGCTTGATTTAATAAAACATTGAGAGTAGTTAGCCTGACCTAATAAGGCATTGGGAAAGCTTTGGAGGACATTTTTATCTTTTTAATTAGATTTTTATGGAATTACTAGAGTCAAATACTTTCGTGTAAGAAAGAATCAACCCCCTAATTAGTCAATGCAAGTGCAATGGTTACTTTATATATTTTTTAATATTTTTATTCTTCTATAAATACTTCCCCAATCAAACTAAATTTACACAACAAATTTTTATTTTTTCTCACTTCTTTAGTCTCTTATATTCTTAAAAATTCCTAGTTATAAGTGTTTAAGTTTCCTACTCAGTGGAAAATTGATGTTAATGCAGGAAGCTCTAAATTGTTCTATGCTTTACTTTAAAAAAAGGCCACTAGTGAAACTCTTCAACTTTCTATATATATATTTTTACAATTGTTATTTAGTTTTATATTATTCAATTTTTATTGTATTATTATGAATTTCATAGTTACCATTCTTGTTAACTTTTATATTAATAATCTCTTTTTTATGCATGGGTTCTTTATCTTCTTCAAGAACATCTATTTCAAATCTTGAAAAATATGATAACTTGTTTGGCAGTGTTTGGTTTGTAGAATCTTACATATGTTTTTGAGAATATTTTAAGATAATGTTAAATTTTCATATTTAGTTCAAGATTTAGAAAAGATTCCCGAAAATACTTTTAGCTCAATATTCTCTCAAAATATTCTTTTAAGGAAAGATTGATATCTTAAATTCTCATAATATGAAAATATTTTAATAATATAAATGGACTATTTTATCAATCCTTTTATTAAAGCTTTATCTTCATTAACATATCATTTAGTTGCCACTTACTGCCATTAATTACCACAAACTACTAACCATTACTTGTCAACATCCACTACTAATGACTATCACCTACCACCACCTATTCTTGGTGATTATCATCCATCATTATTTACCACCAGTGACCATTACCTGCCATCATCAATTACTAGTGACTACCATTAGTCATCACCTATCATTGGTAGTCATCATTTACTATTAGTGGTCATTGTTTATCATCGCCCATCGCTAGCCATAACCCATCATTGCTGTTATCGCCCACCATTAATAACTATTATCAACCACCACCTCCTGCCTTTGGCTGCTTAGTTTTCAATAAAGATATTTTTAGAAATCTAAAAATATTTTTAAAAACATAAAAAATAATTAAAACACAATATTGTGACATTCTTTGTAATATTTGTAAATGAATGAAATATAATAATGTCACATTCCTAAAACTTAAATTCTTGAGAATTCAAATTCTCAGGAATGTTTGATTCTGTGAATCAAAGGCTATTTTAAGGCTCTGTTTGTCTTGGTAGAAAACATCTTTCACACAAATATAATTATAAATTGTTAAAATTATGAAAAATATTCTATATGGTATATGCTGAATGTAAGAAGTTTGGTAGGCGAGACTTTAGGTATTATTTTTTTTAGTAATGAGGTATAAAGATAATATATCACTCAATCATCTATATAGGAGCATATGAAAATTTTTAATTTTCCTATGAAAATTGTCTTCCAAAAAAAAATAAATGGATCTTAAGTGTAATCAATAATTCACCTTTAATAAGCAATGAGCTTAGTTCTTACTTACCTATACATATTATAACTAATATGTCAAGTTTTGATAATTTCCCTTAATGAGCAATGAGCTTAGTTCTTATGCGTTATAATATACTAACCCCTCCAATGTCCTTAATAGTATCGAAAAGTATATTTTCTCTTAGTGAGCAAATTTTGAATCACAAGCATCTATAATGAGTTATGAGAACTTAAAGATAACTATTTATTTAGAGGATTAGGGTAATGCAAATGATAGACAACAAAACAATTGAGAAAAGATGGATTAGCATCTGATGAAAAAGGAAAAAATTAAAAATAAAGATATATTCATATCATATATTATAAAGTTAGTTAGCGAAATATTTGTACTTACAAATAGCAAAATTTTTCTAAAATATATCTCATAATTTTTACTTATATGCTTAAGGTTTGCCACATAAAAGATAACATTTTTTTAATTTATTTTCTTACAATTTTAATATTAGCCCTATTTAAAATTAATACTAATACTAAAAATTTATAATTCCATTCAAAATTGCTCTAAAAAATTTTCAAAATTTTATACTAAAGTTCAATTTATAAGTTAAAAAATATTGAAAAATGTTTTTTAATGTTATTAGGAATTTGTTGCATGACTTTCCAAAAGATAGCTTCCTTATGACTTATTTTTTGTAGTTATTGTTTCTTTAATATAATTTTATTTTAACCAAAAAGTAAATAAATTATATTCGAAGTAATGATAATGACAACGATAATGACAACCACTACAACAATAATAGTAATAATATTGAATTACAATTAACTACTATTATTGATGTGAAATTAATATTTAAAATATAATAGGTTGTAAAAGTCATTTACAACTATCTAGTAAATGTCATTTTGGAATTATGATTGAGACTAGTATTATAATAACTTGACTAAATCTTAATTTAGTGAAAAAATGTCTAAATCTAAGATTAACCTAATGTATAATTTTTATTCATTGGGCTAATAAGGCCTAGTTAGCTTATTTTGATAATTCTAGTAATGTTAATAATCGAGAAAAATAACTATCTATAGTATACAATTAGTAAAAAGATCGAATCATCCTCGATTCAAAATGTTCTAATCAATAAAGACAGTCCAGCATGAATACTTGATTGAAAGATCAAGTGGACCAATCAATATAAATATGAAATAAGTATGTCTTATACTTCTTATTATTGGAAGATATACTGGCTGTACTCTTACTTTGTTATGATGAAAACTATTTACTTGTATAGAGTAGGATCAACTGAGTTTTCTTCCTCTTCTAATGAAAATTTGACACGGCATAAATTAGAGTTCTAGAAGCATTACCATATGCCATGTTGTTGAATCTTTTGAGCATATTAGTCATATTCTTCTTTGGTTGCATGAAATATCTTTAGTTTTCTGTTTAAACTCTATTCCTAAAAAGAAGGATAACTACCCCGAACTAAACATATCAAATTATATTACGGCTTCAATTTGTTCATAAATTCCTTAATCTCATTGTCATTATTCCAAGTAAGCAACAAATTATCCATACATAGATAGACTATAAGAATGAGATTTTTTTTTAACATACATCCCATGTCCACATGAACATTTTTTAAAACCTTATTACTGGAAGAGTCTATTCTTCCATTGCAACCTTGAGGTTGTTGTGCATAAACCTCCTTTTCAGTGAACCATTTAGACAGACAGACTTTACATCCAATTAATGTATTTTCCATTTTTCTTGACCTGCAATAGCAACTATTAGTCTTACTAGATCTAATATGAGCACTGGTGAGAGAACTTCATGAAAATCAAACCCTAGTCTTTGTAGAAAACCATTACCCACCGGCCTTGCTTTGTGCTTCTCCCCTCTTCCATCTTGTTTCAATATGGTTGATGAATGTGAGGATACCCATAATGGGTTATCCATATTTATCATGTATTAAATATTTATTTAATTAATATAAATATTTAATTCATTTTTGAATTTGAATTTAAACAAAATTAAAATTAATCAGTTTTGGTAACTAATTAAGGTGTGGGAAAATGAGAGAAAAAACCACTCACTCCCCCTTTAAAAATTAACAAAGAGACAAAAAAGAAAAAAAAGGATGCACTATTCAGTTTTTACAAGAGCCAGAGAAATTCCTTTAGAGAATTTTTTTCCATCTTTATCTTTCTACAAGAAAGCGCGTGTGATTTTGGTGTAGTTATTATGGACAAAAATAAGAATTCCTTACCAGAGGTGGTTCTTAATTATCATGTAGTGGAATATAGCATTAAAATCTAGAAAGCCAAATCAAGTATGTATATTCTGCATTTAATTATGGTTAATTAATTTTTCCTAACATCGGTATCAGAGCCCAATTAGTTCTGATATTTATATTTTTTCAAGTATATTTAATGCCATTAAATGCAAATACATGATGTATGATATTTAATGATGTATGAGATGTATTAATGTATGAGATGCTCTATGATAAATGCACTTGTCACGCACTGTGTATTTAAAATGGTAATTTTTTTGTTTTGACCAGAAAGCATGCTCCCTTAATTTTTACTTTTGTGATGTGATAATTTGGCCAAACAAATGCAATTTTATTGTATGATTCTGCTATTCCTGGAATAATATTGTTAGGGATGGTTTTAATGTTAAAGGGTATATATAAAACACCTATAAAACATTCCTGAACATTAGAAATCAACCAAAACACCTAAAACTCCATAAAATTCGTAATCTTTTAGATATTGGGTCCCTTAGAAAATTAATTTTTTAGGGCATAAAATTAGCCTAGATTTGTAGAGCATCAAATTCTAAGAAAAATGAATTTTGAATCACCTAAAATAGACCCCTAGATCAAAAGTTATGCCCAAAATATGATTCTAGGTTGAACAGACCTGTTTGGGTTGTGAACTGGGTCGGGTTTGATCCGGTTAGAGCTTGAAGATGATGTAAACGATACATTATTTTGATCATTCGACAAACAACATGTCTTTTGACGTGCGAAGTGCCCAACCTAATTAAAAAATGACATGTCATTTTGACTCGGTAAAAAATGACACATCATTTTGAGTAGCGTTAATTTCAAAAAAAAATTTCTCTCTTCTCACTCTCGGGGGTGGTGTGTGGGGCCCACCCTAATGCTCGATTGCCATGTATCATATATGGTTGAAAAGAGAAAATTTTTTTCTATACTTCTGGCTAACTTCGATGGCCAGAAAACACACACAACGTGGCGCATGTACCTCACGCACTGTCCCCATGCATAGGCAAGTTTATTTTTCCCAATTTTTAGATTTTTATGAATAGAAACATTGCAAGGGTGTGTGAGAGATTGTGCAAGCTATTTTGGAGCCAAAATTAGTCTTAAATTTTTCTAAAAATGAGATCTACATATTGGTATAATTTTTATGTATTTTTGAAGTCTATATAACACTATTTTGACCAAAAAAGGTGGCAAAATACCTTATTTTGATCATATTTTGTGTCTATTTTTTAAAATAGACATGGAACAGTGGTTCAGAGAAGAATATGATCCATACGGGTTTATGGAGAGTGTAGTAGGAAAGGAACTTAAAAAATCATACTGGGTTGATACTTCAAGAGACATAAAAGAATTCATGCACTCTTTATATAAAAGAAATGCACGCACACACTATCCGAAGAAAATTTTCTTGCATGAAGTAAAAAATTTAAAAAGAGATCTTAGCTGTAGAGGAAAGGTGTTTCCTAATCATCTTTGGTTTCGTACCTTAATGGATGTAATTCCAAATGATGACTTCTAGACACTAATCAAAAAGACCTTTTGGAAATACAAAGACTATTCATTAGGGCCCATCAAATACCTTGACCTGAAAAAATGTATAGAAGAATTGAGACAACAGGAAATCCATTATTTCAAAAACAATTGGAGAAAAACAATCCTGATGTCATAATTCCAAACATGAGAAGTGTAAAACATTTTGGACTAGCACTCTAGAAAAAGGACTACACTTAAAGGGTCCACTTAAAGCTATGAAAGTACACAACTTTGGCCCAGCCCATTCCAAGAATCCACTAAAACCATTCAACAATTTTAAAGAGATAAAGACATTAAAGCCAAAATCGAAAGCTAGAATAGAAACACTAGTTATGAATGCTTTATTTTGATGTATTTATTTCTCTTGGTTTGATGAGATTACTTTAAAAACATTGTTGAATGTTTATTGGATTTTTTATTATTTGATGGATGATCAAATATTTTTTGTTTAATGTACATTTATCTTTACAAAATCCTACATTTGAGTGGAAGTACTTGTATTATGTTTTTACTTAAAAGCGACACAAGGTATTATGTTTGCATAAGAACGATCTCGATTGTTTAATGTACATTTATCTTTACAAAATCCTACATTTGAGTGGAAGTACTTATATTATGTTTTTACTTAAAAGTGACACAAGGTGTTATGTTTGCATAAGAACGATCTCGATAGAAAATAATGATAGTATTTAGGCAAACATGCGATAGGGGTATGACAAATGTAAACTCTTGATCATGAACTAAGTAGTGTCATTATTGTTCTATGTGAGAATTATGCAAATACTGATACTATATACTCATAGGAAATGTTCATACATTTAACAGAATGGTCAGCAAGAACATAATTGCTAAATTAAACAAGGGTGATAAATTGAATGGTGACAACTGAGACATTTGGCATCGAAAAATATCATGCATCTTTGGAGAGCAAGATGCTCTAGAAGTCTTAAACAATGTTATGTTAAAACCTAAAATTGGGAACACGACTCAGCATAGAAGAAATGCTGAGGCATATGCTATTTGGAAGAAAAAGAATAACATTGCTCATATCAGACTTTTAAGTGTGATGGCAGATGACCTCATGTGTAAATATGAGAATTACCTAACTACTCAGGGAATGTGGATTGCCCTGAAAGAAAATTTTGATAACACTTCTACCACTAAACTAAGAAGACTTACAATGAAATTTGATACATACAAACTTCGGCCTAATATATCGATGAAACAATATTTGCGAGAAATGTTAAATATGATTCGTGAGTTGAAAGCGGTAAGTCATGCACTTTCTGATGAGCAACAAGTGCAAGCAGTGATTAGATCACTTCTTATTAGTTGGGAACATATGAAGGTCAACCTGACTCATAACAAAAGCATAGTAACCTTTGATGATGCGGCAAGACATCTAGAACTTGAGGATGAATGTTTGGGGGCTTATAGATCCTCCGGGCAAGTGTATATGGCTAAGGGAGTAGGTCCCTCCAATTCCAAGTCTAAATATAAGAAATGCAAAGAGTTCCAGAAGAGAAAAACTGAGCCCAATTCTTAAGGTAAGAAAACCTTCAAGAAGAAGGAAAAGTGTGGGGTAAGGAACTTTGATCTCAAGAAGATCAAATGTTATACCTGTCAAAGAATGTGCTATTTTGCTTGAGATTGCACTTAGTAAAATGAATAAAATGAGGTATTACTAGATACTAATTTCAAATATTTTTCATATATTTCCAGTGCTATTTTTCTAATAGAATCTCATCCTTTGTGGATTTTGGATTCAGGTGCCATAAATCATGTGAGTAAGGATCGAGGATCCTACATAGAGTACCATCATCTGTCAAGCTAAAACAAATGGCTTTATGTTGGAAACAATGCGAGGATTGAAGTCAAAGGCATTGGTACATGCAAATTGGATTTGTGTGGAGGAAGAATTTTAATCCTGCATGATGTACTGTATACACTTGACATTTGACAGAATTTAGTTTCTATTTGTTCCCTACTTAATTTTGATTTTTCAGTTAACTTTCATAACAATTTAACTGATATTTTTAAAGATGATGTATTTCATGACTCTGACTTCATTTTCGATGGATTTGTTATTTTGGATGTTATTAATAACACTACTTTTGATTGCTTTACTGCTTCCACTTCTAATTGAAATATTGAGATGGACACTTGGCATGCTAAACTAGGACATATAAATCAAAATAAGATGATTAAATTAATAAAAGAAGGATTGCTGGCTCAATTTCAAAATTGAAAATATCCTTGTATGAACATTGTTTAGCCAGTAAAGCAACTAGAAAATTGTTTAGAAAAGGAACTAAGGTAGAAACTCCATTGAAATTAGTTCACTTTGATATATGTGGTTCTTTGAGTGTGAAGGCAAGACACGAAGCTTGTTACTTTATCACTTTCGTTAATGATTACTCGCGATATAGTCATATCTATTTGATTTTGCATAAGTCAAAACCATTAGAATGTTTTAGACGCTATTTAAATGAAGTTGAAAATAAAATAGATAAGAAAGTTAAAGCATTTAAGACTGACTATGGATGTGAATATTTATCCAAACAATTTAAAGAGTTCTGTGAAGAGAAAGGGATAATAAGACAATTAACAATCCCTAGCACTCCGTAACAAGATGGAGTAGCTAAAAAAAGAAATAAGACTCTTCTAGATATGGTTAGGTCAATGATAGCATAGGCAAATCTACCATTTTCATATTGGGGATATGCCATTTTAATAACCACTTTTATACTTAATCGTATGCCTTCAAAGTTTGTTACATCCACTCCTTATGAACTATGGATAAAACCCAAACCTGATTTGAGTATTCTCAGGCCATTGGGGTCTGTTGCGTATGTTCATGATGCTTCCTATAAATATGGAAAATTAGGTCTAAGAGAGAAGAAATGTATCTTTATAAGATATTTAGAATTGCCTAAGAAATACATTTTCATTGGTGAAAATGAGAATGGAATAGTAGCAGAACTTGAATCGAGAGATGCCATATTTTTGGAAAGTGAATTTCCTAGCAGAGGAAAAATTGATTGTACTGTATCTTTTTATGAGTTACAGGATTAAATGGATAATAATGTTGAATCTTATCCATCTTATCCAAGTGGGAGCTCTCAAAGAATGTTTGCTAATCCAAGTGAGAGCTTTGATAGAATGAGGAAAACCATGTATTTAGAGAAGATATGGTATAAGAAACCCCATTATGGAAAAGTAAGAGAGGAAGTGTACCCAAAAGATGCTTTTCAATTGAAGGATTAGCTCTTATGATTATTCCTTAAAATGCAAAAAAGTCGGGAATAGTTTAAGAGGCTCTAAGTTCTGTTGCTAAGGAACATTGGAAGAAAGCAATAGAGGAAGAAATAGACTCAATGAAAATCAATCAAGTTTAGGAACTAGTTAACCTACCATCTGGTCAAAAGACAATAGGGAACAAGTGGCTTCTCAAAATTAAAAGGAAGGCAGATGGATCAATTAAAAGGTATAAGGCTTGACTAGTTATAAAGGGGTATACACAATAAGAAAGAATAAATTATAAGGATACATTTTCACCTGTTGTACGTTTTAATTCAATAAGATTACTTCTAGTTATAGTAGCACGTTTAGATTTAGAATTACATCAAATGGATGTAAAAACCACTTTTCTTAATGGAAAACTGGATGAAGAAATCTACATGGAACAACTAGGAGGTTTTATACAAAAGGGAGAAGAAAGGAAAGTCTATAGACTCCAAAGATCCATTTATGGACCCAAACAATCATCCTGACAATGATATTTGAGGTTTCATTGAGCAATAACCTCATATAACTTCTAAATGATTGAGGAAGACTATTATGTTTACATCAAGCGATATGAAGATAATCTTATGATATTATCCCTTTATGTGAATGATATACTATTGGATGGGAATAACATGAATTTGATTATGGTTATTAAGGAATAACTATCCTTGAATTTTGAGATAAAAGACATGGGTGAAGCAAATTACATTCTTGGAGTCAAAATTTTTAGAGATCACTCCAAGAAACTTGTTTCTCTTTCCTAAGAAAGTTATATATGGAGAATTCTTAAGAAATTTAATATGAAAGATTATGAACCCATGGATACCGTTGTAAATAAGAGTGAACCATTGAGTCAAGCAATGTGCCCTCAAAATGAGTATGAAAAGAAATCAATGGACAGAGTTCCTTATTCTAATATGGTAGGAAGTCTAATGTATGTAATGATGTGTACGAGACTAGATATTTTCCATGCGGTCAAACTCGTAAGCAGACACCAGTCAAATCTTGAATAGAAACATTAGAAAGCTATTAAGAGGATATTGAGATATTTAAAAGGCACTGTCGACTATGTGCTATGTTATCAAGGAGATGACTGATGCTTAGTTGGATATTCTGATATGGATTAGGTAGGAGACCTAGATGAGAGAAAATCCACATCAGGCTATTCATTCTTGTTAAAAATAATGTCATATCATGGTGTAGTAAGAAGCAGACATGCATTACATTGTCAACAATGGAAGTAAAGTTTGTGGTATGTTCTGTAGTGGTACAAGAGGTAATATGGTTGAAAAAATTTATAGAACATATGGGGATTTATGGTGAGAATTTAAATCCTATCCTGATATATTGGGATAGTTAGGCAGCCATCGCCTACACAAAAGATTCAAAGTACCACAACAAAACTAAGCATATAAACACAAAGTATCACTTTGTGAGAGATGCAATAGCACAGAAAAAGGTCACCATCCAATACATTCCTACATAAAAGATAATAGCAGATCCTTTCACTAAGGCCATACCTAGAGATATATATATTGAGCATGTAAAAACTCTCAGTATGCATAGAATGTAATCGAACATTTTCAAAATTAAAATGAATAAAATATGTTTTTCATTCAATTACAAGTGTTATAAGATGTGTATGAGTATACGGATGTCTAGTATGTCGTACATGTTGATAAGGTTAGTTCTCTCACATGAACAATCGCCTCCGACGCTCATGAGGAGTGGGCGAAAATGAGACATGTGTTTATCAACATAACTGTGAAAAATATTGTGTATTAGTAGAGAAGTAAAACAAGATAAAATATGTCGCTTCAACGAAGCAAAGTTAAGATGAGATCCAAAATACAAAATATGGATTGAATTGTGGAATCTCCCACTTTCCACAATACTTGTGGCCAGACAATGAATTCCTCACATACTGACATCAAAAGAAGTCAAATGATGTGGAAGAATTCAGGTTAGGTGTTGGGTGTACCTAAACTAAAGTCTGTACAGTGTTACTAATAAAATTGACATATGCCCTTATGCAACAAGGGGAACATCATAGCATGTGATTCATACCACATGTGCAAAAAAGAACCACAAATGGGAAGTGAAAGATCCCTGGTTCATTATTGTGTGAGTCCCAAAAAAGAAGAAAAATTCTTTTCAAAGATACCCTTTGACTTTGACAATATCATAGAGAAATGATATAGTGTTCGTTACCTTAGTATACATCCAATGATCATGATATATACGGTCTAAAGGATAAAATACTAGGAAATAGGCTATTTTAAATCAAAGTGATATAGAGGCGAAAAGAAGATTTTTCGATATATACACAATTATGCTAGTGTCTGAGACATATTCGTTATGAAGTTAATTTTGGTAACATCATAAGCATGAACACTATGCATATGTGCATGACAATTTGAACTTATAGTAAAGCTTGTGATGGATTAGATTTGTAAATGAAAAGTGTACATAGGAAAATCTAGGGCACCTAAGGCATAATACAAATAATTAATAGTAAGGGTTGTCTTGTGTTGATTGTATGTAAGAATTACTAGAGTAAGAACACCTAAAATAATGTCATGCCCATGCGGTCACGACAATGCACTAAGTATGAAAGCCATGAAGAGAGAAGAAGATTATATGATTTGGCTCATCCCATTATGTGAGTGAGAGATGATGAATATGGAGACACTTATAATGGATAATCCACATTTATCATATTTTAAATATTTATTTAACTAAGTTAAATATTTAATTCATTTTTGAATTTGAATTGAAACAAAATTAAAATCAATCAGTTTTGGTAACTGATTAAGGTGTGGGAAAATGGGAGAGTCCCCCTTCAAAAATTAATAGAGAGAAAAAAAAGTACGCATTATTCAATTTTTACAAGAGGTAGAGAAATTCCTTTAGGGAATTTTCTTCCATCTTTTTCTTTTTACAAGAAAGTGCGTATGGTTTTGGTGTAATTGTTGTGGATAAAAGCAAGAATTCTTAACCAGAAGTGATTTTTTATTATCGTGTGGTGGAATATAGTATCAGAATCTAGAGAGCCAAATCAAGTATGTATATTCTGCATTTAATTATGGTTAATTGATTTTTCCCAACAGTGGTTTTATAAACACGTTTCACCTGAATTGTTCTTTTTTTTGTTTTTGCCTCCTCAAAGCTCAACTAGCTCCCGAGTTTAATTCTTTTCTATGGTATCCAGCTCTTCTTTCATTATTTTCATTTATGATTTTGCAGCCTCCTTATGTCTTAGTGGTTCATAATCTGCAAGAAAGGCCATATGCATCAGTCCACCGTTATCTGTCATGAAGTTATCTGGGAACAAATCAAATCCTTCTCAATCTGGAGGGTGGTCTTCTGTTTCTATGACGCCCAAGATCCATTAACTGTTGGATTATTAACCAAGATTACTTGTAGGTTGCTCTGCATTCCCATCTTCTCCATCTAGTTCAAATAGGATTGAAGTCTCACTACCACTATGATTACTGATTTCCTGCCAGTGCTAAGTGAAGGGTTTCATCATAGATCACATCTTTACTCACAAATACCCCGTTAGTTGTTGGGTCAAAGAGCTTATGTACCCGAGTTGAGTGATATCCAACCATTACACCTTTTTCACTCATTCCATCAAATTTTCTCCTTATTTTCTTCTGGAACATGGGCAGAACGTATTGAGCCCAACAACTTCAAATGTTTCATCATTGGTCTCCATCTAGCCCACATTTCCTCGGAAGTCTTCCTTTCAGGTGACTTAGTTGGACACCTGTTAAGCAAGTATACTGCAATAGTAATTGCTTCACCCCAAAAGTTGCTAGGCATTATAACATGCTTCTTGCTATATTCATTATAGTTCTATTCCATTTTTCAGCTTCCCCATTGTGTTGTGGAGTGTAGTAGGAACTGTAACTTCATGACATGAATTATCCTTTCCTGGAATAGTCCCTAAAGATCTGCTAAATAAAACTCACCACCACTATCTGTTCCTAGTGTTTTAATGAGTCTGCCGCTTTGCTTTTTCGCCATCACCTTAACGTGTTTGAAAGCATCTAATGCTTTAGAGTTATTTGAGTAATTGAGGCCAGATGTTCTTGTTGTAATCATCTCCAAATGTGATGAAATAATTTTTCTTTTCCAATGGATCGTTAAGTTTTTCTTACAACATAGTTCTGAAATGATTTCCTATGTTGTTCCTATACACTCGACGGTTCTATCCAAAATCAACAAATCAATCTGCCCTTCTTACGATGATAATTGAAAATCCTCTATCAAGAAACTAGGAGTTCGCACATGATTCGTTTGAGCCTGCGGTAACCATAAGCAGGACACGATCATCTTCTTCCTCTTCTTGTACAAACTTAGCTACTTACTCCTATTGATCGTTTTACTTGAATCTGCATTCATTGGCAAAGTGTCCAAATCTTTCACATTCTTAACATTGCACTTGAGACTTTTTAAATCTTCTGCCCCTTGCTTTTCCCCTACTATGTTTAGAATTGCCCTTGTCCTTCTCAAGAACATCACGTACGTGACTTTCCTCTGCCACGAGAAAGCCTAGAGCCCCTGCCTCTCCCACGTCCCCAGTTTCTTCTCTCTTTTTCTCTCGCTCTTCACAGGAACCTTGATTTGATTTTGTGTTGATTGGGATTGAAAGGCCTATTCTACACCTTCGTCAGAAGCTCTCTTGTTCAGCCTTTGCTCATGTGCTTCAAAAGTTCCTTGAAGTTCATCATTGGTCAAACTTGTCAAATGTTTGGATTCCTCAATGACAACAGCAATATAATCAAACTTCAAAGGCAAAGTTATGGAAATCTTCTCAATTATGGTTTGATATGTAACAATATCCCCAATCTTCATCTCATGATTAATAGATTTCCTGCCATCCGTATGTAACAATTCAAATTGTCTCTTAAATGTCTGCAAACTTTTTGTAACACTTTTCAAGTGTTACCTAGGCTTGTTAGACTATTTTAGTTGCTGCCATCTTCTGAAAAATGTCAATATCAACGCACTGGTGTACGAAGAATAATGCTTTACAGTATTTCCTTGTCTTTCAAGTCAGTCTTCTTGAGCTTCAGTGGTTATTTCTTCCAGATCAGGCACACTAGTTGTCACAACTTCAAACCAAAAATAACTCTCATCCGTAGTATACTCCATCTATCAAAGTTTCGTCCACCAGGAACTGGAAAATTGGTGCGAAAGGACCCACTTCCACTGGCCATTTTTCAAACCAATGCTTTGGATGCCAGTTCTGTTAGAGCAGAGAAAAAATTAGGGTAAGGCAGCAGGAAATGGATTGGTTAGAAGAGGAAGAAAAATAGGGATTTTAAAATGGACTTCAATTCAATCCTATGATGCTTGGAGTCGGATATGAATGTCAGAGTTGAGTATAGATCAAAAGTCCAATTTGGGAAATTTCTAATTTGAAAATACAGAAACATTGTTAATAAATGTCGAATTCAGGATATGGACATGGAATCACGAACAATTATATATACATACATATGTATGTATGTATATATATGTTTGGTGACAAATTGACCTTTTGTTCTTCAACTATTCTGCTCAACTGAGCTTCTTCATTGCATCATGCTGAGTCCAAAAAATTTTTTTTACTGAGTCGGCCCTGTGTACTTACCAGCGTTATGGCATGTTGACATGGGTACGGCAAGGAAGCATCATAACTTCAATCTTTATTAAGTGACTTTCCATTCCAATATAATTGTTTACAAGTCTATTTATAGTTAACGCTAGCCAACTAATATAACTAACCCCACTTATTCAACTTGAAAATCAGTTAAAACTGTGAGCTAACCCCGATTATACTTTAAACATGATCTAGATTTTATTAAAATATTGTGTAGGTCAATCTTCACCATTTTTAGCCACTTTCTAATATACTCTCATTGGTATTTTCCTCACATACTACCGAATCCTTTCCTCCCAAATGTCAATGCTTTAAAAAAAATTATATGATAGAAAAGAGGATGAAATGAAGTGAGAGAAAATAATTACACAAATATATGAAAAATAGAGAGAAAGAAAAGTACCAATGAAAAAGAAGATGGTGAGTGGGGATTTGTGGAAGTTAGAATAATTGTTCCTTTGCTATGATGTCTTAAATATTTTAGTTGTTTTAATTCTAGTTTTGGATGGTCTTTAGGACTTCCCTATATTAGGATCAAATGGTACTGATGAAATAATAAGAAAAAAAGTACATGTAAGTTATGAAAATTGAAAATGTATGAGCACAAAAGTACCTAGATTGCTAGTTGAATACTTAAAAATGTTTTGCCACATTTAACTTAGCAAGGTCTAGATGGATGGATGAGAATATACACAAATACAAATTTATCCTTGAATGTTGTCTCATTTACGTCAATTAAACAAAAATTAACATTTATAATAGCTGAATAATATTTTTGAAAATAGGTACAACTTACCCCATTAATTATAATAATAAGCCAATGACATAAAGTCTTATTTTTCAATGGAAGACGGAGGGTTTAACATAGGGAACCTTAAGATGACAATTGTACACTAAACCAAAATCTAAAGGAATGTCAATAGTTAATTAATACTTGTATTTATAATTTTATTAAAAATTGTAAAGAATAATGGTGTTTTAGACATTGGTTACACTTGAAAATTGACATATAAAAGTTATCTACAACTAATTAATGTTTGTATTTACAATGTTACTAAAAACTATAAAAATTATTTATATTTCAACAGTCTACTCATTTAAAATATAATATAACATTCACAAGATGAAGAGTTACCATGTTAGTTTTTCAAATAACCAATGTCTAAAAGGTATATTAATGGGCTTAAAACATAGGTTATATGTTAGTAACCAACATTGAATATTCTATATTACCTATAAATTGCCCTTATAGTTTCCTTTCTTTTTCACTCAAATTTTTTATTTAGGTGGCATGAGAGGACAATACATGATCGATGCTAGTCAATTATCAACTACTGATATGTAAATCATTGCTCTTGAGTTGTCATTCTCTCTTGACCATAATTTAAGTCAAATTATCATTTTGAAATAGATAAAGATAATCCTATTTCTTTTTTTGAAGTATTAGTAGCAACAAAAAACATATATTTATAAGGGAGTTTGTTGATAATAGTTATAAGGATAAAAATGGTTGTAATGGACATGAAACTGAGGAATCATGTTTCTATCCTTTTTTATAAAAACAATCATTATCACTTTTCTTTAAAGCTGCAAGATCAAACAATAAGCATCAAAACTCCTGCCTCTATAGACTATGTTTCTTCCCTATGCTAGGTTGTTGTTTTGTTGCATCATCAAAAGAGCTATTTGTTTACTTCATTGATGAACATATAGGTTCTATGATTAGTATTCAAAGTGGTTGTGATTATAAATATTATGCCTCCTTAAGTGTAAATGACAAAATACTTATTCTTCAAGACAAAAATGTGTAGCATTGATAAGTATGTTGATAATTTAGTATAGTTTTGTGTAAGTTATTATTAGAAAAATGTAAGGATATAGAAGTCATATTTAAAAAAAAAATAGCTAAATAATGTCAGTTATTTATTAAAACCAGTGTGGTTTGACACAATTAGAGTAGATACCAAATCAATTTTTTTTAACATAACCAATGTCCAAGTTTACACAAACTACTAAATAATATGTAACAAATATTCATCAATACACCAATGATGGAATTTATGAGGCGCGTTGTATTAAAAGATAGATACTAAATACTAAGCATTTACTAGTCCTGTGTATCAGGAAATTGCTAAAAATTGCAACTTTTGAGGGCATATCAATAAGTAAGTTTTATGAAGTAAAACATATATAATATGTTGATTTCAACTAACAACCGATATCTAAATCTCTACATAATGCTTATAAATTTCATTCTCACTCTCCATGTGAAACATCTAAATGATACCCTATCAATGATATATAACTAACAAGAAATTATAATGGGAAGTAGTATAATCATTCTTGTACTAGAAGGCTTGATCTTTTGAATTCATTAAAAAAACTAACTACATTACTCCTTCTTACTATAATTTATCATTTGTTTGTGCCCATCACACCCTCCAAAGTTGTCTCTTTTGTTTATGTTCTATCTCAAGAAGTACAATTAAGGTAAAAATGCAAAGATGAGAAATTGTAATGAAAAGAAATACTACGAGTATTTTTGTACTAAAAGGTTTAAGTTCATTAGAAAAATAGTTATATTACTTCTTATTATTATAGTTTATCATTAGTTTCCATGCCTATATTCTTCAATTTAGAAGCCTTCAAACAATATGAAAAAACTATAGGAATAGATGTCTAACTTTAGGCCTTTTGAGTAATAATTTTTTAAGTCAAAATTTAAAGTTTGTAGTTTCTAAAACTTAACTAAAACTTTTATTGATCATAAATTATAATTTTTCATTTTTTACTGAACAAATTATAGTTTCTCATTTGTTAAATTGTTCAATCTACTATAAAAAATAATTTTAATGCTATTAACTTGTAAAATTATAAAATTTTTTCTTGAAATAAATGGAAAAGTAAAAGATTTTGATTTATGATGTTGGATTTCTTTTTAAATAATTGGCTTTTAAAATTTTATAGTTGAATGACATTATTTTATTATACATGTTGATTTTTCTTTAACCAACATGTGAACTTAAAACATTATGAAAACCAAGGCTCAAGATGAAAATGAAAAAAGTAAAGCCATAACATCATTTACAAATTTTATCATGTAATTGTTCTAATCCTAAAATGATTCTCTCCCTAGCAAGGTGTGCTCTCTTTCTAATTTTAAGATAATTATTTTCAATTTTATGGTTATGTTTACTATTTATTTTACAGGATTGAAGTTCCATTAACCTATAGTTAAATATGTAAGGTTTAGTACTCATCGAAAAAACATAAAATATAATTGCAAGAATTTGTTTTCCATTGTGTTTTTGTTCTTATAATCTAGTTTCTAATTTCATAGCTGACCATATTTTGTAGTCTTTCACTTTGATATAACTTTTATAAGCCTGTATAAGTAAGCAACTTGATTTGTTCATCTTCTTTGGCATTTGTTATAATATTATACATGAAATTTTAATAATATTGATAATTATATTTACAAGTATTAGATGTGTTTTTCTAGAAGTGCTAATCTTATATATTGAGTAACAAGTACTAGCAATAAAGCATCCATTTTTTACTGAGATAACCTTTCATTATTTTCAAACATTTTTGTTTAAAATTGTTAAAATCAGAATGGAAATGTCAAATTTAGTTAAGGTATGGGAAATATGGGGAATAGGAATAGTGATAGTAGGTTACGATTCATTAGGATTTAAGGTGGGGGGGTAAAGGAATGACATTATTTTATATACTTTACATGTTGGAATAAATTTATTTTAAAATTGATAATTTAGAAATTTAAATTAAAATATTAGAGTGTTTGGCCTAAATAAAGTGACAATTCAATTGGATCTAGATGGGATTTGAACTTGATTCATGGTAATAGATGGTTTTTTAGTGATGGGTCGGCCCATGTTACAACTTTATAAGTAAGGTTAGTACTCCTAAAACCTAAGCAAGACTGACGACTTATTATAAGTGTTAGTTCTTTTCTTTTCCTAGAAATGCCAAGAATGGCTAGGGTTCATAAGATAAATGTCATGTGTTCATTCCACTCAAGGAAATCATGATGCTCTTATGGGAGTGATCATAACTAGAGTATTTGAATCCTTCAATACTAAAATTGGTGTGAAAGGGCCAACATTCACTAGCCCATTTTCAAATTAATGCTTTGGATACTAGTGCTATTAGACCAGAGATAAAATTAAGATAAGGAAGAAGAAAATAAATTGGTCAAAAAAGAAGGAAAATAGGAAATTTAAGATGGACTTCAATACTATGATGCTTAGACTTGGATATGGATGTTGGACTTGAGTATGGATCAAGAATCCAACATAAGAAATTTTTAATTTGAAAATATGGGGAGATAATTAATGAATGTCCAAATTTAGAATACTAGCACAAGCAGATGAACAATTATGTGTGTGTGTTTGGTGACAGATCAACCTTTTGTTCTTTAACTACTTTGCTTCTCCACTAGGGATCTTCATTTCCTATCATGCCATGTCTAAAAAAATTTTATTGAGTCGAACTCATATCTTGGATCCTTACCAATATTGTGACGTGTTAACATGAGTAGACAAGTGAAATTACCGAGTCCAAGCATCATAGTTTCAATCTTTATTATGTAACTTCCTATTCCAATATAATTGTTTACATGCCTATTTACAGCTAACACTAGCCAGCTAATATAACTAAACCCTAACTTAGAAATAATTTAAAAATATCAACCAACTCTAATTATACTTTAAATAGGATCTAGATTTTATTACGTTATCGTGTGAGTTAATCTTCACCACTTTTAGTCACTTTTAGGTATACTTTTATTGGTGATTTCTTCGTATACTATCGAATGCTTTCCTCCTTCTTGTCAATCCATTCAAATAAGACTTTAAGAAAAGAAAAAAAAATTCTATACTTTAGAAAAGAGGGTGAAGTGAAGTAAGAGAAAATAATGACACAAATATATGCCAAACAAAGAGAGTGAGAAGTGCCAATGAAAAATAAAAACAATGACAGGTGGTGGTTCATGGAGGCTAGAAAACTTGTCCCTTTGCTACATTGATGTCTTAAACATTTTAAGGGAACTTTTTCAGTATACCATCAAAATAGGATGTACTACTACAATTATTATGAATTTTGTATGAATTTCTCATAAAATTTGTGACATTTTATATAATGTTTGTAATATTTTCATAAGATCTCGCAATGGCTTTTTTAAGTTTTCATGCTGCAAGATCATTGTTTTATGTTGTGAGGCTTATGGATAAAATTGTGAGATCTAATGAAAAAATTATAAGTTTTATATGAATAGTTATACCTTATATAACTTATGCCATATGAAAAAATTACCAGAATTTATGAAAAAAAAAATTACGAGTATTATAAGATTTTTCTCATAAAATTTACAAAAATGTGTATTTGCACAACTTTTTTTTTTTTGTAAAAGTTATACTGAAGCAAACCCCGCATTCTAATTATTCTAATTTTAGTTTTGGATGATCTTTAGGACTCCCCTTTAGAATCAAATGATAATTAATTGACGATGAAATGGCGAGAAAAAAAAATGTAAATGTAAGCTATGAAAAGCAAAAATTTGGGAGTAGAAAATCACCTTTATTGCGAGTTGAATACTCAAAAATGGTTTTGCCACACATTTTACTTAGCAAGATAATGATGGGTCGATGACATTGAAAATTTTATTTACACCAACAGAGGATGAGATTTAAATCATTTAATATATTCAAAAACGTTTAATTGTTTTTAAATCTTATTAAAGGTTATACTGCAACCCCCACTTTTCCTTGACTCGTTAAAAATTAGAATTAAAACAGAGGATTTTTTTACTAGCTTTTAATTAATTAGCGTCATTAACAATCAATTAAAAACGGATCAACCTTCAATTAACTTATATAAAAAGCTTTCAAAAAATTTAATTTTTTTCAAACAAATAATTCCCTTGTGGGGCAAGACTTCCGTCCTCCACTTGTTATTTGGGGTTTATTAACCCTGGTTAACCGAATTGAATCTTAGTGCCACCTATCAATAAAGGATTTACAAAGCCGGTTGCTACAACAATTATTTTCCTTTCATTTTTTTTAAATCGAGAATTACTCCTTAAGAGGTTTTATTTATTTTTATAGAGACCATTTAATAAATCAAGCAAAGCATAATGGAAGAACGAATCTAAAAAAATTGTTGACAAGTGGGATTGCAGATTTGTGTGTGAGGCAAAATCTGCTTTTGCTTTTGTTCTTGATAATTTGCACATTAATATTATTGTATAGTAGTAATGTAATATAATATATTGTATTTTTTATAAAAATATTTTTATGATAAATTATTAGTTTTTAAATTCATGAATTTGATTTTAACTTATAAGTATTTATAAAAAAAATTGAGTTTGTAGTTAATAAATTTAATAAATACTTTTCATGGACCCAAAAAATAAAATTTGATCTCAATTTAAAAATACTTTTGTTAAAATAATGTAACATATAATTAGTTTATATTTCAATATTAAAAGTTAAACTTATTTTTTAGATATATTAATTAAAAATAAATTAATAACTTTATATTAAAATTTCGATAAAATTGTAATTCAAGTGTCAATATATTTTAAGTATAAAACTTGAAATTTGATGAAAAAAATTAATGATGAAATTTAAATAAATAAAAGAAAGGAAATGATGCGAGTTTTAGGTTCTACTTTTTTAAAAGATATTTTTTATAAGAAAATTCTGATTTGCTTTTATATAAATAAAAGAGTGAAATATTAACTTTATACCTTGTTATAAAAAAATACTTAAAGTTATGGTGATGAAGAAAAATAATTTTAAAAAATTATCTAGTACAAACTCCTTATATTTAATATTAAATATATAAAATATTTTTTATCATTTTATTAATTTATTACTATATTCCTATTAAAATATACGAAGCCTAATCAACAAGACTTTACTAGTAAGACTTGAAAAAAATGGGTACATGAGCATAAGCAATATGAGTGTATAAAGGAAACTTGAAATTGGATTTTAATATTTTCAAAAATATTTATAATTATAAAACAAAAAATGGTACATTTGATCTCAATCTTAAAAGAGCAGAATTTGGCTGCTGCCCCAAAGCTATAGAGTAGTCTCGTTGCATGCCACTTGAAATATGTTTTTTCAACATGTTGCTTTATTAATCCTTAACAATAGGGCTGTATTGTTATAAAAATGGTTAATGTTAAGAAAAAAAAATGAAAAAAATATATGGAGGAGGTGAAAGAGAATTATGAAAAGAGGAGTATATTCTATTTAACTATATATAGAATGATTCATATAACTCATTTATAGAGTAAATAGGTCAAATTTATTAATTTTATAATAATGACTAATAAAGAAAATTCAAATATATTGAAAACTTAATAATTGACTTTAATGGAAATATAATATTTAACCTATGGACATTCATATTTAATTATTAGTATTCATAATACTCCCCCTTAAATATTTATTTTTTTAAAGAATATGTCTTGCTAAAACTTCTACAAGGGGAAAAAACCTTAACAGGAAAGAAAAATTCCAATGAAAGAAAGAGAGTACATTATTCTTTCAACAAATATTCTACCTCATTAAAAACTTTATCAAAAAAATCCAATAAAAAAACTATAGTAAAAAAAAAAAAGAATGCAACACAACATAACTCCTTTTGCTAAAAATATCACTAAAAAACTTTGAATCAATGTCTTTATTAACAATTTTAATTAAACATTATTTGAACAAATTTGCTATTATGATTAAATATGACCACAATCCTTTTGTGAGCATAAGAAAGAGTTTTGATAAGGTACAATTTGCTCCCTCTACTTTGATTTATCATCCTTTAATTAAGTTTTTGCATGTAGCATTACCTTTATATGGATTTATTGAAATTTCTTCCTTGAAATTTAAAGGAATTGATTCTTCACTTGTCACATATATGTTGGGGAAGTTGTAACTATAATTTATCCTAACAAAAAATATGATATAGGTGCATCATCAAAAATAGTAATATAAGACTCTATATCTATATAACTAAATAGTTATGACTTAGAATTCATGCAAATAAAATAATCTTATATCATTGTTCTACAAAGATATCAAAATGTATATTTAGTTTTATTGTAATATCTTCTTATTAGAAAAAAATTATATATTGCTAAAAAGTTGTATCATGGTATATGTAATTAGCAAAAAACATTAGTATATTAGATGTACTAAGATATGGTATTTTTGGACAAAGAAAATTTTCATAACTCTTTAGAATTCAAAATGAATCCTTATTAGTATCAAGTGATTAAACAATCATTAGAACACTCAATAGATGTGATTTATTTGTATAAAAATATTTAAGATCTTTCCATTTTAATTGATAAAAAATATTTTATTATTTAAATGTTTGATCTACAAATCAAGATAAAACTTAATTTTAAAATATTTCATCTCAAACTCCTTTTTCAAATACTCTACTATATTTAGAAACTCTTCATAAATTTCAATAATATTCAAATCATCAGTATAAGTAGCAATTATATTAAAATCACATTTAAATTTCTTGATAAAGACACAAATAATTTTTATATAATTCTTTCAACAAATATTTATTAAGATGATTACAACACATTCATCTGGATTGCTTTAATCCATATAAAAATCTTTGTAATTTAATTTAATATTCCTCAAAAATTCAAATATCATGCTTCAAGTATTTGAACTTCTTTAAGGATTTTGATATAATATTATTGTGAATTACTATGCATGAAATAAGATATATTAAATTTATTAGACACTTATCAAGTGTTGATACATTGCTAGAAAATTATATCTACCACATAAAAATAAATATTCTCATAACTAATAACAACCATTTGTAAAGGTTCTTATGTACAAACCATACTTACTCATTACAACTTCAATTCTTTTATTATTTTAATATAATTATATATTTGTATCTTATTAACTTTACACATTTGGGTGTTTTGTTAGCTAAACACATTTTGACTATGTTCTTTACTTTGTAAAGAAATTTAAACTTTACATTTCTATTTGAATTGCATTTTTTCTTCTTTTGACCAATAATGATACATCATTATTTTATAAATTAGCTGGAGGCGACCGCGTAAAAAAATAGGATAGGTTGCAAAAAGTAGCTGGAGTGGACCGTGTCACATATCTTACAACTAGGACACAACCAGGGCTCAAACGCTAGCAAAAACTATTTATTACTTGAGTGAAATTTGGCCGTTTTCTCAATGTAATAAATCAAGACAAGAAAAAAGGCAGAATTTTAAAAATTTATTGTCCCCTAATGCCATAAATAAGAGAATGAACAAGACAAGCGTTTCTTCTATTTTTTAAAAAAACTATAATTTTTTTTTATTTTTCATATAAATAAAAAACATTATGTATCTTTATATTTTATGATTAAAAAATAATACTTAAAGTCATAAGCTTCCGTTTCTTCCTAAAATACTATTGAATTTTTTTTAATAGAGTTACATTTTGTTTGAAAATTTTTAATGACTATTTTTTAAAAAACACGTTTAATTTGAGTTTCTAAGGTCAAATCCACCAAGTCTAAATTTAAAATTTTATTTATTTATAAACAAGTCCAGTTGTGATTTGAGTTAAAAATAAAGAAATTGCGCCTGATTTCACATATTGACAGCCTTACTTTATATGTCTTCCACCTGCTACTCAAGATATGTGCATGTGAAGGATGTTCTAATTGTGGAATTAGTTCCATATCTGTTGAGGGAAAGTGCTATCCTTAAAATTTGACCATGATATTAACAATCCGTCGATAATGATTAAAGATAAAAAATAAAAGTTAAAAGTAATATGTTAAGATTGTTTTCAATTAAATTTCCTATGTTGAAATCATTGAAGGATCAACTAATTATTAATGCCATTAAAAAATATACAAATACTAACATGATTAAATTATTTAGAGGAATAAAATTAAAATTATGTTGGCTTATTTTGATTATTTAGACCCACACATATATGTATATAAATTATATATAGTGACATTTAATTAAATTCAGTCGTTATTTATATTATATTTCAATAATCTAATTATAATTTATTATAGTACATTAGTTGAAGGAAAAATGGGGGATGCATTGTCATTTACCAAGAGAAAGGTTTAAAAATCACAAATAAAAATTAAATATATTTAAAAGTTAAAATTCTTAAAAAAAGTTAAAAACTAAAGAAAAGTCATCATTAGTTGATAATCAAATCTTAATGGTATAAATATAATTAAATAATATTGAATGCAAAATTACAATTTTTATAACTAACTCATAATTTAAGAGGGGATAAGGCTCCTTTTCCTATCTTATCATATTTTAATAGGTTGAAATTATAAAAATATAATGGATGCATATATAACACTTTAACATATTTTATGAGAAATTTGAAAGTTTGATGTCTTTATTTGCATGCACAATCTTATACATGGCTTTGGCAATGGTTTTATTATTAATCATGAGTGCTAACTCTACACCAAAGGATTTTAAGTCAGGGCTTCTATCACTAAAACCTAATTCAAGCACTAGAAAAGTTGAAAGATTTCAAAAAGGGAAAAATTAGAAAAAATTGGCATCTCTTAAAACTACCTAAATGCATCTTCTAAATCAATAATCTATTTGGTTGGCCCTTGTATAAAAATTGCCACATTTTGAAGATGAATGCATTAATCTACTAGGTTTCCATATACATAGTATTGTTGAATATCATATAAATCATTCTCTATTTTTTATTATAGCAATATTGGTAAATATCATCATAAAGTGACGACTATTAATGTCTACAGCCAAGGCAAAGTTATTTTCTCCAAGGTTGTTGACTTAGAAGTTCAACTTCAAGAATTGAGGTCTACTATTGAAAGCTTGCTTCAAAGTCTTCAAGATCAATCCAATAGATTAAACAAACTAGAAATTAAATTACAATAATTAGAGGAATAAAAGATGCAAATTTAGAATCAACTACTCTTCATAGAAGTTTCTTAACAATAACATGGATTTAATGGTTTAGAAGATATGATAAACAACTTTCTTCATACTAGGCACTTTGGGGTTATTTCTCATTCAAATGTAAGTAAAACACACTTAGTTCAATTGAAAAAGAAAAGGTTCATAGGATTTGTAATAGACATGGGAAGATTGATTATTTTGGATCAACATGCATTACTCCTTACCTGAGAGAAAATCTAGTTGTCATGTTTAGGCACCACCTTTTTATTTTCAAAATCTTAAGAAATCCTTATCACATAGTAGTCTAATTTGGGCCATTGTAGGTTCTAGCCAAACTAGTGAGGCTATTATATCACAATCTATTTCATCCATTTTTTACATTTCCTCTAAAGGTGAAGTTTGTACGAAGTTAATTAATAAAACTTCAAAAAAAATACATATAGATGATATTAGTGAGGATGAAATCCAAGAGTTAAGTAATAGAACATGATATGGAAATGAAGTTTCATAAATATATCATTCAAGCAAAAAATTCAACCATCTTCTCTAACAAGTGTTTCTCATAAGAGATATATAAAAGAACTAAAGGTCCGGACCACCAAGTTCAAAATACTATTTACAAATTAGGATAATCAAGGAAATTATTTTCGGTTTGGTAATGCACTTGCCTATGATTATCTTCATCGATTTAAAATAAAGATAATTATTTCGTAGAAATTAAAGTATTAGCACATTTGGCGGGAAGTCATTGGCCAAGGTCAACCTCTAAGTAATTAGGTTATGTTTCTTTTCTTTTTCTCTTCTTTGTGTGCACTTCTATTGCATGTGTTTATGTGTTATAATCTAGATTGCTAGCATGTACTAGTTGAATGCATTCTCTTCTCTTTTTATCTGTTTCTGATGAAACATAAAAAATATATAATTATATTATTAAGTGCTAAAAGTTAAGAAGAAATGAATCTTTAACTACTTTGATACTATATTAAATATTGATTATTTTTAGAAATTTAAACCATTACAAAAAAAATCATTAGAGACAAAAATATCCATTGCTAAAATATCAATAATGGAATTATCAATTTATATCAAGGCATGAGAAAATAGTGTATTAGTAATTCGATTAGTAATAGAATTTTGACATTCGTCATAAATTTTGCAAACCAAACTATGGCATTAAACAAATAATAAATGAAATTAGAAATATTTGAGTTTATCACTAAATGAAAGTTTCACCATTAAAATGGTTATTTTTTGAATTTATTTGTTGTTAATTTGGTATTCATCACTAATTTAGGAAATTCTAAAAGTTTATTAGCGTCATTATTCAAAAATTTGTTACTAATTCCACTATTCTGGAAAATAATGCTAATTTATCATCTCTTTTTATAACAACCCATACAATAAACAACTTAACATGAATATAATTCAACCATGGCAATAGTAGATTTAATAGATGAATTTCCAAAGTTAAGTTTCATAATAATGAATATCAATTATCTAGTCATAAAATGTAAAAATTGCAATATAAAATAATGAAGCTTATATATACGTACGCACCAAAAATTGAATATAATATTTCTAACAAATGATGGAAACCCTAAACTTTATGTGAGTAGCTATCATTTTCCCTTTGACACTCTTCAATATGCTCTTTTTATTGCTAAGGTGGTGGTTTATCATCCAAAGGTAGTTCTTATATGTCTAACTTCTAGAAAGAAATGTTATCCTAAAGTATTGATCATGTCACTCCATCTAGGGTTGCTGAAGATTTAATACCCTATAACAAATGAAAATAATATTAAGTTAGTATTATTTGCATTGATTATATATGAAAATCCTAATCCATGCATACTAAAGATAACCTAATCTAACATAAAGACTCTATGTTGTTATATTAGATTTCTTCTTCATCTTCATCAATATCTTGTCCATCGTCTTCATTTTCTTTGTTCTATTCATTTTCCTCATCCTCTTGAGCTTCTTTTTCACCATTAAATTCATCTAAGTCATCTGACAATTTGTTCATTGCAACTAACTTCTTCAAGAGATCTTAAGTCATCCTCAAGTGAATAGATATTTTTCATTCTCAATGTGTGTTAACAATTGCTTATATTACTCATTATTTTGGAAGGTAACTATGATATCATTTGTTGATAGAGAATTGATTATGTTAACATCATTCATTGATAGAGTAGTGATGATGCTGCTTATTTTGGTTTTAATTACAACTAATCACTCAATGTGATCCTTTCTATGACTTGGGTATGGAGTGTAATACATTTGCATAACTTGTTAAACTAAGATGAAGAGATGAAACTTGTTGTAGTATCAAAACACTTAAACCTTAATGATATTATATTATTTATGTAATCTTATTCCCTTGTTAGAATGTGATCAAACTATTCATAGCTAAACAACACTAGCTTATTTACTAACAACCCACTATAATCTAACTTGATGATCTCTTGAAATTTTTCGTAAAAATCATTTTCTAAATGTCCATTACTAGATTCCTTGATGCATCTATTGAAGTTAAAGGTGGACTTCTATTGGCTCTATTATTTAGTATAAAATTTATAACCATTCACAAAATTCATGGACCATGTGTACACTTTTCATTTCAAGTCACATGCTATGTTGATTTTTTTTCAATGTTTGTCTTCTTTGTAGTAAAAATGTAATTATAAAACAAGTTTACATTAGTGTCAATAGAATTTATGTCTAGGGTGTACAAAACTCTAAGTGAAGAAAATATGACTTGACTTGCATAATTGTGAAGCCATGAAGAGAATTTGTTTTCAATGCACATCTTCACATCCTCATTGATAAAAAATGTCATAACATCTATTCAAATAAGTTGCAACTCACACCATATCATTATAACTTATCAAGAATTTAATGAATATCAATGCATTAATTGAACTCTTGTATTAAGCACTTTTTTCACATATGGTTGTACCTCATCATAGTTGAGAAATGCATATATTCTAGCCATAGAGTATTTCTAGTCTGTCAAATATCAATACTTGCATTCCCTAATTGGACAACCAAGATAATTGAAGATGGAGCAAACATCTATATCATTTTTTGCTTACCTTCCATCATCATTCGTAAGAACTCCAGTCCTCCTAGATTGCACATTGGGTTCAAAGTGATGCGAATAAAAATGGAAGTTTCCTTAATGATATATGCTTCACAAATGAACCTTTCCAAATGAACCTTATTTTACACCTTTTTCTTCAATATGTAAAAGAACCTAACAATCAACAAGACAAATTAATTATTGATAGTTTAGAGAACTAATTAAATCATTTACTTGATTAATTTTCCTTTTAAATGGTTATATACAATTGCCTCTTACCAATACTTCGTATGGTATATGTACTAGAAAGTGCTCCATTAAATCAAAATAGCTAGAGTAAATATTCATTGCAACACACAAATTGCAACATTAATATTTTGTTCTATTTGCCACAATTGTTCTTTTTATAAGATACTTAAGCACAAATTTTTGAAAAATAAATTGAGCTCAATTATAATCTTAGCACTAACTCTACAACTAAACATCACATATATATCTCCTCATCCAAGGGTAAAGTAATTATAACTTTGATAAAATTAATGTAAAATCAAAAGAAAATTAATGTAAACATTATAGTACCTTAATTAACTCTAAATTGTCATATTCAAATTGAATAAAAATAAAACAAATCCCAATTACATAGAAAAACCCAATTTCCCTTCATCAAACCTTAAGTCATCAAATTGATTGATTCAACCTATATTCAAAGTTCTAAAATATTACAAGAACTAAACAATACATGAAAAGCATGATTTAAACATTAATTATTGAAAAAATATAAGATATTCACCACAAAATAACAAAACAAGCCTTAAGCACTATATCCAACTTTTCATAGGAAAATAACTAACTAAAAGATAGAGAGCACAACAAGGAAGTTTTTGGAGGTAGCAAATGGCAATGGGAAGGCCAGAGAATGACAACGAAAGAAAAGAGGAAAGAATTCATGTTGTAGAAATGGGGAGCCTCTGTTGCAAACTTGCTATATTCACAAATTATTGACAAAATAAGTAATAAAATATTCCATTACTAATTTGTTTTTTGATGATATGTTGCATTTATTTTATCATAGATTTAGTATTAGATTATTAACGTTTCATTGTTAAATAATTTGTTGTTAAATCTATCGTTATTTTATTAAAAAAATAAAATTTTTCCAAAATATTTTCAAATTTCATACATTCATTTCTCACTAAATCCATCAATAAATTAAAAATTTTAAACTATCACTAATTCCATATGTAAATTTGTTCCATAATTTAGTGATGGAATTTGTAATAGACGTAAAAATTTTCATCACTAATTCTGTCACTAAGAGAAATTGTAGTTTCCTTGCCAAAATTAGATATGGAAATATATTTTTCAACACTTTCTCCATCACTAAATACTGAAATTCTTGTAGTGAACACTTTTGAGAAAGTTTTTTTACTATAACTTTAAAAACTAATCTTGTTATAGCTTTCACATGCATATTATTAATATATAATTTTTTTTTGCCTGAACTAACTAATATTAAGCAGGTCACATTGAACTTTCAACTAATTTATATTCAAGTCAGTTGGATTCCCTTTAGGGATAAAACTTTCCTGAAGATAATTTTCTTTATTCACATAATTCAAATCCAAAAACTTACTTAAAGAAACCAAATTCTTATTCATTCGGATTAACTATCATTAGTGTTAATACATAATTTTAACACCTTGATTTGAACAAGAAAGATTATAACTTGATTTGAAAGTAGGTATAAGCATTAAATACTAACAATGAAACCATGAATTAACCTTTATTATCTTTTAAGCCAAGTAATTTGGCCTATCAATTATTTCGGACATTATTTACTTTTGATATTATTTTATTATAATGTTATATTTATAATTTTTTTCAGTGTTTTAAGTTAAAATTAAATTTTTATGTATATGTTAAATGATTTAATGTTCTACTTGTAAATGAAAAAAAATAGAAATATTTTGTGAAGAAAATTAAAAATGTAGATAATAGATAGTGCCGGTGAAATGCGTCTTTCCGATCAATGGTGTCGTACTATAAACAAAACAAAACTGTGGAGACAAAAAAAAAATTAATGATAACCAAATAAATTTTTGTGTGCTGTAGAAAAATAAAATAGGCAAATACTTGTTATTTTAAACAAAATTGCAACATGGGTAATGATTCAAGGGTAAGCAGGTGAAGGCCACCATTTTTCTGTGCACAATAGCCTCTCGCCTCCAATTTCTCCTAGCATGTGGAGAAACTCAAAATGCTATGGGCCGCACATCTATTCTCTATTCTAATTTTCATTTAACCTATTCTCTCCTCAGTTTCCAAATGAAAGAAAGCATCTCTTCTCTTCTATTTTTCCCTCTGAAAATTCTTTCCCCACTAATTTCTGTTATACCTAACAATGGGGGAAACTGCAAGAGGCTGAATGGACACTAAATCAACGCACACAAAGGACAGAAGAGCATCATACAGACTCGGTTAATTAGGTGGAAGCTGAGAAGCTCTTGAAGCCACAATGCCCATATATCAACAACCTTACCTATGTTGTACTGGTAATTGAGAAATTCTTAATCAAATTATATTGTATATTTTTAATTATATTTAATTAATAAAAAATAGTTATTAATTTTTATAATTTTTAATATTTTAAAAAATTAAAAAATTAAAATTTTAATATATGCAAATTTTATAAAATTAATTAATAAATAATAAATTAATAATTATTTTTTATTTAATATATTTGATTAAAAATACAATATAATTGAAATATATAAGAATTTTATAATACTAATATTTCCGCTTATAGTTTCAGCTAATAACTGGCTGCATGAACAGGCAAGGTTTTTTCCCTTATATCCGATGTCTTTTTTCTGGTTTATGAGTCATGACAACGAGGAAGTTTAAATTTATGATTTTATAATAATAGCTGGAAAGTTTGAATTTATAATTACTATTCATTCTATATTCAAAGTTGAAGAATATAAAGAGTAAAATAGGTCTACCATCATCAGTTTAGAAGACCGGTCAAGAAGAAGGGGGAAAAAGGGGGAGGGTAAGATGATGGTATGAGTGTTTATTTGGTGAAAAGGAATAGAGAGTAAGAGTGAATAAAAAAATATATTTTTTATCCTATTTTACTATAATATGTTCTCCTGGTGATGATAATTTTATTGCCTTTGACTAGTAAAAAAGGAGTTGACTGTATACGTAATTTTATATAATCAGATGTAATTACCAAACATTTATTTAGACATTATAATAATACTTATGCTATCAATGATTCTTAGTTTGCTTTGCCATGCTAAACGGGTTCTTATAGTAATTTAAAGTAAAGTAAGCATGAGAATATGCATAAAGAAAAGAGTGATTTGGTCGTAAAGTCCTTAGGGTAATTTAGTGGTTTGGTTACAGAGGCCCCAGAATAAAATGAGTTTAGTTATAAAATAATTTTCCCCCCTTTTTTTTTGGTAATGCACTTTCTTTAAAAGCAGTGATCTAAGTGGAGTAATGATATTGGAAATTAAAGTGTTAATGAATTTCTCTCCTCTCAATTAAGATTTTTTCTAAAATTTGAACTCATATCTATTGATAGAATAAATCTACTTAAAATCAGCATACTTTTCACTAAAATAATGTCTTATTGATACAAAATAATTTTTTTGATTATTGACTAATGTCTAAAAATTAAAATTAATATTTTTAATGGAATTTGTAAAATAGAATTATTAATATAATTTTTATAAAATTGAAATAAAGATTTGTGTATATTTTGAAACTAGACAACTAAATAGTAAATCTAGAGTTGCTTTATAAAAAATTATAACTCAATAACAAAAAAAATTGGACATAATATTTAATTTCTCATTAAAAAGGCAGTAATTTTTACATCTCTCAAATCTCATAACTAATATCATTACTAAATTGAGATTTCATAATTAATTTTAATATTTTTATTTATTTTAATATTATAAGTAAATGGATGGACGAATAATTATAAAAAAATAAAGAATTAATAATATTAATTAAAAAATTCAAAGAATATAATAATAATAACTTTCATAGATAAAAATAATTTATAAAAGAGAAATTAAATATTATATTTATTCTTTAAAAAAATTACAAAAGTGTGTACGACGTCGAAGAAAAGGGGTTGGTTGCAAGATGTAGCTCGTGTGGACCACGTAACAATCCACTTCTGCTTACAAATTTAAGCCCGGTAATTTCTGATAGGTGTTACTCTCATAAGCATTTCAATTGCTTTTGTCTTTTTGTTTCGTTTGTTTCATGCTTTGCGTGAGACTGATTTATTTTGAGTTTTTTATTTTGTTCACTGCATTGACTTATCAATACTATTTTTATTGTTTATTTGCTTTGTCTTTAATTGTATTATATTAATATTAATTTTATTTACTTAAATTGCGTGCTACATTGTAGCACAAGTTAGCAATTATGATAGTCCAATAGATAAATGTATTTAATTTTGAAGGAGATTTGGTGAAAAAAATTAAACATGTTATGAAAATCTTATGATTAAAATTTGGGATCAATTTAATTTGTATACTATTTTCTCTAATTTTTTGAAGTTTTGAGTAATTTTTATAATTTTGGCACAGTTTGAAAATTTGAATAGGTTCAAAAAATTTATATTTATGATTCTCACATTTTTATATTCATATCAGTGAGTTATGATGTAAACTGGACACCCAAAATATGAAGAAAAATGTTTATAATGATTCGAAAAAAGTATATCTATTTACGTCGAATGAACTTTTATTTAAATTACTCTTTAAGAAGGTAAAGTGTTAGGATGATTCGGAGAGATGCTATAACACTGAGTTAAAAACTTGAATATGTTGATATATGACAATTTCCTACATATTTAAAATTATGAAATAAAATATATACTAAATAAATAGAATGTTCATTTTTCAATTTAAATTGTTCCTTTTTACGCTTGTTCTAATTGGAAGCTTCATGTGTAGCGTAATCTTGTGCTTCAAAATATATGAATGTTTCAACAATATTTGATTATGACTTATAAACATGTTGTACATGATATTTTATTGTATAGATGATAAATTTTTAATATCCTATTATCTTTTTCAATTGTGCAACATAAGAATTTAATGGAAAGGTTAATATATTTGTTAAGAATGACAAGCTTATATCGTATGATTTTAGTTAAAAAACGACCAACTCATAATGCCTTACCATATGGTAGCATGCGGTTTAATTTTCTACGCCTGAAGTTTGGGCTTCATTTTTTTAATATAATATTTTATTTTTATAACTTTTGAATTACTTTAATTCTTATCACTTTTATTATTTACAGTATATATATTAAGATCTTTGAATAGTATATATTGACTTAATCTATTTTTTATATAAAAATATTTAAAATATATTAAATATTTAATTTTATCAAATTATTTAACTATATTTTATGTGTATAATTCACATTATTAACAAGTCACATATAATTTTTTTATTTTATTTTATTGTATATGTTCTTCTTAATGTGAATTCTTATTGTTCACAAATGACATGCTAATATTACTAACAAATTTAAATATAATACGATATATTCTCCTTTCATAATAAAATATTCTAAATAATTTAAAATTTTAATTTAATTAAAATATTTAATTGTATATTTTCTTTTTAACACATATTGCTCAACACTTCTTACATTATTTTTTCATCGTATTTATTTTATTGCAAGTTTTCTTTTTTTTCTTCTTCAAGTGATTTTCTATAGTTTACAGTTAAAATATTAATATCATTAACAAATATAAATATAATATGATTTTTTTGTTATTATAAAATACTTTAAATAAATTAAAAATTAATTTATTTTTAACTACTTAACTACATTTTCAACTTTAATTCTTATTGTTTTAAAACTCACAAAATATTTTTATTTTTATTTTTATTTTCTCAATTAAATGTTTTTAAATTTTTTTAGTTTTTATAATTTACACATTAATATCATAAGCATTTAATAATTAATATTATGTTATTAAATAATAACTGGATTAAGCATGAGAAAAAAAAAGAAATAATACATGAGTTATAAAATAATATAAGAATTAAAAAAGTAATATGTAATTAAATAATTAAAATAAATTAAATTTATATAATATTTGATAATAAAACAAAATACACAATCATTAGAATAAATAATAACTATTAACATAAATATAATAGTAAATGATAATTATTAATATATTAAATAATAACATGAATAGCACCCAAAAAAAGGAATAGTATGAGTTATAAAATAAGATAAGATTAAAAAAATATGTAGCTAAATAACACAATTATATTAAATCAATAACCTATTTATATTATTTTGTAATAAAATAAAATACTTAATTATTAGTGTAAATAAAAACTATTTATGTAAATACAATATTAAATAGTAAATAGTAAATATTATTCTATTAAATAATAATAGGAATGAGCATATAAAAGAAAAGGAATATTATGTAAGTTATAAAATAATATAAGAGTTAAAAATAGAAAATAAAGTTAAATAATTCAATTAACTTAAATCAAAAACTTATAATATATTGTAATAAGAAAAATTATGCAGTTATTAGTGTAAATAAAAACTATTAGTATAAATATAATAATAAATTATAACTATTATTTTATTAAATAACAACGAGATTGATCATAGGAAAGAAGATAAATAGTATGTGAGTTCTAAAATAAAATAGAAGCTAAAAATATAATATATAGTTAAATAATTTAGTTAAATTAAATCAATAATTTATCTATTATATTTTATAATAAAATAAAATATGTATTTATTAGTGCAAATATAGCAATAAATAATAATTATTATTCTATTAAGTAACAAGAGGTATGTGCAAGGAAAAGAAGATAAATATTATGTGAATTATAAAATAATATTAATATTTGAGATTAACATATAATATGTAGTTAAATGTTTCAATAAAATTAAATTAATAACTTGTTTATAATATTTTATAATAAAATAAAATATTTAGATATTAGCACAAATTATTACTATAAATATAAATGTGATAGTAAATAATGACTATTATCCGATTAAACGATAACAAGAATGAGCAGAGGAAAAAAGAGGAATATTATGTGAATTATAAAAAAAATATAAGTACAAAATATAATATGTAGTTAAATAATTTGATTAAAATAAATCAATATCTTATTTATAATATTTTATAATAATATTAAATATGTAGTTATTAGCCTAAATAATAATTATTGGCCTAAATACTGTAATAAATAATAAAAATTATTTTGTTAAATAACATGAATGAGGATTAGAAAGAAGAGGAATAGTATCTAAGTTGTAAAATAATATAAAAATTAAAAATATAATATGTAATTAAGCAATTTGATTAAATTAAATTAATAATTTATATAAAATATTTTTAATAAAATAAAATATAGTTATCAGCATAAATGCAATAGTAAATAAGAACTATCAGTGTAACTATAATAGTAAATAATAACTATTATTCTATTAAATAATAACATGAATAAGTAGGAAAATAAAGTGGAATAATCGGTGACTTATAAAATAATATAAGAATTAAAAATATAATATGTAGTTTAATAATTTAATTAAATTAAATCAATAAATTATTTCTAATACTTTTATAATAAAATAAAATTTATAATTATTAGTGCAAATAATGATTATTAGCATTAATATAGTAATAAATAAAAAATATTATTTTATTAAATAATAACATAAATAATTATAAGAAAGAAGAACAAAATCATTTCAGTCATAAAATAATATGAAATTAAATATATATTATATAATTAAATAAATTAATTAAATAAAATCATAATTTACCTATAACATATTATAACAAAATAAAATATATAATCTTTAGCAAAAATTTTAACTACTAATTTAAATATAGTTGTAAATAATTATTATTTTATTACATAATAACATGAATAAAGTTTTTATTTTTGATATATTAATAGGTATCCTTATCTTGTTAATTTCTTTGACACATTTTTTATTTTTTGATAATTACAATAAATTAGCTTTAAGTAATTTTACTTTATTACACACACAATATAATTATATTAATAAAAAAAATAGCTTTCCGTGTGAAAGCACAAAAACGAAATGTGTACTGAAAAGATCTTTTTGTTTTTACATTCATTTAACATGATAATATTGTGATGTCACAAATATATAAAATACTACTTTTCATGTTAGGAGCGCAACTTCTTAAATAAAACTTACATTTGAACAGACATTTTAGTGTTAATATATTTGCCACATTTTATAAGATATTTTCAAATTTTATTTTATAAAATATACTATTATATAAATAATTTTTATATATTATTTATAGTTAAATAATGGGAGCCCCATGCGATAGTACCGACATAAACCAGTTCTACGGTTTGTGAAGAGCCGTTCCCTCTCGCTACGTGTCAATTTTATAGCCCCCTTTCGCGCGTCATTTTTATGGCTCCTCTTCGTATTATTTCTCCTGCAACCTGCTCTCGGCACTCTTCTTTATTTTTTCTATTTTTTTCTTTCTTTTACTTCCTGTTTACAAGACACTTTTGCTTTAATATTTTTTTAACTTTTAATTCTCTCTTAAATTTTTATAATATTTTATAATTTATATATATTATCTTTTTGTCTATTTTATTGTCTATCTCTTTTATTCGCTACTGTTTTTTACTTATTAACTATGTTATTATTAAAACAATTTTTTTTTACTTCTTAGCAATCACTTATATTATCAATTTTTCCCTATTCCTTCCCATTTTTTTCATTTTTATTATTTACTTTCATTATATTAAAAATTTACTTATATTTTATTTTTTATTTTTTTATATTTCAAATTATATGAAATATTTTATTTATATCTCTTGAATAATACAAATTACCAGTATTTCATTGGCACTAAGAATTATTGTTGGTTATTAATTTTGATTTATGATAATTACTTCCTCTTCAAATTATTTATCCTCTAACTCTCGCACTTTTTTTTCCTATTTACAAGAGACTTTGCATTAATATTTTTTAACTTTTAATTCTCTTATAAATTTTTATATTATTTTATAATTTATGTACTATTTTTGTCTATTTTATTGTATATCTCCTTTATCTCTGTTATTTACATATTAATTATGTTCTTATTAAAATAAGACTTTTTTTTTCAGCCTATCAACTTCCTAACATCGCTTATATTATCAATTTTTCCCCTATTCCTTCTCCTCTTTTTTCATTTTGACTATGTACTTCCATTATATTAAAAATTTACTTGATTCTTACCATTTTAACCTTTTTCTATATTTCAACCTATGCTCTTTTTCTTTATAAATGATCTTTGTCTTTAATCATATGATATATTTTATTTAAATATCTCTCAAATCATATAAATATTTTATCTATATCTCTTGAATAATACAAATTAGTAGTATTTTATTGGCAATGATAATTATTGTTGGTTATCAATTTTGAAAATATTTATTTATTTTTTCATAATTTTCACTTTAATTTATATAATTCTCTAAAATTATTTAAATAATTTATTTCTGATATTTGACTAAATATTTAACATTCTAAAATTATCAATTTAACTTAATCTAGAAGTGAAATTCACTGCCCAATTTTTCCTTCTTATTTATTTACATTGTCATCTTAGAATTTATGTATTATTTACTTTAATCATCTAGTTCTTATTCAAACGTAGTTTATGCTTCACTTTAAGTTATAATTAAATATCTTATGTGAATAACATTTTTTTTAATTATATTAAATGTCATATTCAAGTTTTTTCTCCCTAATTATGTGAGAAACTTTAATTAAATTGTCTTTCCTTCGGTTATGCAAAGTACAAGTATTCGTAATTATTGATAGCCATTACTTTTGCAAATGTTTTTAAAATTCTCTCATAATAATTTCTACCTTGATTTATTCATGTACACCCTTAAAATTACTTGAATAATTTATTTTTTAACGATATATGTTATTGGTATTTGACTAAATATTTTAAAATTTTAAATTAACTAAAAATATTCAACTACCAGTAGTGGAGCCAATCATATACCTAATAAAATTTTATATAATTATTATTTTTTAATTTTAATTATATTTTAAAATAATTTTATAACTTACATAATTTAATGCAATGGTTTAATGTGATTTTGTAGTTTAATTATAATTTTAATTTATATATTAAAACTTATATATTATAAGTAGCTAAAATATTTTATAATTATAATTTAATTGTAACTTTATTTTATATGACTTTAAGACTAATTAATTGCTACTGTAATATATATATATCTATATATATATCAGTGCTATCAACTGACTTTTAAAATATTTTATATTTGGATAATGTTACGAGGAGTTTCATTTTTTATGCTGAATGTTTTTAATTTTGAATTGCATTTAATATATTAAAATTTATATTTGTAATTTTAATTTATTTGTTTTAAAATTCAAAAAAAGATAATTTAATAGTGAAAAACTTTAAAAGATGAAATTTTTCATAATATTACTTTTTTTATCTACTTAACGATTTTTCATTTAAAATTATAAAAATTATTTAAATATATATATAATTTTTTTTACTTACCCGTGTGTTTGCGCGGACTTGAAGTCTAGTTAGTATCTTACAAGTAGAACCACAACCGCGCGAGTCGCGTGACACGACCAGGATTCAAACACGAAGCCAAAATATTTATTCCTTGACGGAAATTTGGCCGTTTGATAATGTTATGGCCAAAAAAATCAGTGTACATCAAGACGAATAAAAGCAACCACAATGCCGTAAATAAGAGAACACCATTTGTTTTTTTAAAGATATTTTTATAAGAATTTTATTTTTTATATACAATGAGGACTATTATATATTTTTTTATGATTAAAAAATAATATTTTAAATATGAAAAAATTATTTTTTATAAAAATAAATTATTTTTCATTAATTTTTTTATCTTTAATATCAATGATATAAATTATTTTCAATTATCATAATATTTTATAATTATATCCTATACCAAACAATATTTTATACCAAAACAAATAACCATAAGCAAAGTGAAATTTGGCAATTTTATTATGATTGCACATTGGCACCCCATGATTGTTACAGTGCGACAGACTTTTTAAATCAGAGAGAAAAAGACTTCAACTCGTACACCAAATTTGATATGAAATTATTCTGAATTTCCCCATTAAGAAGAAATTCCCTCCATCTCGAGTGATTTTCCCTTATTTTTTTCCCAGGCTCTTTCTCACAATCCACCATAACCATATTCAAAGCTCTATGCACATCCTCTTTCCCAAAATACCCATCTTCTTCTCTCCTATTCACTTCCACTCCTGCCTTCAAGTCATTGGCTATCAGCTTGGAGTTGAAAAACTGGTCACCTTTGAGTGGCAGCAGCACCAACTGGCAGCCACTGACAATAGCTTCAATCACAGAACTAAACCCAGAATGGTTCAAATAGCATCCCACACTTGGATGCGCCAGAATCAGCTGCTGCTGTATCCAACCAGTGTGCACAAAGCCCTTGTCCTTCACTCTTTCCAAGAACCCTTTTGGCAGAGCTCTCTCCAGTTCTTCTTTGGCATTCAGATTTGATGGGAAATTTAGCACCAAAATGAATGGCAAATCAATGAGTTCTAACCCAAGGGCTAGTTCTTTGATTTGGTCATCACTGAGAAATGTCTCACTGCCAAAGGAGCAAAAAATAACTGATTTGGCTGGGAATTGGTTTAACCATTTGATCCATTTCTCTTCCACAACACCCAATTGTGGCTCAGGAACCAGAGGACCAGACAGAAGAATTGGTTTTTGAAATTGGGTCTGCAAATAATCTAAATATGGACCCTCTAGCTCCTTGCAGGTCTTGAAAACAATGAGTGAGCATTCACTTAGGCTCTGAAGAACTCTCTCATAACCTGTAATTCCTCCACCAAATCTTTTGAACAAAACCATAAAATCCATGGCCTCAAAGGATCTGAGAGAAAGATTGCAGTTTTCAGGATACCCAAGTGGGGGTTCCTTGAGATCCTCAAAAGTTATGTCCCTTTTTTCAATTCCAGCATGTCTTGAAGGCACAGTGATGTAGGAATCTGAAATGGCTGAGTAAACTGAGAAATGAACAGATTTGATGCCAAGTTGAGAAGCCAGTTTCGGAAGCCAGTTTTGTGCAAAATCAAAGAACACAAAATGGGGCTTGAGCTCAAGCAAAATGGACTTGATTTGAGGTTGCATGAGATCTAGTGCTTGGATGAGATTTTTTATCATTTCTGGTGGCAAATCTGCAGTGCTGGCTATGTCATTTGGCAGGCATTCACTGGGAAAATGAAGGGGGATTATTTGGATGGTGGGATTGAGATTGAGAGTTGTCTGGATTCTCGGAATGTTAGATGGAGCTGATAAGAAAGTAATTTGAACTCCATGAGAAAATAACTTGTTGGAAAGCTGCACAAATGGACTAATATGACCGAATGCAAAATATGGGAACATAACCACATGGAGCTGATCACTGCACTTACTAGACATCTTGATTCCTCGAATTCCTGGCTGTATAACTTCTGCGTTGGTTGGAGGGCTGCTGGCCACTTTATAGGAGTGCCTAGCAATTAAATGCCTGAAATATTGGGATTTGTTCAAAGCTATCAAAATAAATTGAATTTAACGTGATAGATAGAAATTAGTATAATTTTATAGACAATTCTACTATACCCATCAAATTTAAGAAATAAAAAAATAGATGGTTGATATGAGTTTATAGTTTACTTACTAAAAAAAAATATTACTTATGTGATATTAATTTTTTCATTTTCATATTTTATACTTTTTACAGAAATGATCATATATACACCAACGTAATGGATAGACCTAGTTTTATATTTTTTACGATTTTCTAAATTTTTTTATTGAACATGCAAATAAAAATGTATTAATTAAATTTTTAATAAAGAGTAAACACTTAATTTCTCATTTAACATAATAGAAAGCATGTAAATAGTTTACATTTTCAAAAGAAATATTGAAATAATATTTTTTTACATTATCATATTTTTAGATATAATAGTATGATTATCAATTAATTTTTATTATAGCAAGACTATCATTTTTAAATTTAATACTTAATTTATTTAGATGTTTTTCGCATTAAATATGAATTTGTTATTTTATTGCAATTTGTGAAATAATTTTTTGAGTTTTTATAAACTTTTTCAATGTTAAAATTTATATATCTAGTAATGATTTAAAATGAACTTTTATAATGGATTATTAATATTAGGCCAATATTATTGGATTGATAGTGATTTGTATAATAATTTATTAGGTTATAAAATATATTCAATAACCAATACATGTAATTTGCATATAAATTATTTATATCGAGATAAAATTATAAATGATAGGTTATGTATATAATATATTAAAAAAATATAATAATTTTTTTTACTTATGAATGTATTTTTAATTTTAAATGTTAAATATTTTTTTATAAATTTTCTATTCTCAATGAAAATGAAAATGGAAAATAATTAAAGCAAATACATGAATTTTTTATTTTGATGAAAAATATGCACTTCTAAATTTTATATACATAAGCATATAATATTAAAAAAATAGTATTATTGATCTTGATGTATTTAATTTTTCAAGTTTTCAATATTTAGGTAGTGATGAATAGCTTCAAAATTAATGATTTAAATACAATGCTATTAGTAACATTATTATTTCTTAAGAAAGCATGTAAGATATTAAAATCGAAATTCAAAATTAAATTTTAAGTTTTTTATACGATGAATTTATGATATTTTTGAAATTTTAAAACTTTAGATAATTTAATAATTTTAAAAAATATTAAATTAAAAAAATTTAATCACATATGTTAATATATAAATAGTTATGATTAAATAATGTTAATTTAATAATTTAAATTTTTATTATATTATTTTAAGTATTCGTGTATAAACTATTTATTGGTGAATGTATATAAACAATACATTTTTACCCATAAATATTTATAACTAAGTATTTGTATATAAATTATTTATCCATGAAGTATATAACCAATACATTTTTATCTATATATTTTTATTCATATATGTAAAGAAAAATATTTTTAAACAATAAAATACCAAAAATTATTTAAAATTATTTATCCATTTTTTTAAATTTATTCTTGAAAAAAATTAAAATCATAATCTTGCATACTATTTTTAAAATCTAACATATAAAATTAGATTATATATATATAAGCACAAATTTTGAAAATATTATTTCAAAAATTAAATATAAATATATATTATGCAAATCCTAACTTTCAATGTATAATTCTTAAATTTAAATTGAAATACTTCAAATATTTTTAAATTTTGGATTTATATACAAAAAATTTAAAAGTTGATTAAGTCAAAATTTTATTAAGAGAAATAAATAATAAATTTAAAAGAAAACTTAAGTTATGTATTTTTCTTTATTCTTTTCAGGCCATAAAATATATTTAATAATCAATTCATGTGATCTAAATTATTTATATTAAGCTAAAATTATAAATGATAGATCATGTATATAATATATTAAAAAATTTTATAATAAAAATTTTTATCTATGAATGTATTTTTAATTTTAAATGTTAAAATTTTGTTTGTAAATTTTCTATTCTCAATGAAAATGAAAATAGGAAACAATTAAAGTAAATGTATGAATTTTTTTATTTTGATGAAAAATATGCACTTCTTAATTTTATATACGAAGGTATATAGTATTAAAAAAATAGCATTATTAACTTTAATGTATTTAATTTTTCAAGTTTGTTCTTCATTGAAGGAATTTGAAATTATAATGAAACCTTTTGATTTTTATTTTCCTTTTTAAATTTATTTTGAAAATTTAATTTTTGTTTTCAAAATTTTCATATATATATATATATATAATAAAGTTTGGCCTAAATCTTTAAATCTATATAGAAAAAAATTATTTAGGCCTAACTTATTTTTATAAACTCATAAGTTCATAAAAAAAATTTGGGGTAGAAATAAAATTAAAATAAATTTAAGTCTTAAATTATAAGATTTATAAATAGATAAATTACCTAGAAACCTCTTTCATACATAAATAAGTGTCATTTATTCATTGATTTATTAGTAAGGGTATCAATACCCAGACTTTTCATTTAGGTATGGAAGAACTATCCTAATTCCATATAAATTAAAAATTAATATGAAAAATAATAATAATGATTTAATTTAATAAAGGATTAAAATTAATTAATATGATTTAATAAAGGATTGAAATTGATAATTAAATTAACCTTTAGTTTGATAATTATAATAAATAATAAATAATTAATTTATTATATATTTATATATATTAAAATAATAATTTTAGTATATTAAAATTATAATTTAATATATATAATACTAAAATTATATATAAGTAATATTAAATAAATTTTGATATTAAAATTAATTAATTTATATATTTAATATTATTAAAATATATTATATAAGTTTATAAAAATAAATAGCTACAATAAAATTTAAAATATATAATATTAAAATTAATCAATTTATATATAATATTGTTAATATATTGTACAAAATTATTAAATTAAATAATTACATTAAAATTAAAAATTAATAAAAATTATATGAGAAATTCAATTTATTATCATAAAAATTAATAAAAAAAATTATATAAATTAATTATTATAACTAAACATACATAAAATAATTAATATAATTAAATAAATATATTAATTAGAGTAATAAATTATTATTCATATAGTAAAATAGTAATATATTTATATATATGTTATGAATTTAGTTAACAAAATAATTGTATCTATTTTAATTAATACTAAACTTTTTTAGTCTAGGCCCCATGGTTTTTAATTATTCTTTTAATAGGAAGCTTTTCATATTAAAAAATATTATACTTTAATTTATTTTCTTACCTTTTTAGTTATATCCATTAATAATAATAACAATAAAATTTTAAATGATGATGATAATAGTAATAATAATTAATTTTAATTAAATAATAAATAAACAAGTGATGTAATAATAATAAAATATAATGAGTTGCAAAACTTATCTGACACCATTTGGTAAACGTCGATTTGGGATTGTGGTTGAAACTAATATCATAGCAACTTGACTTAACTAGACTTGATAAAAAAGTAATTTAGTTTAAGACTGACTCAACATACAATTTTTGCTTATTAACTTAATTTAGTAGACTTTGGTTAGCCCATTTTAACAGTTTTGAATTTGAAGAATTTGGCTTCAAAGACATAAGTTTATGTAAGGTGGTGTTTCAGAGAGTTACTTCTTATAAGACATAGAGTATTTATTATTAAATTATATTTTTTAATATTAAAATAAATAAATTAAAATTAAAAATATAAATTTTAATATATCGATTGTAATTCAGCAAAGAAAATATTTAATAGCATTATCTTTTAGGAAGACAATGGCGTAATTTTTAATTTGGATTCACAATTTTTAATTAAATTCATCATTTTTTATTAATAAAATCACATCTATTTCTTTCTTAAACCTAAGCTTTCCATGCATGTCCTTATCCAAAATATTGTTACTATAAGGAAAATTAATCAAATTATATTTCTATTTTTTATTTTTAGAAATATATATTCATTTTTCTTATCTTTTAAAAATTTTAAAATAGGAGAAAATAATTGTGGGTGTTTATATATATAATGTGCATATTCTGAAAATTAAAAACTAATATAAGTATAAATAATTGAAAATGAAGTTAACTGTTAATTTGAGGGGTAGGTGGCACTCTATAAAGCAAATGGCACGTGATTCAGCCACAACTGACAACTCACTCCACTGTTATCTAATTAACCCAAATTTGAAAGTTGAATGATGATGATCCTGATTATAGATGATAGACGAAAAATGAGTGAAATATGTTGCTTTATTTGTTAAATGAATTAAAGTTTGAATTACAAGATGTAATAGGTTACGTCACACACACACACATAATTTGCTTTACATGGCTTAAGTATATAAAATTTTAATTTTTACATTAAATTCATCATTAAAAAATAAATTTTATATCATATTTCCTTAAAATATAAATGTTATGTCATATTTCTTGCAAAATTTTAGTTAGTAAATCTAAATTAAACTTCCTACAGAAGTATGAGATGACAATAATATTTCAAACATATGCTTACTAATAATATTATGTTAAGACTAGTAATATTTCATTAAGACAAATAATGCTACATTATGGTTCATAATGTTCCATGATGCACTTCCTCACTAAGCCAACCAAACATTCACGTTTGACTAAATTTATAAATAATTAAAATACGCTTATTTCAAGAGGTTATATATTTTTGCTATTATTTTATCTCATTGAATTATTAATTTAGGCATGAAAATACATACGGTGGTGTCTTCTCCATTTTATATAACTGACATCCTTCTTATTTTGCAAGTCTCCCGTTAATATCTAGACTTTGAGAAATTGTTATGATGTAATTTATAGGGCCAATTTGATGGATTGCTCTTGTTTAATTTTAAATATAAGAAATGCGATAGAAAAATATTCTTAATCTTTAAGAAAAATTATTTTTTTTATTATTATAAATTTAAATAACATAATTTTTTAATTAATGCATACAAATATTATGTTACTCTTTTACCCTGTATAAATAAATAAAAATTTTATTACAAAAAACCAAATTATAACTTTAAAAAAACTATTTTCTTGCAAAATAAAATGGAATCAACATGCCCTGTATTGTTTTGAAGATATGAAAATATGAACAATTATTTAAAGAAAATTTTATGGTACACTATTAATATATTATTAAATTTAATTATTAATTTATTATTATATAATATATATTAAATTTAATAATATATAAATATATTTTACGCTATCAATATATTATAATCTTAAATTAAATAATTGACGACGTCACTGAAATCACAACTTTGGCGCCTGGCGGGCAGGTAGAAATGGACAGTCATGAGATTCTCTTTCGACATTGAATTCGGATGGGATGGATTGGATTCTTTTAATTTTTTTCATTTTATCAATTTTTAATTTTTTTAAAAATATATATAATTTTTATATTAAAATTTACAACATTTTATTCAAGACATACCATTTTAAGTTAAAATTTTGTGTTTAACCTCTTTTGAATTTATATCTTATATATTATTCCTCTGTTAAATTTTTGTATTTAAGTTTTAACATCTGGGCATCTGTGGAAATTCCTGTCCCATCTACTTGGAGACTCTTCCTATAAAGTGTAATTCCAGTGCTCATTTATTTTTGTGCTGTGTTCATTTATTGTTAGTATGTTCATACCTATTTCAAGGTTTTTGTTTTCCAAAGATATTTTTGTGAAAAAGAAATTATACTTTTTACATGGACGAAGGAATGATATATTATTCTCATATTTTATTATTAAAATAAAAATATAAAAAACTTTAATATTTAACAGAATCTTTACATTAGATTTAAAATTATTAAGAAAATAAATAAAATTAAAAAAATTAAAATTATATATCTTTGATTTACTTTAATAATTCTTTAAAGAAATAACTAGGATACAAATATTTACTAAGAGACTTAGATTTTTCTTTTTTTTACATTTGACAGCACATGTCAACTTAGATAAGATAGGCTATCAATGATTTTATATGTGGAGAAAGGACTTAACATTATATTAATAAACTCTAACTAAGTTCACCTATAATGAGCTTAATAACAAGCTCTACACTAAATTTACTTTAACAAATCCTATTACATTTTTAGTAAAATAATATATTTAAAACGTAAATTAAAATTCATTGATCACTTAATAATAATTTAATTTCAAAATTAAGCTATATATATTAATTTGATTTTAATAAAAATAAGAAAATTTAATTAATAGCAGCCTAAAATAATAAAAATTCTTACATTCTTCCACTTGAGTAACATTAATGTAATACTCCAAGGTAATATTTAAATTTTTTTTTAAATTTCAATACCCTAAAGTATTTATTTTAAATGAGAAAGATAAAGAAATTTTATTCATTCGATTAATATTTAGTTTCAAATTTCTTTTTCTTTTAAAATTTCCAAAGTATCAATATGATATTGGTGATAATAATTAAATTATATTTATTTGGCTGGTGTTGATTCAAGATTTGTTTAATTATTTTTCTATAAAGATTTTTTCACAAGTTGAAAATAATTTTAAGGGAAAGGGTGCAAAGAATTATGAAATTAAATGCTTAAGATTGAGAATTTATTTCTAAAAGTTGTGGCAGTTTAAAATATTTAGTTTTTAAGGCTTTTTAATTTTATTAGGCGATTATAAAAATATAGGGCAAGATGCAAAGTATATGTGAGCTAGGAGGGGATGGAAGGTTGAAATTGAGTTTAATTCAAATAGAAGGCTCAGATTGAAAGCGAAAACTGAGCTCACTAAATGCGAGAAGCATAGAAATAAAACCCATGACTCTTTTATATATTTTTCCCTTTCTCCTCACATATGGCCTTTTCTTTCTTTCTCTCTTTTCTCAAATTTTCTTTTCTCCCTTTTTGCTCAACACTGAAATTAGCAAGCTACCATGTCGTTGCCATGCCATTATGCTATCCTACTACTCATGAGCCCCCAACGAGTGATAGAAGCTCATCAATAAGAGGGAGTTGAGTGGAGCGATGATAGTAGCACATAAAAGGTGGAGCTCTTTTCATTCTCTAGTGCCATCCACACCAATTTTGGTTATTATTATTGGCGCTCATCCTCCTTCGGTCACTACAAGTTATTGCAATGCGAGAAAGTTATTAAAGCCATGTGGTCATAACAATCTTGGTTAGGAGCAAATCACCTATTCTCTCTTCATTTTCTAACAACCCCCCTCCTGTATTTTTTGGTGTTGGATACTGTTGGTGGCCTCTTGAAGTTATGATAAGTCCTTTTATGTAAAAAGTCCTTATTTTTATTATGATTAAAAACCATTAAGAAAACCCATTTAAGCATGTCTTGAGTGTTATGATGATGGCTTTGAAAAAATAGCATTTTTATGTTGTAGGATGCTAGAATAATATAAATAAAGTAAATATGATGTAGTATAGTTTACTATCTTGAAAGATTCATGCATGATCTGAGAGACCCATTTATTAGTATTTTGAGTATATGACAAGGCTTACAAAAAAAATAGATATTTTATGCCATAGGATGATTGAATAAGATAATTAGAGTATTTATGAAGTATTACATTATATTAATAGGAGTGATTCAAGCATGATTTAAGAAACCCATAAATGTGTGAAATGTGATTTGGTAATTTTATCAAAATGAAGTTAAAAATATTAAAAGCTAAGTGCATGGTTTTATATCATAACATGATTTAGGTTTCCTTAAAGCGCAAAACTCTAATACCTTGATTATTTTACCTTAAATTCAAAAGAGCTCTTATTTATGAAAATTCTAATTTGGAAGTATGAGAAAGCGATAGAATGGGATTGTAAGATAGTATGAATGAAGTCTTTACATAATATCACATTTCAGGATTGTACTTATGTGAGCTTGATTTGAAAATTTCTACATAAATTATATTTTTGGTTTGCCATGATTAACCTTAAAGATAAAAAATTATGATAGAAAATAGCAAAATATTATGATTTGGATATGGAACTATAATGTTTAGGAATAAAATAAGTAATGCACTTGTATTCATAATTTATCATTTATAAACTTCTAAGTAGGAAAAAGGAAAATAGTGGAAATGAAATAGCCTCAATTTCTATAGTGGATGCATATCATTAAGTGAATATATATATCACCTCAAATTAATATATTAATAAAGTATTATTTTAATGTTATGAATTATATTCTTATTGATGATATATAATATATACATACATCCATGCATGTGTCCATTGAGGTACAACTGTGTAGCATAGATTATTATTATTATTAAGTTATCCTTGTAGCCATACATGAATGATTTAGAGATGATATTTGTGATAAAATAATGATTATCTGTTTGAATAAATGTGGAATTACCATGTTGCAAAAACATAATGGTATCATTATCATCTATTAACTAATTATGATAAGATTATAAGTTTATGTTGTTATATGTATGTTGGAAAGTGTAATGTGATTTATATTAAAATGTGAATGAATGTTATGGTTATACAAGAGAACACAATGATGTTGCTATATATATTATCATGTGCGTTGATATTGTCCCGTGATGATGGAATGGTTACTTTATGTTAATATTGCATTGAATCTTATGATATGTAAAGTTGAGCTTTAGTGAATTTATTACATTGTAAATTATGCCATGAGTGGCATTTGAAATGACTTAAATGAGTAATTTGATAAGGACAATAATGTGAAACCCGGATGGAAAATTCCCAATAAAAAACTTATGGAAGGTATAAGATAAATCCTAGAGGGATAAGAATGGACGACTTGTAAAAAGTATAAAACCAAACCTAAAGTCAAAAGGTAGATATATATATATATACATATATTATTTATTATAAATTGTTATGTATTTGTGATATGACTTAAGATTTATTTGTGCTTGAATATTACTACTTTAATGTGATTTAGAGACTCAATATGATTAAGCCTTATTGAGCATTTGTAAATGTGATAATTACTTGGAATGGGTTGTGTATGATATGATAATAATATTATATACTAAAGGATGGTTGAGATTACTATGACTTGTGATGTGAAAAATGGAATTTAAGCTCTATGTAGGTGAACATTTGGTCTGGGGTTTGGTTTCATCTATTTCAAAAATTTAAGGAGTTTGGATTGCAATTATTTTTCTAATCAATTACTTAATTAGCATATGACCATTTAAAATAATTGAATTCAGGGTTAATAGTAGTAAATATATGCTCACTTAATTTTCATAACTCATTCAATTTTATTTCAATGCTTTCAAGTTAAAATAGTTTATTTGAGCTTTATTTTATGCATGGAGAACTAAAGATCGCCTGGTTGGACAATTTAACAGTTGAAGTCTTGTTAGTATCAATCTAGTCATCTAAAGTAGAGATTATGTTGATTTGACAATTGGCATATTAAATTGTTTATCTGTATACATGTTTCGAGGTTGTGTAGTATCATGGATATGTTTATGTTATTGTCGTATCTATAAAGAATACAACATTTCTTTTCCATAAAAACTAGCATTACTTCAAATGAAATGATAAAAGCAACAAAAAGAAAAGGAGTTGGTGAAGCATGGTCTTTAAGAAGAAATTTAAATAAATTATTAAAAGAAATATTGGATTTACTCTCTTCTCTCTAACTCTATGAGAACAATGACATATCATGTCCTTTTCGATTATTCTTTATAAAAAATTCAAATAAATTGTTAAAAGAAAGTGACCAAATTCAAATATTCGAGGTTAACTATTAGATATCATAATAAACTCAAAAAAGTGTTACAATGTAAGAAATGAAAATAGCATAGAAGACAAAGCAATTTATTTAGGACATTTCTTTTCTAGTTGCATGACTCTAAAATATATACCTAACATTTAAAAATCCACAAATAATTCTAGTCATGGATCAATGATCATAGCATAACATATTTTTTTTGACAAATGTACACATATATACACTATTTAAATTTAAATTATTACAAAGTTCATGTGATGTCCAAGGAGAAAGAAAAAGAAAAAGAAAATAAGAACTAAAATTATTGAGAAGAAAACAATGTGGTATGTTAGAAGAATAGCCAAACTATTTTTTAAATGTAATTGCAATATATATATATATATATATATATATATATATCAATTCCAAACAGATATAATATTGTTAACTAAAAGGCAACCAAGAACAAGCAAAACTAATGCACAGAACATTTGGGCAAAGTAGTTTTGATCTTAAAAGTAAAAACCTAATAGTTCAATGTGTTAACCAATCAAAGTTAAGTGTGTATGCAGTATTGATTGAATAAGTAAATAGGTTAGCTAGTTGGATCTCCAAAACCTTGAATAGATTTAATTAGCACGTATATATAGAATGAGAAAAACCTTTACTTTGCTATTTCCTTTTCAAAAGATAGTATTTGATTTGAGCTAATTCTTTAAATATTATTAACATCTTAATGGGCAAACTTTATCAATTTGTTTAGTGAATAGATTGCATTTAATATATTTTAGTAGTTTCAAATTATAACACTTTAACATATTTTATAAGAAATTTAGAGGTTTGATGTTTTATGTGCATGCACAATTTTATATGTGATTTTGGCAATGGTTTTGTTATTAACGATGAGTGTTAACTTTGCACCAAAAGGTTTTAAGAAAAGGCTTTTATTTCCAAAACCTAATTCAGGTACTGAAAAAGTTGAAAAACTTCAAAAAGAGAAAAAAGTTGAAAAAATCAACATCTTTTGAAATTGCCAAAATGCATATTCTAAATCAAGAATCTATTTGGTTAGCCCTTGTATCAAAATTGCAGCATTTTGAACATGAAAACATTAATGAACTAAGTTTCATATATATGGTATTGATGAATATCACACAAATCATTCTCTATTTTTACTATAGCAACATCAGTAAATATCACCATTAAGTGGTGACTATTAATGTCTACAACCAAGGCAAAGCTATTTTTCCCAATGTTGCTAATTTAGAAGTTCAACTTTAAGAATTGAGATCTACTAATGAAAGCTTGCTTTAAAGTCTTCAAAATCAATTCAATAGATTCAACAAACTAAAAACTAAATTACAAAAATTAGAGGAAAACAAAGCACAATTTAAAATTAACTACTATTTATAGAAGTTTCTCAATAATAACATAGATTTAATGATTCAAAAGATATGATAAACAAGTTTCTTCATATTAGGCACTTTAAGGTTATTTTTCATTCAAGTGTAAGCAAAACACACTTAGTTCAATTGAAAAAAAAGAAAAAGTTTGTAGGATTTATACTAGATGTGGGAAAATTAATCATTTTAGATCAATATGCATGACACCTCACCTTAAAGAAAATTTAGCTATCATGTTTAAGCATTGCCCTTTTTTTTCAAAATCCTAAGAATTCCTTATCACATAGCAATCCAGTTTGGGCCATTATAGGTTTTGGTCAAACTAATTAGGCTATTGTATCATAATTTATTTCATCTATCTCTTACATTTCCTTTAAGGGTGACATTCAGATGAAATCAATTGACAAAACTTTAGAAAAATTACATACAAATAATATTAGTGAGGATGAAATCCAAGAGTTGATGGAATCTACATGTACAATTTATTCAAGCAAAAAATCAACCACTATCTCCGATAGGTGTTTCTCATAAGAAATATATCTAATAGAATTGAAAGTACATACCACTAAGTTCAAAATACTATCTATAACTCAGGGTAGTCAAGGAAATTATCTTCAATTTGGTAATACACTTGCCTATCATAATCTTCATTGATTTAAAAGAGGGATAGTTATTTTGCTTTGCAGTAATTAAAATATTAGCATATTTGGCAAGAAGTCATTAGCCAAAGTCAACCTCCCAATAGTAGGTTATGTTTCCTTTTCTTTTTTTTCTTTTATGTGTTTGTTTCTATTACACGTGTAGGAGTTATAATCTAGATGACTAGCATGTACTAGTTGTAGGCATTCTTTTCTCTTTGTATTTGTTTCCACTGAAACGTGAAAAAATATAATTATATTATTAAGTGTTGAAAATTGAGAAGAATTGAATCTTTAACTACTTTAATACTATATAAAATATTGATTATTTTTAGAAATTTAAACCATTACAAAGAAAAATAATGATTAGTGACAAAAAATCCATTGTTAAAATATCAGTAATGGAATTACCAATTTATATTAAGGCATAGAAAAATAATGTGTTAGTAATTCAATTAGTGATAGAATTTTAACATTTGTCATAAATTTTGCAAAAAGAGTGACTTGGTTATAAATTTTTTAGAGTAATTTAGTGGTTTGGTTACAGAGGCCCTAGAATAATTTGAAATAAAATGAGTGTAGGGATATATAAAGAAAAGAGTGGTTTAGTTATGAAATGATTTTTTTCTTTTTGGGCATTGCACTTTCTTTAAAAATAGTGATCTAAGTGGAGTAATGATGTGGGGAATTAAAGTGTTAATGAATTTATCTCCTCTCAGTTAAGATTGTTTCCAAAATTTGAACATAATCATTGACTAAGTGTACTTAAAATTAGCATACTTTTTACTAAAATAATATCTTGTTCGTACAAAATAATCTCTTTGACTAGTGACTATTGTATAACAATTTAAATTAACATTTTTAATGGACTTTGTAAAATAGAATTATCAGTTGAATTTTTATAAAATTGAATGAAGATTTGTATATATTTTGAAACTAGATAATTAAATAGTAAATCTAGATTTGCTTTATAAAAAATTATAACTTAATAACAAAAAGATTGAACATAATATTTAATTTCTTATTAACAAAGATAGTAATTTTTACATCTCTCAAATCTCATAATTAATACAATTATTTTTGTATTTTTTATTTTTTATAATTATTTATCACTCCTTTTACATGTAATACTAAAATAAATAATGAAAATAAATGATAAAATTAAAAATCAATCATGTATTTGAGATCATTAAATTGAAATTTCATAATTAATTTTAATATTTTTTATTTATTTTAATATTGTCATTAAATGGATAGATGGATAATTATAAGAAATAAAAAATTAATAATATTAATTAAAAATTTTGAAGAATATAATAATAATCACTTTCATAGATAAAAATAATTTATAAAAGAGAAATAATTGTTATATTTATTCTTTAAAAAAATTATAAAAGTGTGTACGACGTCGAAGAAAAAGGGCTTGGTTGCAAAATGTAGCTCGCTCGGACCACGTAACAACCTACCTCTGCTTACAAATTTAAGCCCGGCAATTTCTGATAGCTTTTACTCTGATAAGCATTTCAATTGCTTTTGTCTTTTTGTTTCGTTGTTTAATGCTTTGCTTGAGACTGGATAATATTGGGTTCTTTATTTTGTTCACTGCATTGACTTATTAATACTTTTTTTTTATTGTTTGTTTGCTTTGTCTTTAACTGTATTATATTAATATTAATTTTATTTACTTAAATTGCGTGCTACCTTATATCATAAGTTAGCAATTATGATAGTTCAATAGATAAATGTATTCACTTTAGGACGAGACCTAGTGAAAAAATCAAATATGTTATAGAGATCTTGTGACAAAAATTTGAGATCAATTTGTCTTATGTATTATTTTTTTTCAAAATTTCCAACTTTAGAGTTATTTTTGTAATTTTAGGATAGTTTGAGAATTCAAATAAATTCGCAAAATTTTTATTTGTAATTCTCACATTTTTATTTTCGTTTCAATAGATTATTATGTGAATTGGACATTGAAAACATGATGAAAAGAGCTCACAATGACTAAAAAAAAAATATGACTTGTCAATAGATTATTTATGTTGGATGAATTTTTGTTTAAATTACTCTTTAAGAAGGTAGATAATTAGAAAGTCTCAAAGGAATGCCTTGACACTATGTTAGAAGTTTAAGTATATTGACTTCGTCATATTTTATATATTCAAAATTATGAAATGAAGTATATATTAAATAAACGAAGTGTTTTTTTTTTCTATTCAAACTGTCCCTTTTAGGGCTTATTCTACTTGAAGATTTCATGTATAGAGTAATCTTGTGGTTCAAAATGTACAAATGCTATTCAATTATGACTTGTGAATATATTATATATGATATTTTATTATATAAATAATAAATTTTTGATGTCTCATTATCTTTTTCAAACATGTGACATGAAAATTTAATCAAAAAATAACATATTCGTTAAAAGTGACAAACATATATTACATAATTTTGTTAAAGAGCTACCAACTCAACACCTTACCATATGGCAACATGCAGTTTATTGTTTTTACGCTCAAAGTTTGAGCTTCATTTTTTAATATAATATTTTATTTTTACAATTTTTAAATTACTTTAATTCTCATCATTATTATTTATGATACACATATTAAGATCTTTGAATAGTATATATAAATGTAATCTATCTTTATATAAAAATATTTAAAATATATTAAATATTTAATTTAATTATTTAACTATATTTTATATTTTTAATTCACATTACTTAACAAGTCACGTATAATTTTTATTTTTATTTATTTTATTGTATGTGTTCTTTTTCATGTGAATTCTTATTGTTGACAAGTGAAGTGCTAATATTACTAACAAATTTAAATACAATACAATATATTCTCCTTTCATAATAAAATATTGTAAATAATTTGAAATTTTAATTTAATTAAAATACTCATTTATATATTTTATTTTTAACTCATATTACTCAACACTTCTCACACTATTTTTCTTCATCGTATTTATTTTATTGCAAGCTTTCTTTTTTCTTTTTCAAGGGATTTTCTATAGTCTAGAGTTAAAATGCTAGTGTCATTAATAAATATAAATATACTATGATATATTTTTTTTGTTATTATAAAATACTTTAAATAAATTAAAAATTTATTTATTTTAATTACTTAGCTACATTTTCTACTTTAATTCTTATTGTTTTAAAACTCACAATATATTTTTATTTTTTATTTTCTCAATTAAATTTTTTTAAATTTTTTCTATTTTTTATAATGTAGGCATTAATATCATGAGCATTTTATAGTTAATATTATGTTATTAATAATAGCTGGATTAAGCATAAGAAAAAAAAAGACATAGTATATGAGTTATAAAATAATATAAGAATTAAAAAAGTAATATGTAATAAAATAATTTATTTAAATTAAATCTCTATAATATTTCATAATAAAATAAAATACACAATTATTAGAATAAATAATAACTATTAACATAAATATAATAATAAATGATAATTATTAATTTATGAAATAACAACATGAATGAACACCAAAAAAGGAATAGTATGTGAATTATAAAATAAGATAAGAGTAAAAAATGTAGTTAAATAACAGAATATATTAAATCAATAACTTATTTAGAAAATTATGTAATAAAATAAAATATATAATTCTTAGTGTAAATAAAAACTATTTGTGTAAATACAATAGCAAATAGTAACTATTATTCTATTAAATAATAACAGGAATGGGCACATGAAAGAAGAGAAATATTATGTAAGTTATAAAATAATATGAGTTAAAAATATAAAATATAGTTAAATAATTTAATTAATTTAATTCTAAAAGTTATAATATATTGTAATGACATAAATTATGCAGTTATTAGTATAAATAATAACTATTAGTATAAATATAATAGTAAATAACAACTATTATTCTATTAAATAACAACAGGATTGATCATAGGAAAAAAGATGACTAGTATGTGAGTTGTAAAATAAAATAGGAGCTAAAATATAATATGTAATTAAATAATTTAGTTAAATTAAATCAAAAAATTTATTTATCATAATTTATAATAAAATAAAGTATGTTATTATTTGTGTAAATATAACAGTAAATAATAATTACTATTCTATAAATAACAGTAGGGATGTGCATGGAAAAGAAGATGAATATTATGCGAATTATAAAATAATATTAGATTTTAGCATATAATATGTAGGTAAATGTTTCAATAAAATTAAATTAATAATTTATTTATAATATTTTATAATAAAAAAATTTAGTTATTAATATAAATATGACAGTAAATAATAACTGCTATCCTATTAAATAATAACAAGAATGAGCAAAGGAAAAAAGAGAAATATTATGCAAATTATAAAAAAAATATAAGAGCACAAAATATAATATGTAATTAAATAATTTTATTAAAGTAAATTAATAATTTATTTATAATATTTAATAATATTACATATGTAGTTCTTAGCCTAAATATTAATTATCGGCATAAATACTATGATAAATAATAAATATTATTTTATTAAATAACATGAATGAGGATTAGAAAGAAGAGGAATAGTATGTAAGTTATAAAATAGTATAAGAGTTATAAATATAATATATAATTAAGAAATTCAATTAGATTAGATCTATAATTTATTCATAATATTTTATAATTAAAAATGGATAATTAATATCATGAATTATAACAATTAGAGTCAATACAATAATAAACACTAATTATCATCCTATTAAATAATAACAAGAAATATTATGTAAGTTATAAAATAATATAAAAGTTAAAAGTGTAATATGTAATTAAGCAATTTGATTAAATTAAAAATATATCTATAATATTTTTAATAAAATAAAATGTAGTTATTAGCATAAATACATCAGTAAGTAAGAACTATTAGTGTAAATATAATAGTTAATAATAGCTATTATTCTACTAAATAATAACATGAATAAGTACGAAAATGAAGAGGAATAGTAGGTGAATTATAAAATAATATAAGACTTAAAAATATAATATATAGTTATATAATTTAATTTAATTTAATTAATAAATTATTTATAATATTTTTATAATAAAATAAAATTTATAATTATTAGTATAAATAATGATTATTAGCATGAATATAGTAATAAATAAAAATTATTACTTTATTAAATAATAACATCAATAATAACAAAAAAGAAATGAATAGTTTGTGAGTCATAAAATAATATAAAATTAAAGATATAATATATAATTAAATAATTTAATTAAATAAAATAATAATTTATTTATAATATATTATAATAAAATAAAATATATAATTGTTAGCTTAAATTTTAATGAAAAAATATATATAATAAAATGATATTTTTATTTTTGATATATTAATAGGTATCCTTATCTTGTTAATATCTTTGACTCATTTTTTATTTTTTCATAATTACAATAAATTATCTTTTAGAAATTTTAAAATATTTTTACTTTTTTTATAGTAATATGGGGCATTAGCCCAAAGAAAAGAGAAGAAGAAACAAAACTAAAGAAAAAGAGAGTAGGGCACAGTAGCCCTAACAATATCAGTTAGGAAAAGCATATAAAGATTTGTAGGAATAAAAGTAATCTCAAGCAATTCAAGACTAGATTTAAAATTGTAATCTGCCAATTAGTCTGCACATTAGTTATCCTCTCCGTATTGGTGAATGAAAGAGATTTCTTAGTTTTGATTGCATCATCTTAGAATTCTTCTGATTAAATGTAGATAATGCTTATGATGATATTCCTTTAAATTAAGGATATTTATTATAGTTAGAGAGTCGGTTTCAATAAGAACTTCTCTATAGCCTTTATTCCAAGCAAATTCCAAGCTTGTAAGGACGCCCCATAATTTAACAGTGAAAAAGTGACAAGTTCTAATATTGAAGATAAACCCTCGTAGTCATTGTCCAGCAAAATTCTGTAATAAGCATCTACAACCATCTCTTGTATTTTCCTTTTTTAAATTATTACTAGTGTTAAGTTTAATCTAATTATCTGATGGTGATATTTACCTGATATTTAATGTTCGAAATTGTAAAGTTAAGAATACTCCAAATTAAATTGATGTGATATTAAATATATTGTGTGTCCAGCCAAACACTAAATGAAAGGGGTTAGTTGGATGGCGGAAATCATCCTCAAACAAATTTCTATTCCTCCAAGATCAAAAAAGCTCGCATGAGATACCAAACATAATATGTCAACGTGACTCGAGGATATCATCGTAGTTCGACTTCACGTTTTGGTATAGCCAAGAGATCAAATCACTCGAGAAATTGAAACGAATTTTTTGTGTTTACAATCATTTAACGTATTAATAATATTGTGATGTCACAAATACATAAAATATTACTTTTTTTTGGGTGAAAATAGTACTTTTCATGTTAGCAGCGCAACTCCTTAAATAAAAATTACATTTGAACAGACAATTTTGTGTTAATATATTTTCCACATTTTATAATATATTTTCAAATTTTATTTTGTAAGATATACTATTATATAAATAATTTTTATATATTATTTATAGTTAAATAATGGGAGCCCCATGCGATGGTACGGACATAAACGAGTTTTACGGTATCTGAAGAGCCGTTTCCTCTCGCTACGTGTCAATTTTATAGTTCCCTTTCGCTGGTTGTTTTTATACTTCCTCTTCATTTTTTCTTTTTTTTTTCTTTCTTTTTCTTCCTGTTTACAAGACACTTTTGCTTTAATATTTTTTTAACTCTTAATTCTCCTTTAAATTTTTATATCATTTTATAATTTATATATTATCTTTTTGTCTATTTTATTGTCTATCTGTTTTATTCGCTTCTGTCATTTACATATTAACTGTGTTATTATTAAAACAAAATTTTACTTTTTTTTTTACTTCTTAGCAATCACTTAATTATCAATTTTTCCCTATTCCTTCCCATCTTTTTTTATTTTTATTATTTACTTTCATTATATTAAAAATTTACTTATTTTTAATTTTTAATTTTATATATTTCAAATTATCTAAAATATTTTATTTATATCTCTTGAATGATACAAATTAGCAGTATTTCATTGGCACTAATAATTATTGATGGCTATTAATTTTGATTTATGATAATTACTTCCTCTTCAAATTATTTATCCTCCAACCCTGGGCACTGTTCTTTTTTTTCTATTTTTTCTTCCTATTTACAAGAGACTTTGCATTAATATTTTTTTAACTTTTAATTCTCTCTTAAATTTTTATATTATTTTGTAATTTATGTACTATTTTTTGCCTATTTTATTGTACATCTCCTTTATCTCTGTTATTTACATATCAATTATGTCATTATTAAAATAGGATCTTTTCTTTTCTACCTATCAACTTCCTAACATCACTTATATTATCAATCTTGTCCCTATCGCTTCTCCTCTTTTTTCATTTTTACTATATACTTCCATTATATTGAAAACTTACTCGGTTCTTACCATTTTAATTTTTTTCTATATTTCAATCTATGCTTTTTTTTTTTTTATAAATGGTCTTTGTCTTTAATCATATGATATATTTTATTTAAATATTTTCTCTCAAATCATATAAATATTTTATTTATATCTCTTGAATAATACAAATTAGTAGTATCTTATTGGCAATGATAATTATTGTTGGTTATCAATTTTGAAAATATTTATTTATTTTTTCATAATTTTCACTTTGATTTATGTAATTCTCTAAAATTATTTAAATAATTTATTTTTTATATTTGACTAAATATTTAATATTTCTAAAATTATCAATTTAAATTAATCTAGAAATGAAATTCACTGTCCTACTATTCCGTCTTATTTATTTACATTGTCGTCCTAGAATTTATGTATTATTTACTTTAACCATCTACTTCTTATTCAAACGTAGTTTATACTTCAATTTAAGTTATAATTAAATATCTTATATGAATAAGATTTTTCTTTTTAATTATATTAAATATCATATTCAATTTTTTCTCTCTAGTTACGTGAGAAATTTTAATTATACTGTCTTTCCTTCGGTTATGTAAAGCATAAATATTCATAATAATTTCTGCCTTGATTTATTCATGTAAACCCTTAAAATTATTTGAATAATTTATTTTTTTGACCTATATATGTCATTGGTATTTGAGTAAACATTTTAAAATTTTAAATTAACCAAAAATGTTCAACTAACAGTAGTGGAGCCAATCATATACCTAATAAAAATTTATAAAATTATTCCTTTCTAATTTTAATTATATTTTAAAATAATTTTACATTTTTTTGATGCTGTGGTATAATATGATTTTATAGTTTAATTGTAATTTTAATTTATATATTAAAATTTAACATTTAATTGCAATTAAAATTTATATATTATTAGTAGCTAAAATATTTTATGATTATAATTTAATTGTAACTTTATTTTTTATGAGTTTAACACAATTTAATTGCAACTTTAATTTATATATTTGTAACAGTGTTATCAACTGATCTTTGAAACATTTTATATTTGGATAATGTTATAATGAGTTTTACTATTTATAATTTTAATTTATAATGAATTGTATTTAATATATTAAAATTTATATTTTTAATTTTAATTTACTTGCATTAAGATTTGAAAAAAGATAATTTAATAGTAATAAACTCAATTTCTTAAAGGATAAAACTTCTCATTGTTTTTTTTCTAATTTACTTAATGATTTTCATTTAAAATTATAAAAAATTATTTAAAAATATATATAAATATTTTTTTTACATGCTCGTGCGTTTGCACGGACTTCAACTCTAAGTATTTTACAAGAACTACAACCACACGAGTCGTGTGACTAAACCAGGATTCAAACACGAAGCTAAAATTTTTAGGAAAAATTACATTTTACCCCTTTTAAATATGGAATCGCCGGATTTTACTTCCTTCAACTATTAAAATTAGAATTTTACCCCTTCAATTTTATAAAATTTGAATTTTATCTCTACTGTTACTAACTTAACAAAATTTGTTAGAAAAATCACCCCTATTATATTTCATTTAGTGTCGATTTTTAACCATCATTATATTTACTAATTTTTGAAAAAAATTTACTCACCGGCAATTATGAATCGCTGTTAAAGATGATAGTATCGATTTTTAACCGTTGTTAAGTGCTATAGTTGTTAACTTAGTAACAGTGAAGGTGAATTAAATTCTAGTTTTATAAAGTTGAAAGAGTTAAAATCTAAGTTTTAATAATTCAAGGGGGTAAAATATGATAACCTCATAATTGAAGAAGGTAAAATACAATTTTTTTAAATCTTTATTACTTGAGGTAAGTTTAGCCATTTGATAATTTTTTGGCCAAAAAAATCAGCGTATATCAAAACAAATAAAAGCAACCATAATGCCATAAATAAGAGAATGCCATTTATTTTTTAAAGATATTTTTATAAGAATTTTATTTTTTTATATACATAGAGGACTATTATACTTTTTTATGATAAAAATAATAGCTTAAGGCTTTATTGCATAGTAAATAAGTTAACTTATAACTTATTGATTTGATTAATAGGTTATAAATTAACCTTTAAAGATGTTTCTCACACTAACTTATAGTTCCGTTTAGCACAACTAGTTAATAAGTTAGCTGATAGCTGATAAGTTACTTACTAACTGATAGCTGATAACTTATAACTAATAGTTGATAGCTAATAGCTGATAAGTTAACTAAAGTGTTTCGTAAAATTAGCGATTGAACTAATTGAAATTGAAAAATGACATAAAAGGACATATTAATAGAAATATATATATATATATATATATTTAAAATAATTTATATTTATCTAAAAAATTAAATTATATTAATGTAATCAAAAAGTTTAAAATAAGTATAATTTCTAATATTTAAATAATTAAATTTTATAAACTTATATATTTATTTACTTATATAATTTTTATTTTATTATTTATTATAAAATTATAATTACTTAAAATATAATTAAATATATTTTTTAAAAATTACTTAAATATATATTACAAAAGATATGGATTGTAAATTAATAAAAAGAATAAGGATAGATTTAAAAATAATTTAAAAAAATAATAGCTTATAAGCTATAAACTACTCTAAGTAATTTATTAAATCAAAGTTTATAAGTTACCTACAGTAACTTATAAGATAGTGTGAGAAACACCTTTAAAGACTAGCTTATAACTTATTGACCAGATCAATAAGTTATAAGTTAGTTTATTTATTGCGTGAAATGGAACCTATAAACTACTTCGGGTAGCTAATAAGTTCTGATTTAATAAGATATCTAAAGTAACTTATAGCTTATAAGTTACTATTTTTCTAAAATTCTTTTCAAATCTATCCTTATTCTTTTTATTAATTTGCAATCCATATCTTTTGTAATATAAATTTAAATAATTTTTTAAAAATATAATTAATTATATTTTAAGTAATTATAATTTTATAATAAATAATAAAATAAAATTATGAAAGTAAATAAATATATAAGTTTATAAAATATAATTAATTAAATATTAAAAATTATACTTTTATTTTAAACTTTTTAATTACATTAATATAATTTAATTTTTAAATAAATATAAATTATTTTAATTATATATATTTTTATTAATATATCTTTTATATCATTTTATAATTTAAATTAATTTAATAGTTAATTTTACAAAATACTTTAGTTAATTTATCAGCTATCAGCTAACTTATTAATTATTTGCTTAAAACAGAGCCTAAATATGAAAAGATAATTTTTTTATAAAAATAAATTATTTTTCATTAATTTTTTATCTTTAATACCAATCATACAAATTAAAATTATTTTCAATTATCATAATATCTTATAATTATATCCTTTACCAAACAATATTTTATACCAAAACAAATAAGCATAAGCAAAGTGAAATCTAGCAATTTTATTATGATTGCACATTTGCACCCCATGATTGTTACAGTGGGACAAACTTTTCAATTCAGAGAGAAAAAGACTTTAGCTGGTACACCAAATCTGATATGAAATTATTCTGAATTTTCCCATTGAGAAGAAATTCCCTCCATTTTAGGTGATTTTCCCTTTTTTTTTTCCCAGGCTCTTTCTCGCAATCCACCATAACCATATTCAAAGCTCTATGCACATCCTTTTTTCCAAAATAGCCATCTTCTTCTCTCCTATTGATGAGAATTTAAGAAGGCCCATTGAAGACAAAAGCTTGAAGGCATTGGAAGAGCTTCAAGGACCAATGACAAGAGCAAAGACAAAGAGGATTAAGGAAGACTTAGAGAAGATGGTTGCTGCCCTATTTGAAAGAAAGCCTAATTTGGAGTTAGAAGAGTCCAAGATACTCAATTATATGTATTTGGAAGACTTGAGCTCCAATGAATCCATTAGTATTTAGTTTTGTATTTTTATAATAAATGAGCCATATGGGTCAAGACTTGTTTTTAGATTTATTTTAATATGAAAATTTGTTATTTTATTTGGGTTAATTAGAATTTGGTTTGTTAGTGTAAAAAGCCCATTAGAGTTTGCACATGATGGCTTATGGGGCCTGGTCATATATAAGCCTTTGTAAACAGATTTTTATTCAATTTTTGAATATAATTTGAGATTGATAGCTTGTGACTCTTAGGTTTTTGAGTAAGTCAATTATCTTTACTTTTATCAAGAGGCCTTCTCTTGTGGCGATCGTTCTTTTGCCTTACCAATATGTGATTGTGATGTTTATCCTCCATTTTTTCTATTTTTGTTGTTTGAAATCCAACTCAAGATCGTTTATTATTTCATCACCTATTCACTTCCACTCCTGCCTTCAAGTCATTGGCTATGAGCTCGGAGTTGAAAAACTGGTCACCTTTGAATGGCAGCAGCACCAACTGGCAGCCATTGACAATAGCTTCAATCACAGAACTAAACCCAGAATGGTTCACATAGCATCCCACACTCGGATGCGCCAGAATCAGCTGCTGCTGTATCCAACCAGTGTGCACAAAGCCCTTGTTCTTCAATCTTTCTAAGAACCCTTTTGGCAGAGCTCTCTCCAGCTCTTCTTTGGCATTCAGATTTGATGGGAAATTTAGCACCAAAATGAATGGCAAGCCAGTGAGTTCTCACCCAAGGGCTAGTTCTTTGATTTAGTCATCACTGAGAAATGTCTCACTGCCAAAGGAGCAAAAAATCACTGATTTGGCTGGGAATTGGTTTAACCATTTGGTCCATTTCTCTTCCAGAACACCCATTTGTGGCTCAGGAACCAGAGGACCAGAAAGAAGAACTGATTTTTGAAATTGGGTCTGCAAATAATCTAAATAGGGATCCTCTAGCTCCTTGCAGGTCTTCAAAACAATGAGGGAGCATTCACTTCGGCTCTCAAGAACTCTCTCATAACCTGCAATTCCTGCACCGAATCTTTTGAACAAAACCATAAAATCCATGGCCTCAAAGGATCTGAGAGAAAGATTGCAGTTTTCTGGATACCCAAGTGGGGGTTCCTTGAGATCCTCAAAAGTTATGTCTCTTTTTTCAATTCCAGCAAGTCTTGAAGGCACAGTGATGTAGGAATCTGAAATGGCTGAGTAAACTGAGAAATTGACAGATTTAATGCCAAGTTGAGAGGCCAGTTTCGGAAGCCAGTTTTGTGCAAGATCAAAGAACACCAAGTGGGGTTTGAGCTCAAGCAAAATGGACTTGATTTGAGGTTGCATGAGATCTAGTGCTTGGATGAGATTTTTGACCATTTCTAGTGGCAAATCGGCAGTGCTGGCTATGTCATTTGGCAGGCATTCACTGGGAAAATGAAGGGGGATTATTTGGATGGTGGGATTGAGATTGAAAGTTGTTTGGATTCTGGGAATGTTAGATGGAGCTGAGAAGAAAGTAATTTGAACTCCATGAGAAAACAACTTGTTGGAAAGCTGCACAAATGGACTAATATGACCGAATGCAAAATACGGGAACATAACCACATGGAGATGATCGCTGCACTCACTAGATTGCTTGATTCCTCGGATTCCTGGCTGTCTCTAGGATGATAACTTCTGCGTTGGTCGGAGGACAAAGGTATAGCTACTTTATAGAACTGCCTAGCAATTAAATGCCTGAAATATTGGGATTTGGTTCGAAAGAAATAAATTTAGGAACGAGCAGTGCCACGGAGAATTATCAAAGATTGAACGTTTTATTATTAAATTATATTTTTTAATATTAAAATAAGTAAATAAAAATTAAAAATATAAATTTTAATATATTAAATATAATTTAATAATAAAGATATTCAATATCTTTTAGGAAAACAATGGCGTAATTTTTTATTTTGATTTACAATTTTTTTAGTAAATTCATCATTTTAATTAATAAAATCATATCTATTTCTTTCTTCAACCTAAGCTTTCCATGCGTATCCTTATTCAAAATATTGTTATTATAAGGAAAATTAATCAAATTAAATTTATATATATTTTTTTAATTTTAGAAATATATATTTAATTTTCTTATTTTTCAAAAATTATATCTTTAAGATAGGAGAAAATGATTGTGGCTATATATAAAAAATGGTGCATATTCTAAAAATAAAAAAAATGCAAGTATAAATAATTGAAAATGAAATTAATTATTAATTAGGGGGATAGGTGTCATTGTAGTAAGCAAATGGCATGTGATTCATCCATGACTCACTCCTTTTTAAGTTTTAACTTTAGAAAAAGATTATAATATATAATCAATGTAATAATATATCAATGTATTACTAAATTTAAATGTATATTAAATTTTTTTTCGAAATCAAATATGGCAAACTGCATAATAATACTTCAATAATTAGATTTAATAATATATTAATATATTATTACATTAGTGATACCACACAATCATTTTCTTTAGCTTGTTAATCCAAATTTGTAAGTTAAATGATGATAATGAGATGAATTTTAAGGTATTGCTAGAGTTTTGAACCTTAGGAGATGTGGCTAAAAATGAGACATTTGATTTTCATTTAATTATCTTAGCCATCCATATAAAGAATGCATTCTTCGTTTTGATGATAAACTCCAAAGTGGCTATTATTTGTTTCGAAATTGCAAGACCCTGGCAATGAACATCAGAAATTCCATGCAATGCTTAAAGCCATGCTACAAATGATGAACTCCTTGAATAGCAACGGAGAGGAACCGATGCCTTGACTTTAGGCAATTTACAACGAAATAGTCAAAATAACACATTTGGTTCAATAAAGGGAAAATTTGCAGGTTAATGATGCTAGGACAGAATGCGTATACATCCACTGTTTTTGTTCTCTTTTTCTTCTAAAATGCTTCTAAAGTGTTTGTTGAAAACCACAATGTACGAATTAAAGAAAGCATTTATAGAAATTTCTGCAGAGATTCAGAATGTCAACTTGTTTCGCCTGCTTGCTCGTGAACAACGACACCTCAGTAGCTTCGCACCACCTTGGTTATAATCAGAAGTAGCAGAAGCAGTGATTCTAGGGTTCATACAGCCTTTAATTAGGTCTTCGAGTTTTCAATCTCTGCTAAACATTTGTAATGAAAAAATAATGTGTTAACGATAAGGATCTAAATGGAAAGTGATTAGGTTGATATTCCAAGTCATCAATTAAATTGGGATTATTCTATAATTATCCTTAAAAAAATTTTTCCATAATAATTTTATTTTTCTCTATTGCATATCCACGTAATCATATCACAACCCATCACATGTCCCAAGTTTCTAGAACCTTGGTTTGGCGAAAGACATCATAATCTTGCCTTGATAATAATGATGATAAATAATAAATAGAAAAGTGAGTAAAATATTTTAGTTTATTTATTAAATGAATTAAAGTTTGAATTACAAGATTAAAAATTGGTTTTTAGGTTACATCATATATATTTTTTTCAATTTGTTTTACATCATTTAAGTACATAAATTTTTAATTTTTACATCAAATTCATTTTTAAAAAATAAATGTTACATCATATTTCTCTCAAAATTTTATTTAATAAATATAAAACAAGCTTTCTGAGAAATATGAGGTGACAATAGTATTTTAAATATATCCTTAGTGATAATATCACATTAAAACTCACAATACCTCATTAAAGCTCATAAAATTGTATTAAGACTCCTAATATCACATTGAGCCAAATAATATCATATTATGACTTATAATACTCCATAACTTACTTTCACAATAAGATGATTGGACATTCACACTTAAATAAATCTATAAATGATAAGGCACGCTCATTTCAAGAGGACAAATTCTTGTACTATTATTCTACCTTATTGAAATACTGACTTAGATATTAAAATAGACATGATGGTGTTTCCTCCATCTTGTATAATTGATATTATTTCTATTTTGTAAGTCTTTCCATCAATACTTTTAGAGGCTTGTTATGATGTAATCTGTATCTTTCACAAACCAATCTGGTGGATTACTCTAAAAAGGTATTTGTGTGTTTAATTTTAAATATAAGAAATGTGATATAAAATATTTTTAATTTTTAAAAGGAACTTATTTTCTTTGATTATTATAAATTTAAATAATAAAAAATTTAAATTAAAGCATACAAATAACATATGACTCTTTTACTCTATATAAATAAATAATTTTATTGCAAACAAGTTAACAAAATTTTTAATAAAATATTTTATAGCAAAATAAAATGGAATGGAATACCCCATGCCATTGTTTGGAGGATCTGAAGGTACGAAACGATTACTTAAATTAAATAATAGATAACGTAACCCAAATCACAACACGACTTTGGCGCCTGGCGGGTAGGTAGAGATAAACAGTCATGAGATTCTTTTTCAACATTGAATTCGGATTGGATTCTTTTGATTTTTTTCATTTTATCAATTTTTAATTTTTTAAAAAATAATTTTTAAGAGATAATTATGATATAATATTAATGTAATAATATATTAATATATTATCAAATTTGACTATTAATTTATCATTGCACAATCTGTTAAATTTAATTTAAAAAATAAGTTTAATATATATTTAAATTTAATAATATATCAATATATTATTATATTAAAATTATATCAATAACTTACTATAATATCTTTCTAATTCTTATATTAAAATTTACGATGTTTTATTCAAGACATAGTATTTTAAGTTAAAATTTTCGCATTTAACCTCTGTTAAATTTATATCTTATATGTATATATAAATAAGAATGAAAATGTAAAAATGGAAGTATTTATATAAATTCATATATATATATATATATATATATATATATATATATATATATATATATATATATATTCTTTGGACATCCGTGGAAATTCCTGTCACACTCACTTCGAGACTCCTAGACGTCAAGTCAAGTGCACTTCCAGTGCTCATTTATTTTTGTGCGGGGTTCGCATGTTCTTGGCATATGTCCACACCGACTTCACCCTCTGCTTGTTTCGGTGGATTTTAGAGGAGAAAGAAAAATAGGGAGTAAAAAAGTACACTTTTTCCTGTTTGGTTGCCGTAGAAAATAGGGAAGAAGAGAAAGAAGAATTGATTTCGTACGGTGGAGTCGACATATTTTTGTTCTCCACACAAATAGGGAGAAATTACTGGCGAAGTTGATACAGTGAATTACATCTTTGTCTCTTTGGCTAATTCTGCAGTTGTCACCCCCATCTCTTCTGCTTCAAGAAGTTTCGACACACCCTTTAATCGTAAGTAACACATTATTTTTCATCTTCCTCCTCCGATCTCTGCTCTACTGATTTGAATGAAATTTTTTTGAGCCTGTTATGTACTCTATGTTAATAGTCACATCTGCGATTGCAAAATAGCCACGAGTTGTTGCTGGCAGAGGGCCTTCATCACTAATCAGAAATTCTGTCAAACAAAAATTTGCAGCACAGCGAGCGAGAAGACAATGAGCGTGGTGGGACCGAACCCACAGCGTTTGAATTTTTGATTGGATATGGCATTGTTGTGTAGCTTCAACTCGTCTTTGGAAATTGGGGTGCGGTGGATTAAAGAAAAGAAAGAAAGAGAGATTGAAGCCATAGCTGAAGAGATTGAGAACCAGGAGACGATGCATCAGTTTCCACAACACTAATCTTATCCCCAAGATAGTACAGTGAACGACTATTTTGAGCTTCGTTTGTCCTAGATATTTTGGGGGAAAAAGTTAATTGGAAATTAGGAAGCTACATAATAAAAAGATGATATCTTAATTAAAAAACTAACAATAATTAAAATTTTGATTAATAATAATTTAATTTTAATAATATTTATTAATATAATAATACAAAATAAATACACAATAAATTAAATTTAAAATGAATAAAATGAATAAAATTAATAATTTGATTTTTGAAATTATAAAATATTAGTAAAATATTTCTCAAATATAAAAAGTTAAAGTTTTATTTCTAAATAATAGTCTTTATATATATTTTTCTTCTTTTATATAATATTTTAAAAATAAAATTATTTATATAAATTTGTATAAATAAATGAATTTATAGTATGAGTTATTATTTAGAAATGAATGTCACATAATATACAATTAATTTGTATAAAAATTTTTATATTATATTTTTTACTTAATAAGTGGGTTGATATAAACTTTATGCAAGTTTGGAGTATTGCTAATGTAATTAATTTTATATTTTATGTAGAGAGAGTGTCATGGATATTTTATATTAATAAATTTTATTTCCTTTCAATTTTTTAATTTACATTTAAATGATACAAAAAAATTAACCTCCTATATCTTTCTCCTTTTTCTTCTCTTACAATCAAATGCAAAATTTTCTCCTTTATTTTCTTTCTTCCCTATTTTCTCCTCTAACTAAGCATAGTTAGGAAAAATAATTTCTCTTCACTTTTCTTCCTCCTCTAATTTCTTTCTTCCCTAGTTTCTTTCTCTCCTATTTTCTACTCTATCCAAGCAAAGGCCAAGGTTTTTGTTTTTTTGAAAAAAAAATTATAATTTTTTTTATATATTTTATTTAAATAAAAAGGTGGCATATTATTCTTATATTTTATTATTAAAATAAAAGATATTTAGAATCATAATAATAAAAAATTATTTTCATTAAATTTTTTATATTTAACATAAAATATATAAATTTTTTTATCATCTTAATAATATATAATTATATTTTTATTAAAAATATTTTCTATCAAAATAAAATAAATGTATTCATGTGCGATCTAGTGTAGTTCCATTGCTTTGTTCATTTATTATTGGCAAGGGTTGGGTGAAGTTGTAATGGCATTTTACTTGGCCATAAAATAATTAGATATCAATTAAGAAAAAAATTTGTACATGCATGGACCTGTGGTATCCTTAAAATTTTAAAACACAGGGCGTTATTATAAATTCTTAAATTATTATATTAAAATTATTTAATCAAAATTATTTATTTTTAATGAATATTATTAAATAATTTTAATCCAATGATTTAAAAAATTATCACATCATTTTAGATTTTAAAACTCTTGGGGTGTCATAAAATTCACCATATAGTTATAATTAATAATAAGTAAAGAGAAATTAATATTGAAATAAGATTTAAATTAATGACATTTTTTATATCTATGTCTATATAGTATTTCTTTGATTAATTCTAAAAAAATAAATTATGTCTAATTATATTTGTTATCCTATGTAGTTTTCATATCTTATTATTCATTTTCACTTTCATATTATGGCTACATCAGCAAATATGGAATGCATGAAAAGTAGGGTAAGAAATAAATCAAACCAACCTGTAAATCATTCCTATTTTGATATAAAAACCGATTCGAGCCTGTAAATCGTTCGTGTTTTGATTCAAAAACTGATTCGAGGAGTTATTCTTGTAAAAAATAAGTTGAACATGAATGTAAAAAATTAATTAGATCATCAAATAAACATTTGATTCATGAATCAATTCAATTAATTAATTATATATAAATATATTTTAATAATATTTATGAAATAAATTATGATATTAAATAGAATATTATGTATTATCTAGTGTATTTAAATGATTTTAAATAACACCTTTTAAATTATTTTAGATTAAATAAATTAAATGAGTTAAGTTAATAAATTATTAACAAAGTTGACTTGGTTAATTTTTATTTAGATTTGCTTACTTAAGATTTTAATTTATTTAATTAGATCAAATGAGTAACCAAGCTAAATCGAATAGTAGATGAGCTTAATTTAAAATGAATTCAAATAAAATTTTTTGATTCATTTGTATAAGAATGACTTTTTGAACTGAGCTAAATTTATTTAAATTGAGGCGATCAGATGATTCATAACTTGAGTTGCATTCACACCTGGTGAAAAGTGAAATCTTGTTAAAATAAGATGGATTTCTATTTCATGTAACTACAGTGGTATAGCTCTACCTTTAATGATATACAAAATATTGTCTTGTATCAGCTACTTTTTTATTCAAGTTTTTTTGCTCATTACTAGAATTTTTGCCATTACATTCTCGATGGTCATGACACTGTGGAAAGTTTTTGTGGAAAATGACAAGAAAAAGCAAATAAATGGTGCCTAATAATATGCGTTTCTTTCTTATAACAAAGAATCATGAAAAATTCAAATTATCTTGTTTTCCACAGTGATAAGCCATAGGAAATGAAAATAAATTACATTCCTTATAGCTACCATGTTAGATGTTCTTGTGGCTCCTCTTGTGGGAAAAGCCATGTGAAAATTAATTATATATGCTGTGTGCATTACAAAAAAAAACATCATTTAGCGATGGGATTTTCCATTACTAGTTGCAAGAAATCCTAGTATAAATGAAGGATAAGTCATTATTGAAAATTGTGTCAATAATTTAGTGATGAATTTCTTGTTCCTTTGTAAAATTCTTGTTCCATTGTTACCTTTAAAGTTATTGATGGAATTGTTGTTGTTAAATGTTTTATTTTCTAACTCTAGCAACGAATTGTTCTGTTGTTATTTTTTATTCCATTGCTAATCCTATAAGTAATTTGGATAATTGATTATGAATCTTTCATATTTAATGACAAATATTTTGAATCCATCGCAAGATTATTTGCTAAACTAGAGAATTTGTGAAAAATTATTAGCATTGTTATTCATATATCTATCTTTAATTGGGAAAATTTAATTTAATTTTTTTTTGCTATTTTGTATAGCAACCCTTGCAACAAATACCTTACGTACACACAATTGAACAATTTAAATAGTTTTGACAAACATCTTTCCAACAAAATATGGATAATCATTTATTTATGTAATGTAAAAACTTTAATAAAAAAAAATTGAATCTAATATGTTAAAAAAAAGAATATAATATTCCTATCATTGTCCAAATGTATATGGCTATAACTACCATCATTGGGTGCAACTTTATTATCACCTTTCCTCCTATTGAGAGCGTGACTTATCCAAAGGTGGCTCTAAGATACCAACTTTTTGAATATCATCCAAAAGTAGTGGTCATGGCAATTAATATAAGCTTGCTAAATGGAAAGCTATTATGGTTGGACTTTCATCACCTAATTATACCATGTAATCTCATTTTGTGCCTCCATAAGCTCCTCATTCTAGCAATGGATACAACTTTTATAGCTCGACTACTAAAGACAATCCAGCTACAGTAGATAATGGCTTTGTTACCTTACGCATCCTCAAGCCCATGTCATAAATGCAACCTTTTTTGTTTTGACTTTTGGCTGTCTCCATCCATATAGTGGTTTAATTAATATGAGTTGAGCTACCTTATCACACTTAACCAAAGCTTGAGAAGAGTGCTCCTCTTGCATCCTAGAATAATCACCTTATAGAAATAAAAAATTTACATAGTAGTGAAATGCATTTTATCAAGAAATGAAATTAACCACAGTAGAGCTTAAGGAACAAAATTTTACCCAAGTTCTATTAACTCGATGATCCATAAATTCCATGGTTCCCTTCTTATTCACATAAGTCTATAGGAACACCTTCAGATTAGTAAGTATGTAACCTAGTGCCACGACCCGATTTCGACTATGACTGGTGTGGATCCTGATACTGGTTTTCATAAGCCTTAACACTTTTGACTCTTTCTATCTAATAGGAGTTTCCAAATTCCAGAGCCACTTAAGATTTTATTTTAAAATTTTTGTCAAAAAATAGATAGAATCTTTCTTATTTTTGGACACTTCTTAAGGATTACACACCCTAAAATACAAAATTTGGTTATTTTTCAAATACGATAGAATCAACATACACATAACACTATACAAATCTTAAACTTATACACAAATAACTAATGGATCAACAACTTTCTAATCTTAAATGTTAATCTTAACTCAAAAGAATCTCCAACTAGTATATCTTTTCATAAGGTAGTCTTGATCATCTATGAATGCAATAAGGCTCAAAGGCTCTTATTTTTGCTTGAAAGCATTGAAAATAAGACGAAGTGAGTTACAAGAACTTAGTAAGTATATACCTATTAGTATTTTACAAGGGGTCAATTTTATATATAATAATAGATTAATCATATATTAAATTAGAAAATACTAGCAAACCCAATTTCTATATTTTTGAAATATGTGAAACTATGTCCTGAAGTGAAAATCTACCTACATATGACTTAAACTTTGTTTCTTATATCATAGTCATAAGAGTCTCAATTATCTAACAGTATCTAATATCTTATACTATCCATTCCAGTTAGACATCACATTCATAAATAGTCATTAAAGCTTAAATACAAACAAATCATCATAGTCACCTAAGTCTTTGCATGTTAAATAGTGATATCCAATTACAAGTAAAGTTCTAGCATTACCACACATCATGTAATTATTTAAAATAATTGTGCATGTATTCATCTTTTTGATTTTCTAATCATTCCTATATTATTCCCATATGGTTTGCCAAGTCAACACTATATCTTTCTCAACTATTCATTAGGAATTCTCTATCCAGCTCTTAGATCATTTTTATATCCTTCATAACTGTTTGCTAAGAATTTTTCATTCAGCTTTCAAAGCATTGCTCTATTATAGTTCACAGTTTCCTATGTCATTGCTTTAACATAATTCACAATTTCCATTGCCATCCATGGAAAAACTTGTAAATAATAGATATATGAGAGCATGACTCTCGTATCATAATTGTTTATGAAACTTCAATGCAAAGTGGCTAATTCATCACTGAATAATACCAAGCACACAATAATGCATGAGTATACAATAATGCCATTATATTCTCTAATATGGCCATAACAGATATCATTGAAACTCAAATCATAATTCATCATTAGGTACAAACATCACTATCACACTTACGCTACATATTTCAATCCATTAACATTCATAAATATAAAATCTATACTATCAATAAAAGAAATACAATTCACAATACTTAAAACCATTTTTTTTAAAAATATTAATATGTGGTAAGATATATACTCGCCTAGTGGTGCGTATTCCCCACCATGAAGTGGTCTTTTTTTTCCTAGTTAGAAATTATAATGATAAATTATGAACACTAGGTATCATTTATGATATTTTCAAATATCATAGTTTCTTTTTAAAATCATAATATTTTAATATTATACTTGATCAGCTTCATTTATTTAGTAATTTAGACTTATGAAATCAAATCACTTAAATACTATTTTTTTATAATATAAATATAATCAAGTATACTAATGCAGCCCAATATTTTAGAGTCTCCGATCATTATTTCACTAATGTTATATTAATTATTCAGATAGGATGATAAAATGAGATTTACTAAACTAAGCATCAAACATTTAAAATATTATAACCTTATTCTGTATGAATATCTCGATTGTCTTTCTTTAATATTTTACAATATTAAAATCATGTTTTTCCTCACATATCTTTTTATATATAAAAAATGCTTTAAAAGTGGCTTTTCTAAAATATACAACTATTAATAACACTATAAAATAATTTATTCATGTTAATTAATCACTTCACAGCTTAAAAATTATAACTTTTATAATCTATTATCAATTGTTTCAAGTATAAATATATGGGTTTTCCAAGTCAGTTTCCAATCATCCAAGATTATAAGATGTAATATTTTAGAAATACCACTAGTATAATGGTTTAATAGTCTATAACATAAAACCTTCATATATATATATATATATATATATATATATATATATATATATATATATAAGTATTAGCATATTATCATATTTCCAATATACATGAAAATATGGATTTTTTGAGGTCAAATTTAAATCTTTCAAAATAATGAAACAAAACATCTTATTTTAACATTTTATAGCAAAATGATTATATTTTTATCATGCTTCATCATATATTTCAAATATGTATAAAATAGATATCTTGGATTAACTATTAAATCATTATAAAAATTGAGATTTTGTGATATAATCTTACTCACTATCATTAGAAGAACTCAACCCAATTTGTTGGTGTTGGAGTTGGACCAATTGCTAGAAAAAAAAGTAGCTTTTGACCTACTGTGCTCTTAGAGAAAACTTGCCACCTTGTTGTTTCCTAAGGCCTTGTCATGCCTAGTAATAGTTGCTCGATAAGAATCACAGAAGGTGGCAAAAAATTGTGCAATACGGTGGCTTGATCTGCTACTCAGTTGTTTTTCACAATTGGAAAAGGAAAGCTAAACAGCAGCAGCTTGAACGATGGCCGCAATGCACATGAAGTAGAACCTGCAGTGGTGTCGCTCCAAGGACGCTGGAGTGAAGCTAGGAAAGAAAGCAATGGCAGTGTAGAGGAAGGTTGAAAACGAAAGGAAAGATAAAAAAAGAGGAAAGGCGATGGGGAGCTAAGAGAGAAAGGAAGCAACAACTAGTCATATAAGAGGGAAAAGAACCAAAAATTAAGGGTCCATTTGTTTCAAGAGAAAATAGAATTTTTAGAAAATTTCTTAAGAAAATATATTAGAAAATAAATTAATTTTCTATTGTTTGGTACATAAAGAAAAAATATTTTTTGGTGTTTGGTGCATAAAAAAATTTAATTTCATTTAAAGTAAATTAAAATTATTTACTTTAAAATTATTATAATTTTACTTACATTTTAAAATAAGAATTTTTTTAATAAAACTTTTATTATTCTTAGTGCCTAGTAGTGCAATGATGATTAGTCTCCAATAATAAAATATATATTAAATGCATTACAAAATTTTATACATGAATTTACATAATTAGTTTAATTAATTATTACAAAATATTATATAGTAAAGCATCCATCATGAGGAAGAAAGAGAGAATATTTTAATAAATATTACATAAAAATATGCACCCAGACTTTAATAAATAAAAATACTTTTTTATAAAAATAGAATAGAGCATCCATTATGAGAATATTTAATAAATAAAAGTAACTTCTGCTTGTGATTACGATTGCGTAACAAGATGAGAAGGAAAAAAAGGAAAGCTTGGGTTCAAGCACAGATGCATTGAATAATGAGAAAAATGAATTCTATTTTTTAAAATAGGAATTTGCTTTCCCAAAAAATAATATAACTTTCTGGTTGATTAGAATTTATTTTCTATTGACAAAAAATTTTCAATGTCTAAATAGGGGAAAGTTAGAAAATGAATTCCAAAAATTTATTTTTCCCCAACCAAACAGATCCTAAAAAAAAAAAGAAAGTCAGTGTTGTCATGAGAGAGAGCTGAGAGTTATCATCATATATTTTATTTATTATATATTTTTTTTAAAGTAGGTTCCAAAAATAATGAGAAAGAGAGGGGGAAATTAGGATGGGTGAGAGGGGGAAGCCGTACATAAAAATAAATAAAAAAGAGGAGGGAGAAAAGTTGACATAAGTTAGAAGAAATGACTCCATACTCTTTATCTTTTTAAGCTCATCTTTATCATATAATCTTTACTCTTCTTTTTATCTCAAGTACATCTTAGCCAATAATTTATTTTAGCAAACTTATTTTCGTGAAACAAAATTTATTTAAATTCCTATCTCAAGTAATTTAAATTTCCCCTAATAAATACATATGAATAAATAAATATTTATAATAGTATAATAAATTTTAAAAGTCATAAAATAAATATTTTAACTTTCCCTAACTTGCAAAAATGATTCATTCATCATAAATTTCATTTCATAAATCTTTTCACTTAAAATCATTAAAATTATTTTCAATTAATGAGAAAATCCTTCTAGAAAATATTTAAACCAACCTCAAGATGACCATATAAAAAATGAATATATTTCCAATGCTATCATGGATATCATTTTCAATATTCTAGAACCATTAATATAGAAATAATTTTTAAAAATCAAATATTAATTGAATAAATAAATAATTATTCACAAGTATCAGAACTTATAAAATTTTAACCTTAGAATATTACACCTAGACTACCTACCTATAAATTTATACATATCATAAAATAATGATAAGTTAGTATGGTTTGCACATGCAATTAATATTAAAAGTAACTAGTGTTATTAATTTCTCACCATATTTCTCTTGTGCTTAGATATAGAAATTGAACTATTAATATGCAAACTCCCTCTAATAGTAAATATCATGTTTATCTTGTCAACTTTGTACTTTTTCTTGAAGTCATCATCATCCTACTTCTTTTTGAGATCATAAAAAATATCACTGGCCATCCACTTGGGCTTTTTTGCTAGACTCTTTCTTATTTGATCCATCATACTCTTATAATTTATAATAGCCTTATAGGCAAAATTTTATTAATGATGTATATAAACTTGGGCTTTTGCTTCTACATGGCCTATAACAATTAAATATTTCAAGTCAAATGAGTTTTAATTGGAAAATTAAACCATAAATATAAAGTTGACAATCTAGAACCTATATTCACTTGCTAATCATAAAACTATTGGCCTTTAAGGCCTTTTCAGCGTAAGGGTTAGTTATATAAGGCAAGCTTGAATCAACTTTGTTATGTCTTTAATGAGATTAAGGGTAGACCTAATAATGAATCTATAATTAAATACATCAATGCAAAATATAAAACTACAAATTATGAAAATACTAACAACAATCATATCATCAATGTTAAATAATATTTATAAGTCACCCTCTAGATGCACCCAAACCTTATCGGGTCTTTACCCCAAGATAAAACAGGTGATAATTTTTGACAAATGGCTTGTATCAAAGCACTTTCCAAGGTAGGATATTGAATAGGCTCTTGAATAGAAACCTAGGTAGCAATGTCTAGAATATGAAACTCTTGCTCAATTGACTAGCATCATGGCTATTGGCTATTAAGTGGTGCTAATGTAGTAAGTGTAGATAGTGTGATACTCCGAATGGCACAAGATGATGGAGTTATCGTGCTATTACCATGAATTTTGAGCCCATGATCACTCCTAGAAGAAGTCTATCTACTTCCACATGGTGAATATAGAGTAACCTACAACATTTAACAAATAAAACTCAAAATAGCTAAAAATTTCCAAAAACTACCATTCAACCATTTAACAAAAAGTGTGTATTACAACATATAAAATTCAAACCAAAATAACTATAAATTAAAAAAAAACTCAACATTTTAACAATTCATTGCATCAATTCAACAAATAAAATCCAAAATAGTTAAAAAATATTATAATTTATCTTAAATGTGTGACCAATATAGGAAGTCAGTAGGTGTAACTACTTATTAGCTTTTCTATGCATGCATCTAATACTATGTTATATATGTAATCATGCTTTTCAAAGAAAATAAAAGTGTTTAGTTTTTTCCATTTTTAAAATCCATTAAGAAATGATAAAGTATGATATGATATATAACTACTTTAACTGTCCTTAGGGTTTACCTTGGCACTAGAAATCTAGAGTAGGCTCTTTCTATCCTACTAATAGTAGCTAGATACTTAAAGGAAAAATTCCTAAAGAAAGCAACAAAGAGAATGGGCTTCTATAAAACTTAGTGAGTGTAGATGATAATCAAATAAGAATTCATTAAATCTTCTAAGGGAAATCTAGATTTTTTATTGTAATGAAATAATAACACTCTTATGCCTGCATCGAGGAAGAAGTAAGAACTTTAGATAACTAATCTATCTATCAAAAGCTAACTATAATCGTATGCAATAATACGGTTATTTTTTGAAAGTTCATAATTCATTCATAATGATGCACTAATATTTGTTAATAGGCATAAATTGAAATAAAATAAATGAAAGCATATAAATTCCTTTATGACTCACTATCACCCTTATCCTTTCACTAACTCAACTTTGTATTTTTAGGGTCTACTTTACCCTTTCATAAACGAGGCTTGTAGATCTATTGCATAATGTCACAACATTGCTATCAATAGCCCCACATCATTCTAATTTATTTCACAATTCATAACATAATATAATCATTCGAACAACATATCAATTCTAGGTTTATAGTACAACATTCAAAATAAATTATATATATACATATATATGTACATGGCTTACCCTATTCGAATATAATAACAATAATTATAAAGCCTTATCCCATTAAGTGAGGTCGACTACATGGATCGTATGACGTTATTGGGCTCTATCAAAAATTAGATTTTCAGTAATATTATTCATCAACAAATCCCTTTTTATAACTTCCTCCAATATCCATTTTGTCTTCCTTCTACACCTTTTCACAGGTTAAATGTCATGTGATAAACTCTTCTTACTAGTACCTCCAATGACCTTCTTTGTACATGACTAAATTACCTTAACTAATTTTCTGTCATCTTCTCCTCAATAGGTGCCATGCCAATATGTCCTTGTATAGTGGTCATATGTATTCATTTCGTATCTTATCTTTTCTTGTATGACCATACATTCATCTTAATATTCTCATTTCTGCTACCCCTTTTTTTACTTTTATTTTTCCTTTAGAGCCTAACATTCACTACCATAAAGCATAGCTAGTTGTATAGTGGTATGATAAAACTTCCCTTTAAACTTAATAAGTATTTTAAGGTCACAAATAATTCCATATGCCTTTCTCCATTTTAACCATCCAGCTTGTATCTTATGTGTGACATCTCCATCAATTTTCCATTATTTTGTAAAATAGATCCTAGATACTTAAATTTAGATACTTATGATATGATATGCTCTCCAATTCTTACCTCCAAATCATTTCTATCTTACTTCTTGTTAAATTTTCAATGTATATACTTCGTCTTACTCCTACTTAAGCAAAAACTCCTTGATTCCAATGCTTGTTTCCAAAATTCCAATTTATAGATAACCGCTTCTCGTGATTCCTTAATTAGGACTATATTCTCTACAAATAGCATACATTTAGGAATAATCTCTTGTATGTCCCAAGTAAGAATATCTAAAACTAGATTAAATAAGTAAGAACTTAAGGTTGAACCTTGACATAGACCTATCCTCATAGTAAAATCTTTTATCTCTCTTTTAAGAGTTCTTATATTTGTAGTTACTCCATTATACATGTCCTATATAGCCCGGATATATGCAATATGAACTCCTTTCTTTTTCAGAGCCTTTTACAACACTTCTCTTGGTACTCGATCATAAGTTTTTTCTATGTCAATGAAAACTATATGTAAGTCTCTTTCTTTACTCCGATACTTTTCCATCAATCCTTGTAAAAGATAAATAGCCTTTGTTATAAACTTTCTTAGCATAAATCAAATTAGTTCTCTATAATCCTAATCTCGTCTCTTAATCTATGCTTAATCACTTTTGCCTATAGTTTCATAGTATGGCTTATAAGTTTTATTCATCAATAGTTTGCACAATTATGGATATCTCCTTTGTTTTTATATATAGGTACCAAAATGCTCCTCCTCCACTCATTTGAAATTTTCTTAAACCTCAAAATCTCATTAAATAACCTAGTGAGCTAAAAGATACCTTGTTCTCCTAAAAATTTCTAAACTTTAATAGGAATACCATTAGGACTAATGATTTTACCATTATCCATCCTCTTAAGAGCTTCTTTTACCTCTCCTAACTCAAATCCTATAATAATAAGCTAAATTTTATTTGTCTTCTTGGATTTCTAATCCTTCCATATCCCTAGTCACTCCTTGCTCGTCATTGAAAAACTTATAAAAGTACTACTCTCATTTCTTTTTGATATCTTCATCTGTAAGCAAAACTTGTCATCCTTCATCCTTAATACACCTTATTTGATCCAAGTCTCTTAATTTCCTTTCTCTATTTTTGGCAAGCTTATAAATCTTTTATTCTCTATTTTTTATTCTTATATCTCAGTAGAACTTCTCAAAAGCTTTAGATTGTTTCTTGTTTACTGCCTTTTTGGTCTTATTCCTAATGGTCAAATACCTTTCCTAATTTTTGGCATTGTCACACACATATAAAGCCTTAAAATATTCCCTTTTGATTTTGATCTTTTCCCATATACTTTCATTCCACCACCAAGATTATTTATCTCTTAGTCCAAAACCTTTTTATTCACCAAAAATTGCCTTAGCAACAATCCTAACCCTCTTAGCCATCGTATCCCAAATATGGTTGGCACTTCTTTGTACTTTTCAATTATCTTCCTCCAATAATATTCTTTTAAAAGCCATTTATTTCTTATCCTTGAGCTGCCACCATTTGATCCTTGGATTTATAACTTGTCATCTTTTCTGATTATGAGTTTTAAAATAACATCTAGGACTAAGATCCTATGTTGTGTAGTTTGGTTTTCTCCTAGAATTACTTTACAATTCTTACATATTCTTCTATTTAAGCTCCTTACTAAAATGAAATCAATTTGTAACCTTAAAGTTCCATTCTTTACGTGATTAGATGCTCCTCCTACTTCTTAAAACTAGTGTTTGCAATCTTGAAATCATATGCTACTAGAAAATTAAGAATAGATTGCCTCTCTTTATTTAGTGCTCCAAAACCAAATCTTTCATATGCTTCTAAAAATTGTCTTGCCTTACTACCAATATGTTCATTTAAATCCCCTCCATTAATCCTACCAAGTTTCTTTATACTGACAATATACAAAAAGAAGTATGATGGATTAAACATCTATTTATCTATCTTTCTTTCTTCTTCTTTTGGTCAAGTTAGGTAATGCTAGCTTATAACCCTAGTGGGGGCACTTCTCTTCCTTTAAGTTGTTTAGGCCTTCAATAGCTAACGTAAAACTTTGTTGAAATCTTACATATGGATCACACACCTTATTTGAATATAACATAGAATTAAATTCTCTAAGGCTTATGAATAAAAAAAATAAAGTTATGTATTTTCAAGTGCCTCAAAATCACTTTGCTTGGTTACTAACTCAATTTACTCTCCATTATTTGTATTTAAAGTTATATGTTTTTATCTTACATATTTAAAAGGGTTTAATACTATATAATACTATAAAATACATGATATTATAGTGGAATAGAGCAGTAAATGACTATATATTCAACTATGGGTGTTTAAAGAAGAATCATAACACCTCTAGTTAATTATATAATCAATTAGAAGGGTTAAGAAAGCATCTTTGACTAATTATAACTGGCTATGTAGTTGATCATTACTATCCAAGGAGTAATCTTGGCTTGCATGGTTGACAATGCTAATTTAAAGAACCTCAAATGCATATAATTAACTATATAATTAACTATCACTTTGTTAATTACAAATTTTTTTGAAAAAAATTATACATCCAATGTTTTCAACCTCTAAATCCTAAATTTATCATACAATATAATTACCAAACCTTCATAAAACATGTAACTATAACTCTTAAACAATAAAATACATTAATCAAACTTTAATTTTTAAAGCATAAATCATCAATTCATTTAAGCTCATTAAAAACCTTATAAAAGCCAAAACTAAACAAAATTTTGAATTTAAGTTAAGATTTCAGTAAAATGGTACTCACCTTGCTTGAAAGAGGCTCTAAATGAAGAAGTTTGTAGGTTTCTGGCTCTTATTTAACTAAAGATAATTAAACATAAGGCTAGGGTCTAAGTTTCCTCTTTTAAGCTAAAATACTTGAATTCTATTATAGTTAAAGAAAAATTTGGATAAAAGCTTAGGAATAATGCAAGTATAGGAAGTCTTACCTTGATTGTACAAAAGGTTGGATGAAATTTGGCTTCTTTTTGCTTAGATGAAGAAAAAGAAAAGGAAGAAAAAGAAGAAGATAATGAGAGGAGTAAAGGTAGGGATTTTGTTAAAAATAATAGGTGCAACTAATTTAGGGAGGAAAAATGGAAAGTGAGTTAAGGTCAAATTTGGAAAAATACCCTAAACTTCATTTATGTTGAGTCATTCAACCCTAAATACCTTATCCTTTAAACATTTTGTTCCATCCACTTCTCCTTAACTTATTCATACAAAAACTCTTATTTCAAATTCAATCATATAATAAATAACAAAGATTTTATTCTATATTTCTTTATATTTATTTACTATTCTTACATAAAACCATTTTAAGTTTTAGAAAGGTGTAATAAAAACTCTAATACATATTATTCAACCATAATCAATAAAAATTAAGAAAAAATTTGAATAGACTTACAAATGTAAATTTCCAAAATTGAATAAACTTATGAGCATAAATTTGCATTGGATTTAACATTTTTTTAAACAACTAAATTTCAATAAGTTTTAACATGATCAATATGTAACTCATTTCTAGAGAGCAGATCCTTAAAGGAATGAATTAAAAAAAATATGAAGCTATACTTACAAAAAGATTGGCATCACTTGCTAAGTTACCTTGATTTATTTAGAATTAAAAAGACTAAAGACAAATAATCTAATTGAAACATATTCATTACATAGCATGCCTAGAAAACAAATAAATGATTGAGTTACAATAGTAGCATAGTTTTGATCAATTTTCAATGTCACAACACTAACCTCTCTTACTATTATTTATTGATAGCTTAAGCATTATCAATAGAAGTATCATTCAGAAGAGGAAAAAAATATGCATTAACATTATTTAGAAAAGAAGAATGATTAAAAAAATCTAGAAAACAAATTGATAAGGTTAATTCTTAATTCACTGTGAAATTGATTTGGATATGAGAAATGTTAACCCTAAAAAAAAATTAATGGCACAATTTTAATCCATTTTCAATGTCACATACACGAATATCCATTAGTATTGTTTATTCATAACTTAATATTTTTTTCATTAATATTTTGTTCATTGCTTAGCACAGAATTGAAATTAAAAATGGAAACAAAAATTAAAGAATGCAAATAACAAGAGATTAATAAAATTCACAATCAACAAAGTAAAAATAACTTAGAAATCTAAGAATTCATTAAAACATTTTATAAATTAAATTGAAAATAACTACAAAATCAAAGAAATCATCATTATGTTTAAAAAATTAAGTCCAAAAAAGATAAAATTGAAAAAAATACCAAAATGCTAGCTATTTTAAAAAAACTTAGTGATTAAAATGGAGATTGAATGGTAATGAGCACAATGACGATGGTAGACAAGTTTAAGGAAGATAAATTGAGGTGCAACAATATTGAGATGAGGGGGAAGAAAGGAGACGAAGAAGGGAAAAGTGAGGAATTGACATCAAGCTTTGCTAATATTTGTAGTTTATTGATGGAGTTAGTGATAGAATTATCTATAAGTAATATTTTTAAATGTAATGAGGTGTTTTTAAAGAGCAATGAAAGTAGTGAAGGATTTTTTTTTAAAATTTTATCACAAAATCCATTGTTAATTTTTCAAAATGTCTTATCATTTTGCCAAATTTTTTTTCAACTTTTTGTGCCTTTATTTGTCACTAATTTGAAATATGAAATTCAATCTCATTATAAAATTCATCAATAACTATTACATTGAACTTAGCGGTAGTGTGAGTATGTCGATAGCTAATTCTATTGTTAGTTTATCTATTAATTTTAGTAATCACAATATTGATGGCTTCATTGTTACTAAATCTATTGCAAAACATTTGCTACTAATTTTTGTTAATGAATGGTAAAATTTTTGCAGCAAATAACATTAAATCTCTCATTTTTTATTTATTTTTCTTCTTTCCTCAATCACTTCTCCATTTTTTCCCTATCATTTTCATCATTGATTGGGATCTATTCTAACCATTGACCACATTTTTCATGTTTTTCATCATTAAGAAGTCTATTTTACCTATTTTTTTTCAATATTTTGCCTAAAATTTGCATTCTTCCATTTTCAATGATTTATGGTGTATATTATATGGTTTTGCTATTTTGGTAGGTAAACATATGATATATATAGTTCTTCTTTGTTGTTTGGGTGTATGTGCAATATTTGGTTTATTTGATTTTCAATGTTTAATGTATATGATTTTACTTATCTATATATCCTTATTGTGATTTTTAATGTTTAGTGTATTTGATTTTTAATATTTGCTTATCCACGTGTCCTTATTATTTTTATAATTGTATATGATTTTCCAAGTTTACTATTTGGAATGCTTATATTGTTAAGGGATATTTAGAAAAAGGAGAAAATATATGGATGATAAAAATTGGAGGAAGGAAATGTAGGCAAAGCACTTCCAAGAAACTATCTTTAGGATAGTAATTTCCTTATTTAATTGTAGATGGTTTCATGGAAATTCTACCTCTAGGATATAATGTTAAACTGAGAATGGAAAATTGCAATTCTCCCATTGTCATTAGCTAGAATCAACCCAATAGGAATGTTAGAAGAAGACGCATTCTTCTTGTTGTAATAAAAGAAAAATACTAATCTTATTTATAGAGTTATAATTATCTTTTCATGAAAAGTCGAGTAAATAGACAATATTATTAAATTTTTAAAGGAAAAAATTTGCATTTCAAAAGTTACAACTTCTTGTCTTAAAAATTATAATGTTACATGTCAAAAAACACATATTTTTATTAACACTTATTTAAAATAATTTATTAGTTTATTAGGTAATATAAAAAATCATAACAATCCCCCATTTATTACTATTAATAATAATAATAATAATAATAATAATAATAATAATAATAATAATAACACAATACTGAGACATAAGAATTTATTAGGTATTTATATAAACATGTCCAAGAGGCTACCATGACTTGAACTTTTAGATTGAATATGTATCATAAAGATAACATATTCATATTATGTAATGATTCATGACTTTACAATTGTAGCATGCTTTTTATATGGGCCTCATGCTCTTCTTGGCTTAGCAAGTATATCTCAAATCTTACAAAATGATACTCAAGAAACAATGTCTCACTTCTATCATTGCAAAGGTAGATTCATCAAAATTATTCACAATTACTTTAGCACTTCACATAAGCTATGAATTTGCTAAGAATAAAAGTTTAGCCTTTCATGTTATGGAGATAATAAAGCATTAATCAAATATGAGACTTCGATAGGAATAAATTTACCCCACTACTTCTTAAATATTAAATGCACTGGAAATGTAACATCATCATTGATATTTCAAAAACATCTTTAATTAAAGCTACTTTTGAACTCTCATGCATAAAATTTTCAATTTAATAAAGTCAAGCTTATAATTGACATTAATGTGATAGAGTAGGATCTAACTAAAATTATTTCTATTAGTTTGGTTATAGTCGTCCACCTTTCATGGTTCTTATAAATTTTCACTTTCCTCTAATTTAGGTTTAATAAAAAATCTATTAGCATTCAATCTCGAGGTAGGTACTATATTTTACCTTATCTTAATTCACTATATGTATTTATATATTTGGAGATAGGTACTACAATTTATCTTTTCTTAACTCAAGATAGATTGATATTTATATATTTAGAGATATGTTCTATAATTTACCTAATTTTAATTCACAATATATAGGTATTTACATATTTAGAGATAGGCACCACAATTTACTTTATTTCTACTCATAATAATAGTTATTTAGATTTATCTTTCATTTACTTAGAGAAGAAGTATACTTTACATTTTCTTTACTTTTTTCACGCTTACAACAATATTTATCCATTTGCATTATATTCAATGCTTGTTCAAATGTATTTGCATTACTTTCTCAAAAGAAATATTATAATATTTATCTACATATTCATAATATATAAATTTTTAGAATAGTATTTTACGCTCATACTGACAATTAATATTTCATAGAAATTATTGAACTTTATACATCAAATTTTAATTTCTTATATAGGAATATTTTTTATCTTCTTTTGTACAGAAAATAATTGTATGATCAATTCTTTATGCAACACTTATCATACAATTTATGATACTTAAATATCAATTTATATTAATCATACAATAATAATAATTTCATGTTATCTAACTCTTAACCCTTTTTTTATCTATTTACAAATGTATAAGATATTATCCACTATATTTCTTAAATTATATACCATAATAGTGACCTACATGATGTAATGTTAAATTCATTTAATTTATTATATATCACTATAAACCAAATGACCAATTAAACTCATAAGAATACATCATGATTATTTACATATTATACTTTAAATTGTTAAGAGATAGTGAACGTGTGTAACATAGATGATAAACTCCTTAAGAATTACATATAAACTTGCAACAAATCCACTTTAGAAATTTCCTTCTTATGGTTAGGTCTTTTAAGGAATCTCAATTGTAATTATCTTAAAATTACATCCTACATCTTGCAATTCTTCTTTAGAAAGTAAATTGTATACAAGAAATAATATAATAAATTACATTCATGTGTATGCAAGTAAAAAAAAAAATCATTTACAAAATAGTAAATCATAACATAATAAATCCAAAGAGAAGGAGCACATTGATTTGAAGTATATAAAATTATATATACAAATGCACTCCTTGTAGATTTACAACTTCCTATTGGATTACTTTCTTTATAAGGCTTATTTAGGAAAACCATAATATAGAAATCACATAACAAGACAACATCAAAGAAATTAAATGGAATTGTGAAAGTAATATTTAGTAAAATCACAAAAGAGAGGCATCATTAAACTTCTTGTTATTAATATGCATCCAAAATTGAAAAAAACTAAATAAACAAAATGTATTAAAGATGAGAGAAGGAAATGTTGCACCACTTAATTTTGATGTTAACTTTTGTTGCATCCTCAATGTAGAAGAGTCACTGATGATTTCAACTTATCATGATTTGAATAGATCACTTATGCAACTTGTTTTTGAACAAAATCTTTAAGTCTTTGTAAGTATATATTTTCACATAAGAGATGATTTGATCTTTGTATTTCAATAGTCTTCTTTGACACCCTTTGCAAGCATAAAGCTTCTTTTCAAATCAAAATTGTAATTACTAAATTATATCCACTAAAACACAAAGGACTACATAATTCAGTTCAATTCAAAGATTTATTAAATCATTTAAAAATAATATAAAAATTAAATATAAAAAAGTTCAATAAATTTAAAATTTAAACTTACCACTTGAATTTTCAATGAATTTTCATTTAAAATTCAAATGTATGTAAATTCTTTGTCCACCTAAATTCTATCTCTTGCCAAAAAATCCATGGTAATCATATATACTTAAATTTCTTCCTCCAATGTCTTTTACAAACACATTATCATTGAATTCTTTTTTTTTAAATTCTTCCAAAAGATGTTGCCTTTGAAGTTTTCTCCATAATTTGAATTTTATTTTTGGAGAAGAATTACTATCTTAAATTATTAGCGGACATTCCAAAAATGGAGAAAAATACATGGATGGTAAAAATTGGAGGAAGGAAATGTTAGGCAAAGTGCTTCTAGAAAACTATCTTTAGGATAACAATTTCCCTATTCAATTGTAGATGACTTCATAGAAATTCTAGCCTTAGGATATAATGCCTAAATAAGATCAGAAAACTACAATTTTCATATTCTTATAGCCAAAATCAACCCAATATGAATATAGGAGGAAGACACATTCTTCTTATCGTAAGAGGAGAGAATAATAACTCTCATGAAAAGCTATGTAAATAAACATAACTATTGAATGTTGAAAGGGCACAAATCTTCATTTTAAAAGTCATAACTTTTCATATGAAAAATTATAACTTTTGTCATAAAATTAATAAACACTTGAGAAACAACTAAAGAAAGATATGAAAAAGATAAAGGAGAATTATAAGAAGGAGGAGAATATCTGATTCAACTATATTTAAAATGATTTATATAACTTATATTTATAGGAAAATTTGATCAAATATTATAATTTCATAATGATGATTCATAAATAGAATTAAAATCTAATAATTAACTATAATAAGAACATAATGTCTGATCTAATAATTGACCATAATTGAAGTATAATGTCTTATTTATACACATCTATATTTAATAAACTTAATAATTATTTATAACACTCCCTTTTAGATGTCCATATAAAGAAGTACCTAATTATAATATACAATAGGATATTGCCTCATTAAAAATCTTGCCAGGAAAAACTAATGGGATAAAAACCATAGAGAAGGAAAAAGTGTATAATGCATATTAACTTCCTTTTATGATAACATCAATTAAAATCTTTAAATCGAAGAACTCCAATATTATGGACTAACTTTTCAAATATAGCAATTGAAAGTGCCTTAGTAAACAAATTTGCTAGATTATCACTTGAATGGATTTGTTGAATATTTATATCACTATTCTTTTAAAGATCATGAGTGAAAAAGAATTTTAGTAAAATATGTTTTGTTCTATCGCCTTTAATAAACCCTTCTTTTAATTAAACAATACATATAGAATTATCTTCATATAAGATAGTAAAGATTATTTTTTCAAAAGATAAACCACAAGTCTCTCATATGTGTTGAATCATAGATCTTAACCAAATGCATTCCTTGCCTCCCTCATGTATTGTTAGAATTTCTACATGATTAGATGATGTGGTTATTATAATTTGTTTTATATATCGCCATGAAATAGTTATACCTCCATATGTAAACAAATAGTTTGTTTATAATTAACCATTATAAGGATTAGATAGATTTCCTACATCTACATAATTAATTAGCTCTAACTTAGGTACATTCATATAAAATGAACCCATATCCATTGTACCTATAAGATAATGAAGTACATGCTTAACTCCATTTAATGCCTTTATATAGGTGAAGAATTATATCTTGCTAATAAATTAATGGTGAATGATATATTAGGTCATGTATGACTAGTAAGATATATTAGTGCTCTAATTGTACTAAAATATGGTACTTTAGGACCAAGTAGTTTTTCATCTTTTTCTTGAGGTCTAAAGGAATCTTTGTTCATATTTAGTAACCTTACAATCATTGGGATGCACAATAGATGTGATTTATCCATATAAAATCATTTCAGTACCTTTGCTATGTAAGCTTTTTTATGCATAAAAATTCTATTCTTTAAATGTTCAATTTAAAATACAAGGCAAAGATTTTTTCTTCTTAGGACCTTTATTTCAAATTCTTTTTTTTAAATAATTTATAACTTTTGAAAGCTCTTTACGAATTCTAATACATTTAAATCATTGACATAAATAATTATAACAACAAACTCATTCCCAAATCCTTTTATAAAAACACATGGACAAATGGGGTCATTTTTGTATCCTTCCTTCAATAAATATTCACTAAGGCAATTATATCACATGCATCTAGATTGTTTCAAACCATAAAAAGATTTGCTCAATTTGATTGAGTAATCTTTTCAAGAATTTGAATTATATGCTATGGGCGAATTAAAACCTTTAGTAAGTTTTATGTAAATATCATTATCAAGTGAGCCATATAAATAGGCTTTAACAACATCCATCAAATGCAAATCGAATCCTTCATGTACTACCAGACTAATTAAATATCAGAAAGTAGTTGCATCCACCATAGGTAAGTATGTCTCTTTATGATCAATGCCTAGTCTTTGCAAAAAGCCTTAAGCAACAAGGCCTTATATCTTATAATTTGACCATTTTCATTTTGTTTTCACATAAAAATCCATTTATATTCAATTCACTTTACACCTTCTGGTGTATGAATTATAGGTCTAAAAACTTCTCTCCTTGCAGGAGAATTTAATTTTAACTCAATTACATCTTTCCATTTTGATCAATCATCTCTTTATTTGCATTCCTTAACAGACTTTGGTTTGTGATCTTTATTATAATTTATTATATCACGTGCTACATTATATGCAATAACATCATCAATGTTGACATCATTTCAATTCCATTGTATTCCATTTATGACATAATTTATTGAGATCTCTCTATTTTCATTAATTTTAAGTACTTGAGTTTCTTTTAGAACTAAAATAATAATTTTGTCTAGGGACTTTTCTTGAGTCACCACGTCCATATCCTTGATTTGACCTGGTTCTTAGCTCTTTTTCTTTTTCCAGGATTCTTATCTTTGGAATTGATAGGACTATCATGCTTCATGAATGCATTAGATTCATTTGTAATAGTACATTGTCCGATAAGGACATCAATTTTAATTGGAGTATTAGTAGCTAGTATATTTCATTTGGTCACTTTTTTTTGTCATTGAATGCATCTGGCAATTTATTAGCTAAACCTTGCAAATAAATTATCTTTTGAACTTCTATTTTATATTATTTTGTACAAGGATCAAGATGAGATAATGATAATCTAACTAATTTCTTTTTCCACCTACTTATTCTTTCTTCTTAATGTTAGGAAAATTGATTCATCAAAATGACAATCAATAAATCTAACTGTGAATAAACCCCTATTGATGGTTTAAGATATCATATTATAAGTGGAGATTCATATCCAATATATATTCCTAATCTTTATTGAAAACCTATCTTAGTTCGTTATGGTGGAATAATTGGGACATATATTGCACATCCAAAAAACCTTTAAATATGAAATATTAGGTTCTTGACCAAAAGCTAATTATAAAGAGGAGGACTTATGATAGCTTATTGGTCTAATGTGAATTAATACTATAGCATGCAAAATTATATGTCCCTAAATAGAAATTAGAAGTTTTGATTTCATAACTAATGATTTAATGATTTTGTAATTAATTTAAGACACTTAATAAATGATTTTATAAGATCATTTTGTGTATAAACATATGCTACAGAATGTTTAACATTAATTCTAATAGACATATAATAGTCATTGAAAGATTAAGAAGCAAATTCACCAGAATTGTTAAGTTATATTTTCTTAATTGGATAATTAAGAAAAGGTGCTTGTAGTTGAATCAATTGAGCAAGTAATTTTACAAATGATAGATTGTGAAATGATAACAAAGACACATGTGACCATCTAGTTGATGCATCAATTAAAAAATATAAAATATCTCAATGGTCTACATGATGGGTGAATTAATCGTATGCATTTAAAAAATATAAGAGATTCACTCTTAATTTTTACCGATGATAGTTGAAGTAGCACATGAAAATTTTTTAGATTAGAGAATTTACTAGCTCTTTAATGGACACCCACATAAATTTTCAATCATTTTTTACATCATAATTAATCTAGGATGGCCCAATAGATCATATCAAACAATAAACTTACCATAATTTGTAAACTTCTAGTTTATGATAACATGTGTTTCAATGGTACTAATATGTGTAAGTAATTTTTCAAGTATGCATTTGTTACGTGAGATTATACTAGTGATATAAGGATATTCAATATTTCCTTCATTTGTTGTCTCGATATGATATTCATTTTGATAGATATCCTTAAAACTCAATAAATTTCTATAAAACTTAGTAGAATATAATGCTCTATCAATGTGTAATTTTCTTTCTCTAGGTAATAAAATATTAGCTCTTTTGGAGCCTTTAATTAAATTTATAGTACCAAATATAGTATTAACTTTGGCTTCTTGCATTACTAAATAAGAAAATATTTTTATCCTTGAGAATTGTATAAGTCATATAAATCTTCATTATTGACATTGTTGCTAACCAAAAGAACACTCATACTTCAAAATAGAAATATCAATAATCAATACAAGAAAATACTACTTAAAAAATGAAAGAATACATTTGAAAAGATAATAATATTAAAAGTAAATTCTTTATTTCTTTAGAAAATACACTAAAAGCAAAATATAAGAAATTTATTTTCGGACATTTTTATCACCAATTAGGTGATCAATTTTTCCATCAGGATTAATAAAAAAATCAACAACATTCAAGTGAGTGAGCTCAATATATCCATGATTAGAGTCAGCTTCTTCACATGTAAAATTTGTCTTTATATTTTTTTCTTTAACTGATTCTTGGTAAAGGTCAACAAATTGCTTTGGTACATGATGAATACATGACCAATGACTTTTGCCACCCTAATGATATCATATGTTCTCAATATGTTTGTTATTTTGCTCATCTTTTTCTTTATTATTATTTTCTTCATTTTTCTACTTTTGTGGGAAGTTGAGTTCTTGGTATAAGAACTATAACCACAATTATGTGTATGACGATGACCATGTGCATGACCTCGGTCACGGATACTACTATGTCTATGGTTATGAGTTTATCCATAAGTAAAATGATCATGTGTTGTTACATTTACTTTAGAGAATAGAACAAAGCTAGTCAGATGGGACTTATAATTTTTTATCAAAAGTTTATTATTTTATTTAGCCACAAGGAGACAAGAAATTAACTTGAAATATTTTTTGAAACCTTTTTCTTAATATTTTTGCTATAGGAGCAAATTAGATGAATGGAAAGTGAAGAATATTTTTTCTAACATATCTTTACTAACAATTTTTTCTATACATGATTTCAGTTGAGAACTAATTCTAAAAATTGCAAAGTTATACTCATTTGTAGCTTTAAAATCTTATAACCTTAAATGCATCCGCTTATAATGGGTTTTTGGAAGAATGATAGTTTTCTAGTGATCATATCTTTCTTTTAAACTATTTTAGAGAATAAGTAGGTCTTTCACCATAAAATACTCAATTTTTAATCTTTTATGGAGATGGTGATAAAGAAAAATTATAGCTTTGGCCTTATTTTGATTAGATGCTTGATTTTCTTCTTTGATAGTGTCTCCAAGACTATTTACATCTAAATAAATCTTAACATCTAATACCTAAGATAAATAATTCTTCCTCATAATGTCAAGAGCCACAAATACAAGTTTTATGAGAGTTGACATTTTAGTACTACTATATAAATATAAAATAAGTTAGGTAACATCCAATGTTATAGAAATAAAATGATAACATTAGTATGAAGATAATTACATTTGTAATTTATATACTCAATTTATAAAATATAGTTTAAATATATAGGATATGAACAAGTCAATAGCAAATCAGATATACATAGTTTATACCCAGTTCATGAAGAGTAGATGTTACAGGAAGGGGCAGAAAGGTAAACCATTAATCAAATTTAATGAAAGGAACTTGATGATGTAGATAATCATAATCTTTGAATCCAACATTACAAAGGTAAGATGGATGCACAAAAAGTAGAAATTGATATCAAAGCATAAGTGTAAAAATAAGGCTCATATAACTAAGAAAATAAAAGAATTGAACCAATTTAGTTTTTTGCTATGAGAATAAGGATATCAAATTATTCAAATAGAACAAAAGAAAGGGGGATCATAAAACCTAATAATTCTAATAGAAAAATAAGATCTTAAGAAAGCAATCATACCTTTAAAATGAAATAACAAAAACTTGGAAAAGAAAACTTAGGAAACCAATCATGTTGATGATGTATTATGAAATTAATAAACATTTAAGAAATAACTAAAGAAAGATATGAAAGAGATAAAGGAGAATTATGAGAATGAGGAGAATATCTAATTCAACTATATTTGGAATAATTTATACAACCCATATTTATAGGACAAATTAATCAAATATTACAATTTCATAATGATGATTCATTAATAGAATTAAAACTTAATAATTGACCATAATAAGAATATTAAGTTTGATCTAATAATTGATCATAATTGGAAATATAACATTTGACCTATGGACTTCCACATGTGATAAACTTAGTAGTTATTCATAATAACTTTACATTTCAAAAGGCACATCCTTTATTAACATTTTTAAATAATAATTTATTATTTTATTAGATAATACAATAAATTACAACATATATGATATTGTTATGTATGGAAGATTTGCTTTATATGATTTTTCCCCATTTTAGAGCATGCCAATGCATAGGAGTTTGCTATAGGAATAGAGGTGTTTGATATGTATATATGATTTTGTTGTGTGTGCAATATTTAATGTATATGATTTTGAATATATAGTGTATACGGGTTTGCTATTAGGAATGATTTTCCATATTGTTGAATATGATTTTTGTATGCATATACTTACATTTTTATAAATACATAGAAGCTTTTACTTTTAGTATACATTGCATTTATATTAGTTTTGCATAAGATTAAGATTTTTTTTTTAAAATTTAGTCACTCTTAAATTTGTTAAATTAATTTCATGTACTAAATCATAGAACTTATATGCTCCTATAGACCCAAAATGGTAGGCATAATGGTGTTAAGGGGGTGGTAAAATCATCCCAAAAAAGCTTTTATTAATCATACGATTTTGCATTTGGTTAGAATAATGAATTGCTTTATTGGCACTGCAATTGAAGAAGCCCCTATTGATCAATAAATTATCTTGAGGAACTCTCTGTGGATTACGAATATGATTGAAGAAGCTTATATCGATTGAGATTGAAGTTGCTATAGAACATGTTTAGTTGGAAGAATAGTTAAAGAAGCCCTTGTTAATTAGGATTGATATGAATGTAGCACGTGTTGCATTAAAGGAGCAATAAAAGAATCCCTTGCTGAATAGGGTTGTAGCTGAAGCGATACGCATTAGTTTGAAGTAGGAACTGAAGAAGCCCTAACTAACCAGAAAGATAGTTGATAAGAGGAGTTGGATCACCTAAGTTGGAGGAGTGACAAAATTGAAGAAATTTTTGTTGATCACGATTTGTATTTTTTTATAAAATTATAAATAAGTTATAAATTGAAATATGTAATTACAAAATTAAAATTGTATATCTAGTTCATTTTATTTTTATAGTAATTTTATTAAACATATTTATTTATATATTTTAATTTTTTAGAGTTTTTCCACTCAAAATATCATTCGAAAATTCAGATAACCAATTCCCCGCAGCTTGGGAACAATGAATTTTCAAAGAATAAAAAAATAAAAAATTGCAAAAGTTTTGTACCAAGAGGCGTTGGAAAAAATTCTCACATGAGTTGTCTTGATGACTATGAGATTGTGGTAAAAGCCACAAAAAGCTTATTTAACAATGAAAACTAATTATTTCCTAGAGCATAGGTTGTGAGAAAAATGATATTTCCAAATAGCGCCTTATAGTTAGAAAAAAAAAAAAGAGATTTGTTACAATATTTGGTACAATATTGATATAAATATAGTTACAGCATGGCAAATAGGAAATAAGATAAATTTATTGGACATAAGAAGGTCATGCTTGAGCCTTCATCGCCATTAGTAAAAAATGGATTTAAAAAAAATTATAATATAAATATTAAGAGCAGAAATAACATGCAAGTGCTGTGTTTGACACCCACGACATATGGTTCACGTTTTTTAGAGTCATATTTTAGTAGTTAATGATCTTTTCACAATTAATAGCCGATAGATTTGGTCATTCTATATATGAAAGGCATTCGAATTTGGAATAAAATAAGCAATATATAAAATTGTGGGCAAATTACTTCAAAAACTCTTGAATTTATATTCGTTATTTAGTTTATGCACACATCATGTCAATAATGATGCTCCTAGTATTCATAAGCAAAAAACAAAAATATCCTAAAATATTAACTTATCTGGTACCCACTATCCTTCATATGAGATATCAGATTTATTAAACTTGGGAGAAAATCATTCTTGCTTTAACTATATATATCTATCTATCTATATATATATATATATATATATATATATATATATATATATATATATAAACACTTACTATAATTATACAAGTGCACATGAATATGCTCTAAAATGACATAAACTTGTATCACGTCAACACATATTTAGAAGTTGATAAATGTCTATATGAATTAGTTCCTCTATACATCTAGCCATTAATCGTGTTGAAATTATTGACTATAAAATTTCTGTATTCATTGTGGAGTTAAACAAGCATGACATTTGTTAACCAGTGTACCAGTGAGCATCTAATTGTGCTGAAAACACAGTATTTTCGAAAATATATGTATTTTTATTTATTTTTTTATCAAAAATTTGTAAAAAGATTGATAATTAATTAAAAAGAAATATATAAATTTTGAAAATGATATATTTCAATGCAATTAAATGTTCTTTAACCAATGTCATGACGGTACTGATTAACGTGATCCAACCATAATTAATTAGGAGGCCAAAAACTTTGATATTATTTAAAATATAGGTGGAGAATTAGTTATCTAAAATTTTTAACATGTGGCCCACAAATATGAACAAACACAGTTAATTTTGTGGCTGCGTAGGATCAGCTTTTCTGTATGGAAGTCCTAACCTTAATTACTAGTTTTGTAGAAATCATATTTATAATTATACATTAAGAATAGTTGATCTAAATGGTTAGAAGTTCAATCTTTTTAAGTAAGGTTTTGGATTCAAGTTTAATGAATTGAAAAAACTATTGCTAAAAAAGTTTAACCCCATATTGAGTTTAGCCCAACTTGACTTTGGATTAATTAGGATTCAATGAAGCTACCGAATACTAAGGATCCTTAGATAAAAATAAAAATTATAAATTTACCAATATCAAGATATGTCTAATGGATGATAAATCTACAACCTGATTAACTTTGTGTTTAGAAATGTTTGATGTCGAGAAAGCCTTCATGAGGATAACAAATTATTTAGAATATTAGCAAATGTATAACAAAATATAAGCTAGAATGTACACAAACAAAGAACTATATTGACATCAAGCGTGTGTTTGAAAACATCATTTGAACATAGATTTATACTCAAAATTAGACTATGTTTATTTAATTTGTTTGGGCAGAAAATTAAACCAAGAATTTTCTTTTTATTCCTTTCGACAGCAACTACCAAACTGAATACATTCAAGAATTATTCCTATATTGGTAAGATTTTGTGGGAGAAATATATCCAAAATTATCTTTATGTTTTGGAATATTAATTGAATATATATATATATATATATATATATATATATATATATATATATATATATATATATATATATATATATATATGTATATAACATCATTTAAGAATTTGATATATTGAATTTTTAACATCTTAAATAATGATATTCTTGAAATTATATAAAATTTTTATATTTAGTGATAAAATTTTCAAACTATTAATTAAATTTAGTACTTAAAATAATAACTTATTTAAACATTATAAACTTATTACTTATAAATTTTGCACTCAAAATCTAGTGTCGAATGTTTCAATATTTTAATCATATCCTAAGTTGAAAGTTTTAACTAACAAAGACTCATTTGAGATGGCTTTTAAAAATACTCTTTGATCATCATATTCTATTAACGACAAAATTTTAATGTCAACTGATATAATGTATTATATGATTTTAAGGTTCTTTAACTAGGTTTGTATAAGAACACTATCGGTACGTTTAGGAGTTAAAAGCAAAAAAGAAGGAAAGACAACAAGAGATATGGAAGGCAATGGAGGAAGAAGAACAAATGATTTAATTATTTCTTTCTTTTTTTTTTGTTTGAATGTTTGGAAAAAAAAGAAACCCGTCTATAAACTTCTAAATTGAAATATGAAATGATAAATGGCGAAGGGCATTGGAGGACTTTAGACTAGAGGATCATAAGTTTCCATTTTTTTCCCATTTTAATCAAAAAATAAAAAGAAAGTTAGGACTTCAAGTATTAATGGTTTTTTATTCTACTTCATCTAAATATAACATTGATGTTGATTAATGATTTTATTAAATAAATCTAAAGTAATTTAACCAAAGTCAATATGGTAGTTGGTGTTAAATAATGGGGTATATATTCGAATTCTTGTATGTTGATGTTCATGCATAAGTAAGTAAATAGAAGTCTTTCTTAGAATCAAAATGCAATTTATTCAACGCATCAAAATTAGTTGTACTAAAATTTTGAAAATGAGTGTGAAATTATAATTAATTATTTATACTTAGTAATATTAAGATCATCAAATTGTGGATTTAAATTTCATTGAAATAAAGTTCACATTGAATTTAAATTTAATTTTATGTATGATATGGACCAAATTAATTGCACCTATTTTCAAGTTTAAATAAGTGGAGCTGGCTAGTTCAAATTATGCTGCATATAAATATATGAGAAATAACATTAAAACATAATATGTCCAACTTGATAGTTTTTTTTTTTCCCTGACAAAATTGAGTAGATATAACATGAACCAAACAAAAAATGGAAGCATATCTCTTAAGCACGATACCAACTTTAACAAGAAGGTGAAATTAAGTTCTCCACATGAACCATTAAAGAAGATTGTTCTTTCTTATTCTCAATTGCATGAAACTCCAATGACCTAAGAAATATTTCTTAGATCATACCACTACTAGAAAATAGTGTTTTTCTTGTAGCAAATTGTGAAGAATATTAATTTACCATAGTTTTTTTTTGCAAAGTGTAGTAACCATGGAGAAAATATGTGGTTAAAAATTTCTATGTGACGTGATCCCACAAGTGCATGGGTTTAGTTGAGTTATAGTATAAAAGATATCATCTCCACAGGGATTGAATGTTGAATACTAACTGAATTTCGAGGTAAATTATCTAGGTATGCCGATTGATATTGAGAATTAAGGGTAAAATGTAAAACAGAGCTTAATTATCAAAAAAGTTTATTTCAAATGAGATGGAAACGTACTCAGTTTAAGGGTTCCCTTGTACATTTCATTATGGAATGAAAGTAATCCTCTAACTTAGTTTACTGTTAATTTAGATTGCTGGATTACCAAAAATAAGCTATATCTCATTGCAAGGCTACTAGCTACTAACCAAAAGATTAAGTGCCCAGAATTTCTCTAGTAATCACTCATCTAGGTTGCATTAACATTGCTTTAGAATCCATTCTTAGACATTTCATCCTATGCAAAAGAATCCAATTAGCTTAATTCCTAAGTCTAATTGATATTCTCAATGATCATGCAAGGTCCGATTAATTAATTGGTCATTCCAACCTAGAATTAACTAATCTATCACACAAATCCAATATTCCAGAAGTATTGATTTGTTCAAGTACAAAATAGCATAATCAAATCATTAATTAACAGTAAATCAAGCTAGATTATATAAAAATCAAATCCATAAATCCATGAACAAGTTTACCCCTAGCTGAGCACTAAGGTTTAGTGTGAAGTCATTACACAATTAGCAGAAAACAGAGAGAGAAATCAAACAAATCATGAAGCTTTACAAATTTCTTGCTTGAATCTTCAATCCTTTACTTGAATCCACGGTTAGCAGTTGCCCTTGGTGAGTTTTGGTCTCCTAGGGTTTCTACTCACGGTTCCCCTTTCTAATTTTCGGTTCTCCTCCTCCCCTTTCTGATTTTTCGCACAAAACTTATATGGGTAATGTACACGGGGTGTGACACGGCCTGTGTTGTACACCGTGTTTCTCTGTGAAGGCTGGTCAGCATGATACACGGGGTATAACACGGCCCATGTTGTACCCCGTGTTTTTCTGCGAAGGTTGAGCAACATGATACACGGGGTATGACACTCCCCGTGTTTACCTTTGAAGTGAAGGGCATTATGGTACACGGGGTATGACACGTCCCGTGTTTACCCCCGTGTTCTTCTCTGAGCAACTTAGTGAAGCTTCGAAGCAATCCAGATAGATACACGGCCCTCCACACGGGGTTCCCATACCCCGTGTTCTTTGCCAGGTGAGCAACTTTGCTTCGATTCTCCATAATTCGCACGGTTTTGACTCCGGATCCTTTTCTAATGCTCAAATGTGTCACTCCAAAACCTGAAAACAAAATATCGAGCATCTAAGTATCCTTTTCAATTAATTTTGCACAAGATACTAAGTAAATCAGTGATGAAACACATAAAATTTAAGTACAATTGTGCATTTATCACTATGCAAGTGTTTTTATTTTTATTTTTGTAAAATCACTATTCACATGATGCAACAACCATAGGAACATTATGATATAATTGCAAATAGACGTTGGGTGTTTAATAAATTATACATCAATTTTCAATTAATATTTAATCGAATATCATTATATATTAGTTTTGACATCAATTATATAACCATCATGAAGAAACCTTATCATGTCAATTTTTTACTTAAAAATTAATGTCTTTTCTGACATTCTACATTAGTTTTTACAAACCATGTAAACCTTTAACAAGAAATTGATGTCTTTTCTTTTAAAAATATTTTATTCTTTTTACATTTTTCATCAATTTTTAGTAAAAAGCAACAAAAAATGTTTGCATAATATTATTTTCTTACACCTTTAGAGTTTTAGAATTTTTAAATTTTGTTCTACAAAAGAACAATTAGATAATATTAATAGCAATAATTAAAATAGAATTTGTAAGGGAAAGAGATAATTGCAATAACGAAATAGGAATGAGATATTAGGTAAAATAAAATTTAATAATTGAGTGAAATTTGGGAAGATATTTTTGTATAAACAAAATGTAGAAATGCTAATAAAGTATAAGGATTAAAGGTTATAAGCGATTAGAAATGAGTATGTGAGTATAAAGGAGATTTAAAATATTACTCCGATTTTGCTCCTATAACTATTTCCCTTTTATCCTTAAAATCAACAAATTTTTACTATCATCCGACTAAAATCCTTAACTATCTCCTTTCTCTTTATCTCGTCTCATCTTCTTCCACCTCCTTATTCATTATTGCAATTAAGCCACTAAAGGAATCAAACTTTATTACTACAAAATAGCAAATATACATTGAGTTTTTAAAGGTTTACACATCAATTTCATACTAACATCTAATCAAGCATCATTGTATGTAAGTTTTGATATCAATTATTTAACTACTATAAATAATAACAATAATCTCAATTATTATCTTGAGAAAAACCTAACATCGTTATGTTTGAAAAATTCAAAAAATAACTTTAGACATTGATTGTTTATGAACAATTAATGTTTAATATTAATTATTCCACTTCAATTTCTATTAATAATTGACGTGGTATGTTATACCCCTATCCTAGTGCTGACCTTTTCCCCTTATTCCTCCCTAAAAAAGCACTCTTGATTCCAAAACCTACAAATTCAATGGGAATTCATTAAAATTTGATGCACGAAAGAGCATATTTAATATAAATAAATAGTATATAATATTGTTGAATGCTAAATAAAGTGAATAAAATCAAATTTCTAACTTGTACAAACTAATAAAAGATACATCAAAATGAAAGACAACAAAATATTGTCAATAATGAAACTAGAAACCAAATAACAAGAACAAAAAATAAAAAAAAATAGATCCTTACTTTTATGTTTGTGTTTTTTGAAGGAGTGCACAATCTCACATATTTAATGATAAGCTAACAAAGTTTCATTCTTAAAAAAAATTGGTGAGTAAAAACATAAAGTTGAAAAGAATTATCTTTAAGTTAGAAGGCAAGCATATCTTGTTATAGAGAAAGAATCATTTTAGGATTAGAAGTTTTATACGATGAAATTTGCAACTTGCGCTAGAGCAAGAGTTTAAACATTTATTATTAATAAAAAAATCAATATTTAAAAGATAACAATGTGACATTGTAATAAAAAAGAGTTTTGATGTTAGTTATTAAAAAAAATTGACCTTTGTAGTATAATGATGTCGTCATGCCAATAAACTTACAATATCATTTTTTTTAGAAATAATTGATATTGTAATATAATAAATGTTGAATCTTTATAAAAAAAATTGACATCTTTTTACATATATTATTTTTTTAAAAAAAATAGTAAAGATAATCAATTAAGAACTCTTAAAATAAAATTATAAACAATTGTCAATTGTAGAAATAGATTACAAATGACAACAACTACAATATCATATAACAATTTGCAATTGTAAAAATAGAATACAATTGAAAATAACTACAAAACTAGATAGAGGTTGATAACATCAAAGACAATTGTACGATCTAGCTTTTTTCTAAAATTTTTAAACTCTCATATATATACATATTAGAATACAACAAGTTATAATAAATTATTTACAACCAAAGCATTATCATTAAGTAATTCACAACAAGTTAATTATAACCATTGATTATGGTTGCAAATATCTAAAGCTATTCTAAGTAGTTCAACTCCTAAGCTAATGAAATACCTTACCTAAACCTCTCTTATTTCATCAAGCTCTTCTGGAGTGTATGCATTACTATAGAATTGCAATTTACATTGATTAATAGATGTTAATTATAGCATAAACTAACATTTATATAAATATAGTAGCATTTTTTAAATTATTGAAATATATAAGATAATGTATATAAAAAAAATGATGCCTTTTGTTACATATTGACATTTTTTAAATTTCATGGAGGATAGTTAACTTAGAAATTAATGTCTTTTTATTGAGGTCAACATGTTTAAAAAATAGAAATGATATTAAAAAGTCTATTCTATTATAACTAATATCTAAAATGAATGCAAACTATTATATTTGAAAGGAAAAAATACTTAAGATGTTGGTTATTCAAAAAATTAGTGTTGAAATTAATTATTTGATTCTATTTTTGTAATTACAATCAAAACTTTATACATCTATTTTCTATCAATCCAATGTCATTTATTTAAGATATTGGTTGTCAAATAAGAAATTGACATGTAATTGTTTTATCTATATAAATTTCATTTAGTCTTTTATTTCTTATCACTTTTGTTTTTTGAAACTCACTTCGCTAGCATCACCTCCATCATCAAAATTTATCTGGTGAGTCCTAAACCTCCTTAATGTTCTTTACTGCACTCAAAGTTAGCTTTACAGTCTTTTTAGTCATCAATAAATTTTTAGGTACATTTTCCTCTCTTTTTTGTTGTATTATAAATACTAACAGATTAAATTTAGCTTTGTTTGGTTAGCATGTATATATTTGTATGTAGAAATATTATGACAATCTTATTCACCATTACATTTTGAATTGTAACATATGTTGTGTTTCATGATACTTTCAGGGTTTAGTCATCCTCTAGACATATGGTTATAATCATACTTTATTTAGTGGTAATGTCTCTACCATTTTTACTTATTACCTTTCCCATTACATGCTATGGTTTCTTTTTTAGGGTGTAAGATATATTATATATTACTCCATAATTCCTATTTGCTTCATAGTTATATAGATTAGCAAACGAGTAAATAAAGCATGATGAGTAATGTAATTTTATTTGAGTTTCTTATCATGCAAGTTATGTTTTTTGCCATATAATTTAGTGCAACATTTGTTGTAAGTACTAATCTTATATTTGCTACTTTGTTTATCATTAAGTAATATTAACTTATAACTTCTCTTATGTATCATTATTCATGATTGACACTAATTTTTTTTACCAAATCTAGAATATAGATCCTTCTGGAGAGGTAACTACCTTTACCAATGAAAACATAAAGGGTCCCATAACTTTGAATGGCATTATTGCAATGCAGTTTAAAGGTGAGAAATTATATATTGAGTTTGATAAGAAATTGTAGTTAGATGCAGAAAATCATCATAATATTCTAGTTATTTTGGAATGGCTATATGGTCCAAAGTAGCAATAGCTATATAGTTTAAAGTATCAATAGTTATTCTTATTAGGAAAAAAAGTCCCCCTAGAATTGAAGGATAACATATAAGAGGAGATCTTGGTTTGCATACTTAATTTAGATAGATTTGTGCGATATATTTGAATAACTATATTTGTAACATACTCACATATAATTTGACCTTTCTTTTAATTTTTTTAGTAGAGTTTTTTTCATATTCCAAACATAAAATAAATACATAGAAAAATATTGTTGCATATGACAACCCTATGGAGGAATGATGTGCAAGATTTTATTTATATTATTTCTTCTTATTTTATGTCTCTTAGTATGTTACATATTCATAATTTTATCAAATTATACTTTTTATGTGTTTGAGTATTAGTTTTCCAATATTTTGAAATTGTTCAGTTAATATTGGATTTTTACATTGTTTTAGGTTTTTAGATATAACTTAAGTTCTAGATATTGGATTTAGGTGATATTTATATCATTAAAAAGATTAAATAAAGCTTTACAACTTTCACGTTTTGGTCAAAGTTTTGTTCATTTGTTTGGAAGGTTAAAATTATCCACGAATTTGATATTCTATTTCTGTCCAAGCAGAACTAGTCTTGGTTTTTAAGTCATATCTAGAGCTCCAAAAGCCCAATCAAGGTGAACTTAATGCCTAAGGTTTCCTAAGATCAAACCTACAACTTTCATGTTTGTCACTTAGTGGAACTATATATTTTTTAGGGTCTTACAATAGCTAGAAGTCAAACCTAAGAGATTTTACTACAATGACTCTTATGTTTTATTATTTTGTAAATTAGGATCTAGGCTTTTAAAATTAGCAAAGCCCTATTTTTTGTAACTAGAGGAGATATATGATCTAGGTTCATTAGGTTTAGTACCATAGGAAATCAGATATAAAGTTTCTTTGCCTCCAAAGGCAAGAAGACAATTCTATACAACTCTAAATAGCTTTCTTCTTTTCTCCAAGTTTCTTCTTCTTCAACCTTGGAAGGCTAATTTTTTGATTGATTTAAGGAATTTAAGGCTCATTTTTATTTGGATTATGAGATTTTAAGTTATAATATTGAAATTTTCTAATTGATTTTTCATTTTCCTTTATTATTTGTTTCAATTATTTGGAATTACATGAGTTGGACACTAATTTAGTATAATTTATGTTCAATCTTATGATTTCTAATATCTACCTATTTTTATGTTAAATTGTGGTTAGTTAATCATTATTATTCACATGAGAACAAAGAGTTAAATGATTAAATAAGAGGTTTTTAGTTTAATCATTCAATTTAGCTAAATTCTATTTTCAAATCAATTTAGATTTAGCTTTATGGATTATAGTGGTTAATTGATTCTACTAATCTAATTTGATCAAATCCTAGATAGTTATCTAATGTATAATTTGTGAATTATTATAAGGGTTCTAGGTAATTCTAGGTTGAAAAATCAATTAGAATTATCAAATATGATGTAATCTGTAATTAATCCACCAAAGAGCTCTTAATTCCTTAGATTAATTATGTTTTTATGTTAATGTTCTTTCTATATTACTTTTGCATTCTATTTTATTTAATGCATTTTATTTAATTTTGAATTAAACCTTCCAATTGTATTTTATTTCTATCAATTGAATCTTACTTACATTTTTGCATCTTGTTCTGTGTTATTTCATGTGTATTGCATTCTTAATTTTCACTTCTATTTGCATTTATTTTTTTTCTTTTAGTGCATAAAAGGCTTGAATAATTTTGTAATCATGGTCAATAAACTATTGTGATAGGATATGTTTAATGGATCACTAAGGGTTTAACCTAATTGTTATCCTATATTGTGATATGATGCACACGAAGGGACTTCAAGTCAACATTGAGGTGGGAATACATTAATCTTAATGTTGTGACAAAAACAAACTTAATGCAAAAATGCAGTTACATTAGCCAAAAATCATAGGAGAAGTTTTAGAAATAATACGAGGATGAACATTTTAAGGTAAAATTTTTTACATTTTACTATCTAGTTTATCTTAATATCTTAGGTGTACATCATTTATACTTGTGAACTAATATGTCATTTGGTCAATAGAAGTTAAGTAAGTCCAATTAAGAGAAGTGAAAGAAGAATACATATTTACACAGGCTCTTCCAAGGAAGCTACAAGAAATTGGAAAAAGACATGTTAGTTGAGAGGTGTGCCAAGGCTAAAGAAAGAAAGGACACTAATAAGCCACATTCAATTTCTTATGAAAAATTATGGAAGCAAAGCAAAGTAAACAAATAGGGGTTGTTCACAACCCTATAAAGTTACGTCGTTGTGGAAAGGATTATAAGTGTTAATATTTGTATCAAAATATGTTGTTTAATTTTGTAGCTTTTATTTCACTCGAGTTAGTTCTAATCATCTATTCCTTGTTAATTGTTACAAGACACTTTTATGTAGTAGGCTTCCTAGAGTGAGTTTAAGCTACTTAGGAAAAGTGATATCCTGACTATAACTCTGAGAATCGAGGAGAATCTTAACCATATTTGGGATGTTGAACATGATGTTGGCTATAAGGAGTTCTTCAGCCTATCAAGCTAGCAGGAAATTCAAGTGTTAAGTTAGCAAACCTAGAAAGGAGAATTATTAAAGATGTAGAATAAAAAATCAATATAGATTAGGAGGCAAGGCTACAGTAAAGGGAAAAGTAGCATTTGTTATAGCAGTAAAAGCTACTTTGCTCTTTACAGAAGCATATGTTAGCTACCATATCACACATTTAAGTTCTGTAACATTTGTCTAACTAACCCATATGTTTAATACTCCTATGGATGAACTAACTTCTACAACTAGTGCCTAACTAGCTAGGTGGAGTCCTAATTAGAAGGGGTGCTAACCCTTCCTAGGACTAGTAAGGAAGATGCACTAGTACTTATAGTGCCAGCCAAATAGCCAACAATAGATTTTTTTAAGACTGCACCTAAGATAAATGTGATCTTTAATCTTTAAACTTTTTCATTTATGTCTATGCATAAATTAGATTTCCAATAGTAAAGGTTCATACTATGCAAGGTGGAGCTTGATGTGCCTTAATGGTAGTGAGACTACCTTTGCAAAAAGTTATGGATGGGTGAATTTTGATATGCTATAAGCTGCACTATTGACCATTACTAGATAATCAAGTTAAAGTAGTGGTTAACAAGCCCTTAGTCCACAAGGTTAAGGTACTAGTGCTAAATGATGTAGTCTAAACAATGGAAGAAGCCCCTAATGTTTTCATCATATGATTGATAGCCTTCATTTAATTCCCTTTAACAAGGTATCATTATGTATTTCTCTAATCACTAACTTTTTTATATATTTTTAATATTATTTTAGTATTATATAAGACTATTAACCGTTACTATTTATGTTTTAATAATTTCCTCATCATGTTCAGAAAAAGTTGTAAGCATGCCTTGATAGTTCTTGACAATATTAGGCCTAAGCCAAGCTCTTAATTAAAGAGGAAGTGGTGAAATTGAAAAAGAATTAGTTTTTGTTAATAAAGCTTTCATTTAGCAACTATTAAAGTTTAAGGAGCTCAATGTGATTTACATCTAGCTCTAAATCATTTAAGTCTCAATATAAGTTTGGCTTATCTTAATCCTTCTACAAACATTATATATAGATTCCTAGATTGATATTGACTGAATGAAGTGTCCATGTTAGTCAAGGAATTAAGATAGAAGTATATTTTTAGGGCTTTACTTTATAACCCTAAGAAAACTTACTACTTCACACTATATTGCGAGAGATAAGTCTCACTTTTATGTTAGTTGTGCTATTTTTTTCTTAAAGAGATTTTGACAGCTTAATTGTGCCATTGTATTATATTCACCATTGAATGCTTGTCATGGTGTTATTAAGGAAGAAGCATATCTACTTGTTGGATTCTTTATTAGGAGAGGTGGGATCCATATTGCAAATTTCCTTAGAAGAAGCTTTAACCATAGCTTACAATAAGGGTGTGCAATCAAAGAAGGATAAACTTTTAATATGGGTAAAAGTGAAGGTATATTATTAATAGTAAGATCATATTATGTTTGATATGGAAGATCATGCATTAATATGATCAAACTAATCTCTTATTTTATTGTAGGGCCTAAAAGTGTGGAGTGTGGCTACTATGTCATGTGTTACATACATGATTTGTTGTCTACTCATAAACTCCCTAATAAAGTAATCACTTGTTTACTTACAACTTATCACATGCTAGTATTATTAACTATGTTAGTTTTGATGATAATATGTTAATTATATATAAAATGCAATTCTTCAAGAATAAGCCCAAATTATACATTTGAAAAAAGCTTAATAAATTTAAAAAGATTTGGGAATGATATTTCATTAGGACCAAAGCTCAACTAGAATGAATGGCTTTAAGTGTTTATAAATATAGCTGGTGGTTATAATAAATTAAGTTATTATAAATTAGTTATTGATAATTGGCTTAGTTGTTAATAATTTGTTGTAACTTGTATTTTGATTTATAAATGAGAGTTTAGAAACTTTGTATAAAAGAATTGTTTATGTTGTTGTCAATTTTTATCTTATTTAATAACAATTGTAAATTTTAATTTGTTTCTATAAGTTTTAATTAGTTAGTTTTGATTGTGTTGTTAATTATTTATTTTTTATGTATTTTTTTTAAAAAAATTGTGCATAAAAAAATGATAGTTTTCTACTTAAAATTAATGTCTTTTAATTTACAATATTGTTTATTTATATACCAATTGACATTATTTTGTTTGATAATAGGATAACATCATTGTACTTTACATGTTCATTTGTTACAAATAATTGATGTCTAGAATCTGTCCTCTAGTATGAGTCAAAAATTAAAAAAGTGAAGCAATGATGCAATTTTTAAATTTTATCCTAACGTTCTTCTGACCTTAAAATGATTCTTTCTCTAATGATGTATGTTTTTCTTCTAACCTGAAGATGATTCTCTTTAGTTTTATATTTTTACTTAATAATTTTTTTTTTTGCAAGAATGAGGCTCTATTAACCTGTTACTAAATTTGTAGGGATATCCACTTCCTAGAGAAATGTAGAATTTAAATGTAATGATTTGTTTAGTTTTTATTTTTGTTTTTGTTCTTGCAATTTAATTTTTGATTTTATAATCTATTATAATTTGTTACCTTTTATTTTGATGCCATTTTTATAGGTTTCTATAGATAAGAAATTTAATTTTATTCATCTTTTTTGGCATTCAGCTATATTTTCTATTATTTATTTATATGAATGTGTACAATCATTTTTTTAAAAATTTAAAGAATGCTTATCACATTTGTAGGGATTGAATTCAATTATGCTTTCCTAAAGAATGTCAACCCCATATATTGAGTAATAAATATCAAGACAATATTTAGTGTATCACTTATCTATAATTGGAATATCCAATATAATTTTTCTTAGTTTTCAAACGTTTATTGCAAAATTTATTATTTAAAATTGTTATCATTAGAATTCTATAATGTTATGTAGGATATTATTTTCTATTTTTAGGCACAGTGTTCTAGAAGGTGGAATACAAAGGAAATAAGAAGGATCTAAAAAGAAGGAATAGGCAAAGGATATTAAAGTTGGAAAAGAGGAAATAGAGTAAGGTTAGTCAAGGGTTCAAAATATCACATTAGTTATTTATATAAATTGAAGTTATATATCTATTTCAAATGTTAGTGATTTATAAAATATTGACATAGAATGTCATTTCCCACAATACTAACAAATGATATGATATTGGTTTTTGGCTTATACTAACTAATGTTATTGTTATTTTTTACATCAATTTTATAATAAATGTTAAATTTGGTATACAACATCGCTTGATTAAACATTGATCGTAAATTGACATCTAATCCTTTAAACACCTATTTTCAATTAACTATTTTATAGTAGTGATGGTCTAAGCTTGTCCCTAAAGCACTACAATTTGTACATAACTATTATATTATCATCAAGACCAATTTAGTAAATTAAGCATATGATAAGCTATAAACAATATAGTGATTACTTTAGCCAAGATTTTATGATCACATAACATATTGTGTATGAAGTGCAAATGTAGTAGCCATACTCTACACTTTAGGCTATCTTAGGCACTGCAATAAAATAAAAGGTTAATTTTATCTTATTAATGAACAAGCTTCCATTTGCAATATATTACAATCTTATTCAAGAAACATGCCTTTATTACTTCTTATGTTAATTTCTTGTTTTTAACATTCAGTTGCACACCCTTCATGTATACAACATTCATAAATATGTCCATGCACTTTTTCAACTTAGCTTGCACTTCTTCCCCTAATAGATTAAACTAGATCACAACCTTCCTTTTTGAGACTACCACAGTAAGCATCCAATGGTACCTATAGCACATTAGCATAACAGATTGTTAAAATTTACATATGAGAAAAAGTTAGCTCCTTTAACATATAAGTGAGACTTACCTTTATAGTACAATGTGAAGTAGAAGTTTTTCCTCAATTCATCAAGTAAAACATTAATTATGTATTCCTCCTTTAGCTTATTATCATCTTAGGACTTTATGTCAAGTTGATAAGGATCTAGGAATCCATATTGAGCATTCACTGATGACTATCACTCATAACAATGCTTGTAAAAGGATTAAGGTGAGCTTAACTTCAATTCAAATAATAGTTAAATTAATTCATGTTTGGTCAAAGAAGATAGCATAAACTTACCTAACCTAAAGTTGGATGTAAGTGACATTAAGCTCCTAGAACCTTAAAAACTATTGGATGGCAATTCTATTAGTAAATAGCTTAGTACGTTTTCCCACCTTCTTTGCCTCTATTCAGAGCATAGCTTAGGATAAAAGACCTTCAAAATGGTCGAGCTACACTTACTGTAGCTTTCAATCTTGATTAACAAATCATTGAACCATAAATAATGTTAGTTAGTAATTTCACATAACAAGGGTAATATAACCTTAAAATATATAAAAAAGTTAGTGGAAGGGGTAGAGGATACACAATAATACCTTCACTCAATATTGAATAAAAGCCTCATAGGCTTCTTCCTCTATTTAGATTTCATTACTTGGCACGATACCTCAATTATAAGATTAATGGCTTATTACCATCACCTTTACTTAATCATCTAACAATGTCAATGGTAAAGCTTGTAGCCAAAGGTGACCTTACCATTATTAGAGCACCTAAGACTTCACCCTATGCAATTTAAATTCCAACTATAGGAAATGCAATTCATGCATATAACATATATGGAAGAGTGTAAGGATTAAAAGCAATATTTACCTTAGGTAAGATCTTTATAAGGTTCGCTACTGTAGAGATCATTGTTGTAAGTGCTATTATCTCCTTTAAACTAATCCTAAGAGAAGTCAGTATCCTTTCCTAATTATAAGTTTTAAAGACAAGTAGGGTAGCAATCAGCTCATCCAAGTGAGTAGTGGTTTAAAAGATTGGCTAGATTAATGCAATAAAACTTAGTTATATGGTTAAATGGTAAGCTATGTGCTCCATTAGTGCACAAAGCTATTCCTATTGCTACTACATCTGAGTGTGTTACTTTAACATTTGTTGTATCCTTGTCTTCTAGTTTGTAGTATTTCAAGTTATGAGCAATGCTTACTTTCAGGTCCTTTAACTTAGTTTGCAAATATTGCAACGAATGGTGTTTAAATGGTCCAAAGTAGCCTTTTAAGCTAACACTACATCCAACATCTCAAACATAATTGGAATGCTTCTTAGATCCTAATGCTATGGTTAGGATGTCATATTTTGTAATTAACTCAAATTTACCTTGGAAAGCTTGTTGCATGAGAATGTCTTGTAGTAATAAACAAATAATAGATAATTAAAACTTCTCGTGTGAAATGGAAGCTTTAAAATCAAATGGTATGTTTTAATCTAATTGTAAATATTTATAATCTTCTTCATAATAGCTTGACTTTCCAAGGTCACATATTGCCTTTGCTTAATAATTCTATCTTACTTCTATAACTTTGTATGAAAAATGGGAGGTTTCTGTTTAGTGTCTTTACCATCGACTTCCACATGCATCCTTACTAGCATTGCTATCTTTAGCTTTTGGTAACCTCTCTAAGAAAGTTTATGCAAATATATATTCTTTCTTTGTCTTTCTTGATTGGACATTTTTAACTTTTATTGACCAAATGACATAGTAGTTCATTTTATAGTTACAAATGATATACAAATAAGATATTGAGAAGAATTGGTTGCTATAATTACCAAATTTTACCTAGAACTTCTTGTCATCCCTTTATTTTAGGAACTTTTTTTATGATTACTAGTTAATGAAGCTCCATTCTTGAAGTAGTTTTTTTTTTTTTTATAACAGTGATCACTAGATTGACAAAGTCTTACCTTAGAGTTACCTTGAAATGCATCCATCAAATCACCACATATGATAGTACTCTATTGTGCACGTGTTAAGTGTTAAGAATATCAAAGGCATTTAACTAAAAAAAATACACATAAAAGAGTTATATGTTATTATTCTAAAATTAAAGTTTTTCATATTTATGATGTAAAGTTATTCAAATCAAGTGTACATATGAAGACCTCATCTTAAATGTTATCTTCTAAAGATAGAGGGACATACTTTTAATGAGCATAATCTATCAATACCTTTGGATCATATTGTCAATCTAATGTAACTATTATAAGTTAATCCATACTATCCTTCTACTTGTCCCTTAACATTGAATTGAATAGGTAACTTTTCTTTTGTAGCTTGCACAATAGCAATGGCCTTCAATGTTATAGGACCTTTTGTGTTCCTTTTAGTATGGATGGTTGCCTCTTTAAAAAGATTCATATTTTGGATGTTTAAAAAGAAATAATGTCAATCATGTAGAATGATTTGTAGATAAACTCAAAGGTTTGCATTACTTAAGGATGAATAAAGTAGTGGATGTATATTTTGTCCTCATAACAAATGTTGCATAATGGATCTAACAAAAAATAAAACTTGCATGATAAATAATGAAACTAAAATTATATCAATTATCATACTTAACAAACTTCTTCACTAATTTAAATAACCATGGAGCAAACATAAATTATTTCATTATATAATATATTTGACATCTTAAAAAGATACAATAGCAAGTAAGGCAGCAAGCTAAAATGGTAGAGACGTCACTACCAAATAGAGAATGACCATAATTATATATTTTAAGGGTAACTATGTTAGGATTAGGAGCTAAATAATTGAAGTGGAATTTAACCAATCCTAGCCAATGATCCATGCGAAACGATTATATTAGGATAAGGATTTGATCATTATCTTCTACAGATGATTCCAAGCTTGATCGTTAACCACGATTTCAACTTATTTTTGATCGAAAACTCTAAAGCATCCATACAAACCTGTGAATCATTGGTGAATGTCTTACGGCCACTGATTGGAATTCTCCTCTTTTACCTCATGGTGCTAGCTACGCTCCTTTTAGGGTTATGGTTAAAGAGCGCTGCTAGGATTTTCTGTGTTAGTAGGATGCATAAATAATAATATTTTAACACTTAACACGCCTATTTAAATAGGTGCACAAAAAATTCTAACTAATTGGGATTTGTTCCATATATAATTATGAGCTTATAATTAAGCCTTATAATTATAACATAAAATTCCCATATAGTAGGCCCAAATAATTTAATCCATTAATTATAAATCCGCTAGGTTCTAAATTGTAATATCCCTAGGAGGCTTTTCCCAAGAACTACTCTTAAAGTATTAAAGTAAATTAGTACTTCCCAATTAAACATGTTTAGCTTAGGGAAATTTTAAGCATGGGCAACCTTCTGGGAAGCTCTTCTAGACCTTTTGAAACATTGATAGAGATAAAAAATTAATTTAAAATATTGTTAGAAATGTACCTAAAAGATTAGAGAAATTTTGATAGAGTCTAACTTGATTTTAGGAGTCTGGGTGAGCTGAAATTCGGTAAAATGGGCCGAAACTATAATAATTTAATTGGATTTCTCAAAATTATTTTTGAACTAATTAAAAATCATTTAATAAGGCCCAAATGTGTTTCTAATAAACCCAAATTAAATCCAAGGATTAAATTGAAAATTGGTAAAGAAACTTTGGGCAAAAATAAAATTTTGAAAAGATTTAGGGTCAAAATGTAATTTTTTAAAAACTTAAATTTTGGCCCATTCTTTTTATATTAATTTTGTACAATTTTGGGCTGAGATACTCCATAAAATTTCATTCTTGGCTGCTGCAGAACAACAAGAGAAATACAAAAGAAATTCATAGATTTTGGGCTAATTTGCAAAAAGGCCCATTTTCATGAATTGTGTAGAAAACCCTAGAAAACTTGAGAAACTGCATTCAGCTTTTCTCCTCCTCATTTTTCATGAAATTGAAGCTGCCATAGGAACCTTTTTCAAGCTTTCAACACAATCAAACATACAAACAAGCTAAATCAGACACAAAATTTCAAGTTTTTCTACTTGCTTGCTTGAATTTCTAAGGAGAAATCATCAAAACTTGGGGCTCTCATCTTCTTCTTCTTCTTCAAATCAGAAACTCTTTCATTTAGGGAGCAACTTAAAGCTTTGAAATATAAAATTTCAGAGGTGAGTAGCAACTCACTTGATTTCCTGTTGAATTTTTATTACAAATTTTCTAATATTGCTTTCTAGAATTTTGATTTCATAAAGCTAAGTGTGTGGCCATGCAATGAAGGCATGATGCTGAAAACTAGTGTTCTTAAGTTGTATTTGAAGATATTAGAACAATATTAGCATGAATGAATGATTATATTACCATTTCTTAAGCCTTGAGTGTAGATGGAATAGAAAGAGCTTAGAAATTATTTTGCTGATTTTGCTTCTGGAATTCCTGAAAATCCAGAACTAAACCACGAATTTTAGGAACATGCTATGGCATCTTAAAAATTCAAAACCACCAATTTACTAGTCTCTTATGATTTTAGGATACACATAGAATTTATTGGGAATTTTTAGAAATTTTTAGAAACCTGAACAAGGGACATATCTACACAAAGGTGCAACTCGCCCAGAAATAGGATGTGAATAATTTTTCTTCTGTTCTTGAATTATTTGGGATACTAAATGATGAGTAAAAATTCCATAAAAATTAATTGATACCCTTCCATGTGTTGGTTAAAACATAGTAAATTTTCATGATAATTGAAGCTCATTTTCCTAGTAAATAAATTCCTACAATTTCAAAACTCCAGTACTGCTAAAGATTGAAACTATTTTGGAAGGGCATGATTCATGAATTTTATGGGCAGATTCTCTTTATTAATTCTAAAACATAAAGAATAATATTTGTCTATTAACATGTTGAGAATATTATATAATTATTTGAGAAATTTTGGAGGTCTTTTAGAAGACATTAAAGGGTCTCTTATGGTAACATGCCCTCTGTTGCCCTGTTCTGGAATCTGAACGTGAATAGTATTGTTGAACGAATATTTGTAAAATACACTAAGTATTTGATGCTTAGAAATACATTGTGATGATATTAGAATATGATTGGAACAATGTGTTGAATTATTGTAATTATTTGAATGTTCTTTAATGGTATAGAATATAGTAATAGATTAGATTGAGTTGTGAAATGTTCAATGTATTGAAATTGTGATACATTATGAGAATATACAATGATTACACTCTGTAATGTTAAATTTGAAATCTATACTTGTTACATTGATAAATAAAAATTAATTAAGTTACTAATGACTAGTTGGTATTGACCATACCTTTGTTATGATGGATTGACATGATTTTACCTTAATTGGCACAAAAAGCCTACAAAGGCTCATTTGTGTTACTTGATACGTGTGGGGGAGATTGGCCTATGACTTATAGCATCCTTCTAGAAGAAGGAGAGGGGTGGTAAGAAGTTGAGGGAAAAGGTTGGAAGCAAGTGGGATAAGGTTGGCTCAAAGAAATAAGGAGGAAACCTGTATACCATACTAGTCATTTCTATTAATGTAATATTAATACATAATGTATATGATAGGCAGTAGATATTAAATGTGAATAAAGCTAAGTATATGGAATTTATCTAATCTTCCTAAATTTGTATTAAAGAGAATTGATCAGGAAAAATCATAGGGATAAAGATTGAGTAGCTATTCACTGAGTATTTTATATACTCACTCTTTTTCAATGTTATTTTATTTTACAAATAAAGAACAAGGAGCTCCAGCGGAGGATTGATATACTGCATAAAACCTTCTAATCTTCATGGCACATAGTGTAACAAAAATTACTATTTTGAGTCATTTACTGTACAGTTAAAATTTATGTGTATTACTAAATAATTTTGTTATGCTATTGTATATTAATATCATAGATTAACTTTTCATTGCACGTGCAATGCAATTTACTTTACTTATATTATTTGATGCTATCATATATTCCCCTTTTATTACAAAATAGTCAGATATAGTTTTTTACAAGCTTGTAAAGATGTCTAATTGGTTAGATACCAGTTAGATGTCTTTACGCCGATCATGATACCTAAAATTGAGTCGTGACATAAATGATCACTAATATAATGTTCCATGTAGAGTTCTTAGGATGGATCGGTTCAGTACATAAATTTTCTAACTTGTACTCATGTGTAAACTTAATATTTCATATAAGTCACTGCATATGCTAGTCTTAACATATCAATGTAACCCAATCCACAATGATATATGACTAGGGACATTTAAGAATATAATTATTTTAAGGTTATTATTATAATTAAATATACTACACAAAAAATATATGTACAAATATGATAATTGGAATCGTCTTTAAAATAATATAATTCAAATTTACAATCATTCATATAATTAGTTTTAGGGTATATACACCAACAATCTCCTATTTGCATTAAAGCCAATAACTCATGTATATAATACCTATAGATTTCATGTGACTATTATGCTTCTACTATGTCAAGGGTTTTGTTAGTGGATTGATGATATTATCATCGGTTGGTATTCTACATATTTTAACATCATTTCTATTAATGATATCTCTTATGAGATGATAGCACTAGAGAATGCGTTTGGATTTCTAGTGAGACTTAGGTTTCTTAGCTTGTGCAATGGCTTCATTATTGTTACAATAAAGCTCTTTCGGGTTAACAATGTTAGGAACAACTCCAAGTTCAGTGATGAACTTCTTAATTCAAATAGCTTCCTTTGCAGCATCTAATGCTGCTATGTATTCAGCTTCTATTATGGCATCATCCACTGTCCTTTGCTTTGACCTCTTCCAGGTTATAGCACCACTATTGAGGCAAAATATATAACCTAACTGCAATTTGTATAATGGCTTAACTAGGTCGTACCCCTTGTGATCATTTAATTTTATCTTTCCTAAATGATTTCCTAATAATATATATATAATTATTTAATTATTTATGCAATGAAAACATGAAGAACTAAAACAAAACAGAATGATAATGCAATGAAACAAAATGAGTGCAGAAACGAAATTAAAGTCAAAATGCAATAATGAGTTATATATATCTACTTATCATACTTAAAGCATATGAGACATTAGGATGAGTACATAACATGGCATATATGATAGACCTAATTATGGATGCATAAAGGATCTTACTCATGTGCTATTGATGTGCATGTTGTAATGCACCAAAATTATATTAAAACTGGTATGCTATAAAATAATGTTGTATAATGGCCCAACTAGGTCGTACCCCTAGTGATCATTTGATTTTATCTTTCCTAAATAATTTCCTAATAATATATATATAATTATTTAATTATTTATGCAATGAAAACATGAAGAACTAAAACAAACAGAATGATAATGCAATGAAACAAAATGAGTGCAGAAACGAAATTAAAGTCAAAATGCAGTAATGCAATAATGAGTTATATATAGAACAGAATTAGAATTGGGGGGGTTGGTTGCACAAAATTAATGTAAAATCAATGTATTAAATAAGCACAAAATAAAAGTAAAGCAAAAGTAAAATTGGAAGAAAATTAATGGAATTAAATAGCTGATTCAAGGAAATTAAGAGCATTAAATTGGATTAATTATAGATTAATTAGGATTTGACTTTTTCTAATTAATTCTTCAACCTTGAATTATCTGGAATCCCTGCAATAATTCATGAATTCTACATAAAACAATTGCCTAGGTTTGCTTATTTAGGATTAGTTGAATTAAGCAATTACTATAATTCCTAAACTAGATCAAAATTGATTTATAATTAGAATTTTGTTAATTTAAGAAATTAAATTAGAAATATCTAAATTAATCCCTCAACCCTCTATCTGTATGCATATACCTATAATTTATCAACCATAATTTCATATCAAAATAGAAACGAAATTAGAAATCACAAAGGTGAATATCAATTATATCAAGTCAACATCCAACAAATGCAATCTTAAGAATTCAGCACAAGTAAATAGAGAAAGAGGAGAATTAATTAAGAAAGGTTAATATTGCAAATCATGATCTCATAATCCTCAAGAGGAGAGCCTTAAATCCTTGAATCAACCATGAACTTAGGCTTCCATTGATGAGGAACAAAGAAGAAACAAGAAGAAGAGGAAGAGAGCTAGCTGCTAGATCTATTGTAATTCTGAATTATATGATTGTATGATATGTTGCCCACCCCTTCATCTCTATTTATATCTAATAAAAACCATAGAATCCTAATCCTAGTCCTCTTAGGATTATAAAAAATAAGGCCTTGCTAATCCTACTCCTATTAGGATTATAAAACTTAACAATTTCTTCTAGAAGGTCTAGCAGTGAAATCTCACTGATTTGACTTTCATCTGATGAATGACCCCTAAAATGATGTAGTTTCACTAATCCTTTAATTTTACTTTGTAGGCCTACGTCTTAATAAAATTTGAGTATTGATTTCACCTTAATTAGACCTCTGTAACTCCAGATATAACCTAAATACATAAATTGGTTCAGTTGGGATAGAATAACGCCTTCAACTTCTTAGCCACTTTTAACATCTAAAAAGTCCAAACTAGGATCTTGCCATAACAGAAAAGTTGTAGATATTTCTTTTATCTTTCCGTCAATTTAAAGTTTGCCTTAATCCAGTATCTAGAGCCTAAGATATGATTGAAAAACAAAAATAGTATCAAAATTAAGCATTTACCAAATAAATTCATGAATTTGTAAAATCAATCCAAAATTATAAAATAAGGCCTATTTTGTAAAATTAAGAATAAAAGAAAATAAAATAGTAAATATTTTTCTTATTAGCTATCTCTCAAACTCTATGGAAGGACATTGAGTTTTTGAGAGACTTATGTCATGTGACATCGACAATAATCCTTTTTTAGAATCTTGCATGCTAAACATCTTTAACAATTTATCAATGTATGTATTCTAAATTAGGACAAGAAAATTTCTTGATCTATCTCTATAGATCTTGATACTTAATACATAGGTGGTCTCACCTAAGTCTTTCATAGAAAAATAATTTCCTAACCAAGTTTTTACAGACTCTAGTATAGGTATGTCATTTCTAATTAGTATGTCATCTATATACAACACTAGAAAGAATATCGTGCTCCCACTAACCCTTTTGCATACACAGGGTTCATCTTCATTCTTGATAAAACAAAACTCTTTAATTGCATCATTGAAACGAAGATTCCAACTTTGAGAAACCTAGTTTAATCTATAAATGGATTGTTGCAATTTGTAAACTTTTCTAGCATTTTTAAGATTTATAGAACCTTCAGGTTGTATGATGTACACATCTTCAAGAAAATTTCCATTAAGGAAAGTGGTTTTGACATCCATCTGCTAGATCTCATAATCTTAATATGCAATTATAGCTAGAAGAATCCTGATAGATTTTAAGCATGACAACTAGGGAAAAGATCTCATTATAGTCAATACCATAGATTTGCTTGAAATATTTTGCAACCATTATCCTTTAAAGGTACACACATTACCATCCATATCAGTTTTCTTTTTGAAAATCCATTTGCATCTTATATGTACCTTTTCAGGTGGATCAACAAAGGTCCAAAGTTGGATCTCTAATTTCATAACTTTTAGCCATTTCTCAGAATCTAGGCCCATCATGGACTCTTGGTAGGTTGTGGGCTTATCTTGGTCCATAAGCAACACATATCGTGATGAGTCATGAGAAATCCATATCTCTTGGGCTCACAATGTATTCTACCAGACCTACATGGATTCTATATTACATGAGTAGGTTCTTTTGTAACTAGTTGTGGAACTGGCTTAAGTTCCATCTCAAGTTCAATATTCTCTCATTGACCTTGAATTTCTTCAAGTTTTATTCTCCTCCCACTTATTCTTCTAAAGATAAATTCTCTCTCTAGAAAGACACTAGTTCGAGCAATAAATATTTTTTGCTTAGTTAGATTATAGAAATAATATTCCTTGGTCTCCCTTGGATATCTAACAAAAAAACATTTATCAAGTTTAGGTCCAATTTTATCAGAAGTTTAACATCTTACATAAGCTTCATAACCCCAAATCTTCATAAAAGATAAACTAGGACATTTCCCAATCCATATCTTATATGGTATCTTTTGAACTGATTTTGATGGAACATGATTTAGTATAAAAGCCATGGTCTCTAGAGCATGTCCCCAGAAGGAATTTGAAAGGTCAGCTTAACTCATCATCGATCGAACTATATTTAACAAAGTTCGATTCCTCATCTCAAATGCACCATTCTATTAAGATGTTCTTCGTAGAGTGAGTTATAATACAATGCTACACTCTTTTAGATGATCAAGGAAATATCGATTTAAGTATTCACTACCTTGATCTGATTAAAATGCTATAATACTTTTACTAAGTTGATTTTGCACTTCATTCTTGAATTCTTTGAAATTTTCAAAGGATTCAATCTTGTGTTTCGTAAGAAACACATAGTGATATCTACTGAAATCATTAATATAAGTAATGAAGTACTGATAACCACCTTTAACTTATGTGTTTAAAGGTTCACATACATCATTAGGTATAAGGCCCAATAAATCACTAGCTTTTTCACCTTTCCTAGTAAAAGGGGCTTTTGTCATCTTGCCTAATAAACATAACTCACATAGCTTATATGATTCAAAATCAAATGAGTCCAAAAATCCATCTTTATGGAGTTTGGAGATACATGTCTCATTTATATTGCCTAAACGATAATGCCAAAGATGAGTTGGATTCGAATCATTAGTTTTAACTTTCTTAGTGTTTATGTTCAAGATTGAATTTTCAAGGTCTATAACATAAAGACCATTTGCTAAGTGTGCAATACCATAAAACATTTCATTTAAATAAATAGAGTAACATTTATTCTTTGTTATAAATGAAAAGCCTTTCTTGTCTAAACAAGAAACTGAAATCAAATTCCTACTAACAATAGGCACAAAATAACAATTGTTTAATTCTAAAACTAATCCACTAGGCAAAGATAGATAATAAGTCCCTACAGCTAATACAACAACTCTTGCTCTATTTACAATGTGTAGGTCCACTTCACCTTTGGCTAATGATCTACTTCCTTTAAGATCTTACACATTTACACAAATGTGAGTATCACATCTAGTATTTAATACCTAAGATGAAGAAGTAGATAAATTAATCTTTATAACATAAATACCTAAGTTAGAAGTCTCACTTCCCTTTTTCTTTTTAAGCTCTTCTAAGTAAAACTTGCAATTTCGCTTCCAATGTCCTAGTTCTTTATAATGGAAGCATTGCCCTTCCTTGACCATACCACCTCTGGGCTTCAGTGCAAAGAAACTTGACTTGGACTTTCTGTCAATCTTGTTCTTCTTACTTTTATTCTGAGATTTAGACTTACTTTTCCCTTTACCCTTTTCAACCATCATAATGGAATTAGGCTTGGACTTTTTCAAGTTCTGCTCAGCAATTCTCAACATATTAAGTAGTTTAGGTAAAGTCTTATCAATTTCGTTAATGTTGTAATTCATGATGAATTGACCATAACTCTTAGGCAATAATTGTAGAACTATGTTAGTAGCTAATTCTTGTTGCAGAGGAAAACCTAACCTTTCAAGGCTATTGATGTATCCAATCATCTTAAGCACATAAGTAGCAATGAGTGTTCCTTTAGCCATCTTGCACTGAAATAATGCCTTAGATACATCATACCTCTCATGCCTTATTTACTCTTGGTAGAGCTATTTGAGGTGATCAATTATACTGAACACCTCTATGTTCTCATGTTACCTTTAAAACTCAGAGTTCATAGTAATGACCATGAGATAGCTGACATTCAAAATATCTTTTAGATACTTCTTATGAGCATCCTTTTCTGCTCGAAGAGCATTGGCAATAGGCTCATTTGGAATAGGTTACTTTAAGACATATTGCTTTTTCTTATGCTTGAGGATAATCTTCAAGTTTTGATACTAATCAAGAAAATTTATCCTATTCAATTTATCCTTCTTAAGGATAGATCGCAGTGACTGATTTGATGCAGTTAATGCTATGGTTATCTACATTAGAAAAATATGCAGCATAAGAATCATATATTTTATTTATTTAATAAGGCCTTTTATTAAATAATACTCCTACTAGTTTTCTTAAAATAATAGCTCTCACTATTATTTCGGAAAACCTTATTGTTAAGGTTTTCTAATGAACCAAGATCCATATTTTACCAAATCTTGAGTTAGCTTTGGCTAATCTCCCAAGATATGGCTATTTAAGTAGACAATTTCTTATCAATTGCATCTTATGCAACACTTGGATAGTTAGGTAAATAACACTTATTCAAATTCATCTCATGAATTCATAACCAACTCTATGCCTCTAAACCCCAATCCTATTGGGATAACCTAGTTAAGTTAAACCCAATATTTAGTAATTTGGATATCACTTTTATCCTATTGCACCTTATCAAGATAGACTTTAAGCACTTTGCTTTAGCAAATCCACCTATAATCAATCAAGATCTTGACGAGTGCAATTATTAAAAAGCATCTCTTTTAACTTAATTTTTTATTTGAGGGATTTTAATATTCTTAATCTCACCATTATTGTACTTTGTTATATTTAGCATGCATCATATACTATAGGTATCTCATATATTCATCACATGCATCTTATACATAAAACATAAATTAAACATGACATGACATTAGCCTAACCTAATTAATATTCTAGAGCTCAAGAATATCAAATAAAACTAAGAAAGAAAAGCTTCTTCCTAAGAATCTACTTCTTTCTCCATGGCTTGATCTTCACTTCCATTGTTGCCTCTTCAAATGCTCCAACAAATATTATTACATAATAAATAAAGAATCCTCAAGTTACATTTTAGGGGAGTAAGATGAGAAGATAATGTACAATTAGAAGTAATAGAAAGGCACAACACATAAGCCATATTTAAAGTTACAACAAAACTAAAGGCAATAATCATGCACCATGCATTAAGCAACAAAATAACATGATAAATGAAATATATATTCAAAATATATTTTCAATATCAAAATCTAAATTAATTAATTCTAAATTAATTAACTAATTACTTAATGTTGCATTACGGAAAGAATTTTACAATAATCCTGCTAGCTGATTAATGGGCAGGATCAAAGGGAGCCACCCTTGCGGGGTGTGGAGGCAAAGCTCCCTAGTGAAAAATTAACTTCATCTAACATTCAAATCGCAATTATTTCTGTTAATAATTAACACACCCTTTTTTCAAACAATTTGATAATATTTGATATTCAAATCTCAGTTTTAGAATAAGATTTGTGTTAAAATCACAGTGGATAGATTTGATCATATTAAATAGATCCAACTAAGTTCAAATAGATTAAAGCATTCATACACAAGTCTAGATTTATTTTTAATCACATTACATCAATTAAACATATCTATATATGAAGATAGTTTCAGAACTAATCATATTAATTATGTGCAAAACAAATTATATACTTGAACACAAAGTATATCACATATAAAAAATTAGATTCAAGGAATTAATCTGATTAATTCTTATTTGCAACAGAATCTATGTTTAATCAGTAAATGTTATTCATATATTAAATTAGATTCACATAATTAATCCTATTAATTCCATTCAAACTAAAACCCAGAATTAATCATAAAATCAAATTCAAGTTCAAACTAAAACCTAAAATTAATTAGGAAACAGATTCGAATATGAACCAGAAACTAAAATTAAGCACAACTATATTCAAATTTGGACTAGAATCTAGAATTCATTACATTAATTTTACTTGAACTAGAAAGCACGAAATCAAATTCATAGGATTGATCTCACTAATCCTAATTAGAATTCATCTAAGCATAATATACAAAATAATTCATCAGATTAGATTCACGTAATTAGCTAATAGAATCATAATCTAATATTTCACAAGTAGCTTTAATACCACTGTTAGGACCAACTGCTAAACAATTGTAGCAGAATTTAATCAATCCCAGCTAAGGATCCATGTTAAATGATTATATCAAGATAAGGAATTAATCATTGCCTTCTATAGATAATTCAAGGCTTGATCATTGATCACCTTTTCGACTTGCTTTTGGTTAAAAATTCTGAGGTATCCATATTAACCTGCAAATCACTAATAAACATCTTACAACCACTGATTGAAATTCTCTTCCTTTGCCTTACAATGCTAGCTACGCCCCTTCAAGGGTTATAGTTAAGGAGAGCTGCTAAAGTTTTCTTTATTAGTGGGATTCTTAAATAATAATAATAATAATATTTTAACATCAAACACATTTATTTAAATAGGTGCACAAAAAATCCTAACTAATTGAGCTATATTCCATGTATAATTATGGGCTTATAATTAAGTCTTATAATTATAACATGAAATTCCTATATATTAGGCTCAAACAATTTAGTCTATTAATTTCAAATCCACTAGGCTCTAAGTGTGTAATCCTATAAGCTCTTATTACATTGACAATAATCATAAATCATAAATAATGAGCAGTATTTAGCAACATATCATTATTACCCAAGTAATAAGAAAGTCGATGATTCTATTAAACCTATACATGTAATCATCATCTATAATCTTTTGTCTTAAATATCTAGATTGAGCATAAGACATGCACCATGTCATTTTCCTATAGCCCAATTCAAAGGTTTCTTGATTCTTAAGTAAGTTAACTAAAGCAAATGTAATTGACATCCCATGTCAATATATCTGAGCATGACTATGCATTTTTCTCAACCTTAATTAAAGGGGCTCACAAATGTCACTTCTGTTATATAGAAGGGATAAATTCCCTCTTGATCACACAAATCCCTCTACATGATATGTGACACATCCAATAACTACCTTTGTATTCACTCAACCATGAGTGACATAGACCAGTATCAAAATATAAGACTCATATATAAGGAACATTGGCAATCTTAGGTTAAAGGACCATATAAATAATGATTACTAAGAATCACTCATGACACTTATATAATGATCCATGTAGTATTTTTAGGATAGGTCAGTCTAGTAAACAAGTTCTCTAACTTATATTCATGTGTAGATTTAATATCTCATATAAGTTACCACATATGCTAGTCTTAACATATCAACATAACCTAATCTATAATGATATATGACTAGAGATATTTAAAAATATAATTATTCTAGGGTTATTATCATAATTAAATATACTATGCATAAAATATATGTATAAATATGATAATTAGAATTGCCTTTAAAATAATATGATTCAAATTTACAATCATCCATATGATTGATAGGGCATATACACTAATAGACTAAACCTTAAAAACATTATGTTTATGATAAATAATATAACAATGCCAACTAGATAATGCTAAAATCTCTTAACATAAAAAATATAATGAAAACATGATAGGAAAACATACTTGAGAATCTTAGTCATGACTAAAATGAGTATGGAACTAAGTCAAAGTATAATTGAGGATGTGGTAGAGGTTTGGGAATCGTCAATAAAATGATGATAATGAAGGTTATTGCTAGAGAAGTAGGTTTCAAAAGGCAAAAATGATACAAAATAAGGAAGAAATGAAACGCACATTGATTTTTAATTCAACAACTAACATTTAAAAGAAATAATGTTGACTTGAAGCAAAACAAATATATAAAGTTAGAACAATATTTATAAAAACACCATTGCTGCATAAATTTCAATGTTGATTAATTAAAAAACTAATGTCCTAAGTTCACTCTGTGCCTCTATAGTAACAATCTGCATTAATATTTAACATTGGCTGGGTATAAAATTGATGTTTTAGACTTCCTAAAACCATAAACATGAAGTCATTTCTTAAATAGACATCAATTATAATTTTAATTGTCATCTTAAATTTCCTAAAAATTTCAAAAATGCTACCATGTCATTATAGGCATTCATTATTTTTACTAATAGTTGTATTATTTGTCTCATTAATTTTAAAAATGCCACCATATTGATATAGATATCAATTTTACTTTTGACTAACATCTATTAATTGATGTAGAATCACTATACTATAGCAATGCTTTATTGAATTTTCAATTAATTCAAGGTAAAGTTTCTCTTCTTGTTTAATATTTCATCATTTCCTCTTCAATTTGAATTGATTGAAGTATTTTGGTACAAAGTTTGAACTCTAATTGGAGAAACTCTTGATTTTGGATGATTAGGGCCAAATAATATCAAATTTATCTTTTAGCTACCTCTTCTATACTAGTGAGTGAACACTTTATATCACAACCTAATCTTAAGGGTGTGTGATAAGCATAAGGAGTTATTTCATCAACTTCCTATAGGCTTTACTAAGTGAAGATGCAGTTAAATATCATTCTAATCTGTATTGGATATGTGTATGCCTAATGATAAATTGTGGAATAAAGGAGGTAATTTATATGGTATACATGCACAAATACTTCTAGTTATTCCCATCATCTAGTGATACACCGTAGTGCTATAATATTTAAATAGACACATTTCTGTCCAATAGACAACAATTGTGTGCCTAATGGGAAGATTCCCTATAATAGAAGAGAAGAAATAGAAATAAGAATAAAATAAGTTATTGTATAAAACTCAATAAGTAAGCAAAATAGTGTAAATAGTCTAAAATGATCTAAAGTTTAATAACTATTCTCCTTAATACTCCATGCAAAGAAAGCTTGGTGGGAACCTATACCTTCTAGTGGAAAAGTTTGTTTAAGAACTAATTTACCTTTAAAGGAATAGATTCATTGAACATGGTGGAATTGCCTCATTTATCCTATAACGTTATGCGTATAAGAAACATTTAAAATATAGTTACAATATTTATATGTATAATCTCATTGTTTAATCATATATATATATATATATATATATATATATATATATATATATATATATATATATATATATAAATAAATTTATTTATCACAAATCAATGGCAACATACTTATTTAATAAGAAATTAACTTGTTCTTTAATACATGTGTGAAGGTACTACCAAACTTTTTCATCTAGACCACTTTTTATCTATATGTGGATACTCGAATTCTAGAAAGATTGCAAATAACAAGTATAAATAAATAAATAATATAACAACAACTTCATTCATAATCTTAATGATCTGTCTATAAATAAATAAATAAATAAATAATATTAATAAATAGCAATCATGAAAATAATCATCAATAATAATAAACAAAAAGTAAATAAACTTCCTTATGCTTTTTATATCAACCTTATCTTGTTATAAACCTTATCCTTTCATAATCTTAACCTTGTTTCTTTGTGCCCAACCTTATCCTTTTACAAATATTTTCCTAGATTTGGTATTATTTGAAGTTATCATATTTAATTACCTCCATCTCATATCATCTCATAAACATATCCCTTTCTAGAATTCAATAGTAAAGTCATCACAATTCAAATATAATCATTTCATAATTCCTCTTTAATAGTATCAAAAGGCTCATCCATAAAGTAAATGCAAAACTACTAACATCATACAATCTACCATGAATATTAAATAGGACATAAGGGTATAACAATTAATTATTATAGTCAATTATAAGTCACCAAAAGCAAAGTTTGGGGTGTATAATCAATTATAGTACTTGAATAGTCCTATTTAGAGGTGAATGGTTTTATAATATTTAATTATGGTGGTTGATTAGGCATAACTTCTATAGCCATAATCAATTACCATACTTAATTGTAAACATCCAAAGATGAGGTCATTTTATGATTTTCAACTATAATAATTGAATATAGCTCATTATGAGTAATTTCCAAGGCTATGTTTGAAACCATATTAGAATATAAGTTAGGTTTCTCAACTTTTCACCAAATTTCATTAAACAAATGGTCACTTTCATTACATAAAGCAACATTTATTCTTCTAAGCTTAGAATTTCATCATAACCTAACATCTTAACATATGTTTAAACTCATCACAACAATGACTTCTTATTATCAACAAGTTTTCAAACTATAATCAATAAATTCCCTAATTTTTACTACTTACAAATTAGAACTTACAATCACACAATTTAAGATGGTCAAGTAGATTATCTACTTACTTGTATATGAAGGATATTAGGGCAAGGTAAGTTGATTGCTTTATTCGACATTAATTTAAAATAAAAATTAGATTAAGAATCCTAAATTCTTAGTTTTTCTTTCTCAACAATAAAATTATAAAGCCATTAACTTATAAATTAAATTCAAGAAAACTTATCTTATTCAAGTAGTAATTATTGATGATTTGAAGATAGGAGTTTGATTTTGTTGGTTAAATTAGAGAAATGGAAGTAAAGTAGAAAAGGAAAGAGACGTTGATTGATTAATTAGGGAAATTGATGAGTTGGGGGGTTTTTCAATGAAAAAAAGGCTTGTTGTTAATTTTAGGATAGCTACAAGGCATTGAAAAAAAACAGCCCTTAAATCTCTTATATATACATAATTACTCAAATCTAAATTCACACTAATCTCTTATTAATATAACTCTTTCCATTTTTATTAGAAAATGATATTTTCTTTAATTAAATTCTTATCCTAAATGCATCCACAATGATTAAATAATTACTAATTCACAATAATAATAAAATGAAGCAAAACATATCCTAGTTTTCCAAAGAGGGTGTGACAATAATAAAAGATAATAAAGTATATTATGATTCCTAAGGTGGTGAACCTATGAGATCAAGATGAACATTAAAACCTATTAGTAAGACCTTGAGAATTTGAGGATGAATTCTTTTGAATAGGGAAACTACTATTACATCATTCTTTAGAATTTTCATTATTTTAAATATTTTTCTATTGTTGTGAGAGGAATAATTAATAAATTTTAGCATGCAAATTTTTTTAGGAAGTTCTAGGTGGAATGAATAAATTCTAGTAAACGGAACTTGAACAAGACATTAGGAAAAAAAAGATTAATTAATTGAGCATTGAATAAAACTTTTAGGTAAGTAGAAAATGGATTATTAAGTGGACTTAAAATGAGAAACTTGAAATTTTTAGTTAGGGAAGAGTGCATTAAACAAAATAAATAAAGGTTATAAATGGTTAAAGGTAAGTATGTGAGTATGGAAGAGATTTAAGGTAAAAAGATAAGAATGCCCCTGCCCCTATATAACCTAAACTTCAGCCTCATTTTCATAATTTCTCATTTCTAAACCTTAAAATCATCTTCTCTCAATCCCCTTCCTTTACAAATATTTTTCAATCAAGCAACTTGGAAGCAAATCTTTGTCAAATTCTTCATACAATTAAGGTAAGGTCTCATTTACAACTAGATTCCTTAATATTTCTTTGAATTTAGGGAAAATTGAGTGTTTGAATCAAAAAAGGAGAGAATAAGTCCTAATATAGCAATCTTTGAAATTTTAGTTGATTAGGGCTAAGAGTGAACAAATTCAACCTTCTAAATCCTCTTTCATACTATAGAAGTAAATATTCTAGCCTTGGTTTAAATATTTGAATGGTTTTTTTAATGAGTTTTGGGTTTTATGACATATGTGATAAGTATGATGAGTAGTGGTGTGTGATTTGTTTTTATTGATGAAAAAGTTTAAATGTGGTACCTTAAAATTGTATTTGTTATTTGGTATGGATTATGGGTATATTAAATGATTTTTAGTGGAGTTTATCGTGGATGAATAGTATTTTTATGCTAGGAATTTTGCTAAATCCTAGGCTAATAGTTGGTTATTGATCTAAAAGCTTGATAAGTTTTTCCTTCCAGTAGCTAATGATCAATCGTTGGACATTTAATTGTTAACTACTAAACATTGGGTAACAAGGTTGCTTTCAAGAGATAAAATGCTAATTGGCTTGCATTATTTTCTTATTTCCATTTATGTCACTTAAATAAATGGAAATTATAGTGAAAATTTAAGATAAATAGGATTAAAATATAAACTAAATATAATAAAGGACATTTACATAAGTTATAAATGTAAATAAGGAAATATCTCCCACTTGGATTAAAAAAATTTTAAAAACTCTAGAGAATAAAAATCTACACCTTAGGTTTTAGTTCAAAAGAATAAATTTTTTAAATTTTGTTATTTTTCATCTCATTAAAGAGCCACTTAAAGGCTTCTAAAAATTTATTAAAAATCATGTTTAGATTAAGATATAGCAAAACTACTAAAATTGAGATTCTTCCTTTCCAAATTATATGTTATATAAGCCCCCATATAAAGGATCCAAACTTAGAAAAATTTTAGAAAATCCTAGACAATGGGCTAGATAGAAACATGACATTTAATGTTATACTTATAATGTAAATGGTTTTAAATAATTTTTTTAGATTAATAAGTTGGTAGAAACTTTTTTTAAATATGAACAAGTGAATATTGTTATTGTTGTGGCAATAAATAAGTGTAATATGCATTAAATCATACATCCTTAATACAAAATGTGGAATTGTTATACTATCAAAAGCTTGCACAATGGTATATTCACTAAAAGATAATGTAGTAGTATTAGAAGCTTACAAGAGGCCATCTTCACCAAAAGGCAATGTAATGGTGTCAAAATCCTACAAGAGCTTGTCTTTACCAAATGACAATGTAATGGCATTAGAAGCACACATAAGACTATCTTTACCAAAAGTTAATAAGATCATGTTGAAAGCTTGCATGAGACTTTCCTCACTAATTGGCTATGGTGTTAAAAGTTCACAAAGTTGTCTTCACTATGTTGTTATATCTCATGATGAGATTGTGACATTATAAATATGATGTTTAAAAGATTTCTTGTAAAAGAATGCGTGGTTATTAATAGAAGTTATATTGTGATAAGTATAACCATATGTCTAAGTTCACAGTAGGGTAAATCTGGTCGATAAGTTTATGATTATTGATATGTTTTCTTATGTTAAAGTGTTCACTTAATAAGTTTGAGACTTATCCTTCCATGTGTTTTTATTTTATAGATACTTTGCTTGATCCTTTACCACTATCTCAGAGGTAAGCTTTTGGAAAATATTCGGATGGTTTTAGCAACATTAGATATTTCATGGTAAATGTCTTAAGCCTTTTTCTGTATAGGATAAAAGAATTTTAAAGAATTGTGCTAGGATCTCTTAGGATAGTTAAGCTAACTTATCTTTGGAGAGATAGAATATAAGTAAGCTTAACTACTTTTGTAACTAAAACATATTTTGTTCAATAAAAATATTTGCATTTGCTCTTATTGTATAGAAAATTTTCCTAAATCCTTATGTATACTTTAATCATGTTAGAGTGAATTGTGGAATAGGCTGGTGGAAAGATGGTATAGGATCCACTTTAGTCATAACTAACGTTAGGTTATGATAAAGCTAATATTAGAGCATGATTTAGGTTCCTAGTAGAATGAGATCCTTAGTTTAATCTTTGTGCTATCTTAATAGTTATTAACTAAAAGTGTGCTAATGGTATGTGCATATCCAAATCACATACCACTAGTACTATTTTGATGGACCTTATAATGTCATTGCATTAATGGCAGATGTGATAAATTACTTGATAGGATGTCTTAATTTTTTATTTAATTACTTAAGATTTTTGTGAACTAGAAAAATAATGAACATAAATGAGGAATCTTTTGCAAGCTTACAACCTTAAGGTAATAAATATGTGAATAAGGAAGAAAGTGACTAGTAACTTCTTTTTTGAGCTACAAACTTTATACAACACATTTTAGATTGAGTTGATAAGGCTTTAATTAGAAGTAAAAGTATAGGCATTATAAAAATTAAGATTATCATGAAAAAGATCAAGATGATCATGATAAGGAGCATAAGATAGTGCATACCCCATTTGAAAGGGGTGACAAGTTGTAGATAATTTATAAGTTTTTAAAGTTAAAACCCTTATGATATAATGGTTTTAATTTAATCGTGGATGCATACCAATTCCTTAACTTAATATAGTGTTATAGGAAAATGTTGAGATATCTTAACTAACTATTAATAAAGCTTGTAGCCTACCAATTAAATAACATAACATACCATTGGTTCATGAGTACAGTAATAGGTAGAGAGTAATATTTAGCACCCATGACTTGGATAATGTTTCAAGAATATTTTATCAATTACTTCTTACCCTTAAGTATCTATTAAACTAAGGTGAGAGAATTTGAGAACCTAAAGTAAAATGGTCTTTCCATTTTTAAGTATAATGCTTAGTTTACTAAACTAATTAAATATACAACTTATTTGATTCGTATTTAAAAGGTCAAGGTTAAGAGGTTTATGCAAGGCCTTAATAACTTTTATTTTGGGAAAGTTTACATTACTCTCACCTTTACATGTTAACAAGTTATGAACCAAGTATGAAAGTTAGAGCTTAAAATCAAAGAAAAGGAAGGAAAGGAGGTTCATAAAAGAAGTAAAAATTGAAACTAGATTAAGGACCAAGTTAGATGTAGCCTTTAAAAGGGATGTCCTCTCTAATGACATCTAAAGGAGACAAAGCTGGTTCCACTATGGAATCGACACCAATCTATAGTGCACAAAGTGGATTCTCTATAAGGAGAAATGTAAATAGTCAAATGAATTATTCAAATATATTATCAAGAAATTAATCAAGTCATTTTAGAAAAGTATGGTTCAAGTATAGTTGCGAGGGGTATAAAGCAAGGAAATGTTTTAAGAATGATCATGGCAAAGGTGATAATTATATTATATCTCAACAAATGATTTGAATCCTCCACCCATAAAGCTTCCCAATGAACAAGCAATGCCTTTAAGAAACACTAATATGATTTACTGAGATAGGGTTATGAGTGGGAACCAAATAAGAACTTATATATTGATTAGTTTAAAAGCTCATGCCTCCAATGCCATTCTCCAGGTAACCTTAAGAACTAGTGATTCCTTTAATGATTTTTTATTAATCTAGTTAATACTTATTTCTTGTTTCAAGTAAATTTGTTGATGCTCACAATGAACTCCTTATAAGCCAAAGAATACACCCTTAGTTATAATGACCTTAGTTAATAACTCTCTACTTAACAATTATAATGTAAGAATTCACTTTTATAACCATCCTTGAGACTCAATTGTCTAATGATTTAGCCCCACATGATTTAAATGATTTGATGTGATCTTAGGGATAATGTAAACTCAAAAGAGAAGTTAATGATAGTAAACATATAAGGTGCTATGGGACTTTCTAACAAGACTTAATTAATCATTTTAACTAAATTAGATGAGTAATATTAATCAAGAAGTGGATGTAAAGGATTGAAAGTAAGCACGAGTAAAGGAAGAGTGCATTAAGTTATGAAGTAAATTTCAATAAGAGCTCTAGATTTTAATGAGATTGAATATATAGAAAGAGTAAATAATATTAATTAATGAATAGGAGTTAATTGAAAGTGTTTGGGTAGTATGCATAGGAACTAGGCAAAATGACATGTGTGATATACTTACATATAAGTGTATGTAGAAACAATAAATACAATTGTTAATATATTTATTATTTTTATTATTATTACTATTCGTATTACTATCAATATCATTATCATTTATACTAGTATGGATAATATTACTATTATTAATGTTACTTTTGTTGATATTGTTGATGTTATTATTAATATGAAAATTAATGTTGCTAAATCTAAGTTAATTATATTGTTGTAGAAGACGTCATTTATATAAGCAGTATTGTGATAGCATGATAAGCGAATCTCAAGATCGTCTTTATAGCAGTGTGATCAATGTAATAGGCATAGTAATAAACAAAGCTTTTATACATCAAAGTAAAGTGTACAAATTGCATGTGAATTGGCAAAATTATATAGGCAAAGAGGTCATACTATGATGGCATCAAGAGAAAGATATAGAAAAGGAACTTATAAGATTGAAATGAACATTAAAACCTATTAATAAGATCCTAAGAATTCGAGGATGAATTCTTTTGAATGGGGGAAGTACTATTATATCCTTTTTAGAATTTTTACTATTTTAGAAATTATGTTGTTATGAAAAGTATAATTAATAAATTTTAGTATGTGAATTTCCTCTTTCAAAAGTTCATGATGGAATCTATATATTTTAGTAAGGGGAACTCGAATAAGAAATTAAGAATAAAAGGATTAGTCATTTATTAAGCATTTTAGGTAAATAAAAAATGAATCATTAACCAATTTGAAATAGGAAACTTAAAAGGTTTAGTTAAGGAAGAGTACATTAAACAAAATAAATAAAGGTTATAAATGGTTAAAGGTGCATATGGAGGAAATTTATGGCAAAAGGACAAGAATTGCCCTACCCTTGTATAACTTAAAACTTTAGCCGTATTTTCACTATTCCTCATTTTATTCAAACCTTAACTTTATCTTGTCTTAACTTTCTTTCTCTCCTTCTTCTTCAAAAATCCTTTTCAATTAAGAAACTTATGAGCATATCTTTGTCAAATTCTTTATACAATCAATGTAAGGTCTCCTTAATAACTACATTCCTTAATGTTTTCTTTGAATTTAAGAAGATTTGATTGTTTGAATAAAAAAAAAAGGGAGAATGAACCTTAATATAGCAATCTTTGAAATTTTAGTTAATTAGGTTGAAAGAAAACAAATCAAACTTTTTAAATCCTCTTTTATACTAGATGAGTAAACATTCTAACCCTAGTTTAAAGATTTGAATCTTTTTGCTTAGTTGTATTTATGATATATGTGATAAATGTGATGATTTTGATGAGTAGAGGTGTTTAATTTGTGTTTATTGATAACAATGTTCAAATGTGATACCTCAAAGGTATATTTATGATTAGGTATGGATTAGGGGTATGTTATATGCCTTCAAGTAGAATTTATTACAGATGAATAACATTTTCACATTAATAATTCTATAGAATCCTAAGCTAATGATTGGTTATGATTCGCCACTAGAACACAATGATTAACCGTTGGCTTGGAAGCTTGATGATTTTTTATTTTAGTAGTCAATGGTTAATTGTGGGACTTTTAATGGTTTAGCATCAACCCTCGGGTGATAAGGTTGCTTTTAAAAGATATAAAGGTTGACTAGCTCACATCATTCCCTTATTTCAATTATGCCATCTCTATAAACTTCCTCATTTGTCTTTAATTTATATTTTACTCTCCATTTAATGTAAATTAAAGACCGATGAGGACACTTACTTAAAACATAAATGTAAATAAGGAAAGAGTTTCTATTTGGATTCAAATAATATATCAAAAAAATGAAAACTTAAAAAAGTAAAATTCTAAATTTTGAGTTCTGGTTCAAAATAATGAATTTCAATGTTATTATTTTCCATCTCATTAAAAAGTTACTCAAAAGATTTTAAAAATTCATTAAAAATCATGTTTAAATTAAGCTATATCAATACTACTAGGATCAAGACTTTTCCTTTCCAAATTGTATGTATTTTATATAGCTCTCTATATAAGTGTTCCAGACTTAGAAATTTTTTAAAAAACATTAGATAACAGCTAAGATAGAAACATGACAATAAGTGCTAACCTTATAATGTGAAAAGATTCATGTGAGCTTAACTTTTAATTAGATATTAGTTAAATTAATTTATTCTTGTTCAAAGAAGACAACACAAACTTACCTTGCATAGAGATAGATGCAAGTGACATAGAGCTTTTTGAATCTTAAGAGCTATAAAATGACATCCATATTAATGAACAATGAATTATGTACTCCTACCTTATCCATTACCATAGTGAGCATGGCCTAGGCCTCTAAGAGCTAGGAACTATCAAGCCTTGCTTGCAATGCCTTCTAATCATAATCAAGAGGTTATTAAAACAAAGATAATATCAGTTAGTAATCTCAAAAAAGACAAATATAACTTCAATCATATAATAAAAGTTAGTGGTAGAAAAGAAGATACATGTTTTTAATACCTCTATTGGAAATTGAATAAGGGCTATCAACCATGCGATGAAGTTCCAGTGAGCTTTTTCCATTATTTAGACTTCATTGTTTGGCATTGACACTTCAACCATGCAATCCAAGGGCTTGTTAACTACCATTTTGACTTGATCATTTGGTAATAGTCGATGGTGGAGCTTATGGCTTGGAAAAATCCATCTAATTATGACAATTTACATACATGCCCCCACCAACATTTGAACATATAAGGCTCCACCCTAGTTAATGTGAACCCTAACTATAGGAAACTTAATTTATGCATATATATTTATAAAAAAATTTAAAGGTTAAAGGTGATATTTATCTCTAGTATGATTTTTATAAGGTTTCCTACTATGGTAATTGATGTTGTAAGTGTTAGCAAGTCATCCACATAAGTTAAATGAGGGGTCAACACTTTCTATTAATTAAGAGTCCTAGGAGTAGATTGGGTAATGGTTATAAAGATTAGCTTCTCTATATGAGCAATGGGCAATGGAATTGACTAAAAAGACACCATACAACTAGGCTATATGGTCTATTGGAAGGCTATTTTATCCGTTAGAGCATGAATCCTCAGTTGCATCTGCATGTGCTACTCTTACATTTGTTATATCTTTGCCATTTCGTCTATATTAAGCTAAGCTTCCTTGTTATGAGTAATACTAGCTCTAAGGTCTTCTAAGTAAAAGTGCAAATGTCCTACTGAATAGTGCTTTGATAGGCTATAGTAGTCCCTTAAGTTAACATCATATCCAACACCTTGGATACAGTTGAGATACTCCTTAAATCCTAATATTGTGGTTAAGATGTCTTTCCCAATCAACTTAAACTCACTTTAAGAGGCCTACTACTTATGAATATCTTGTAATAATAAATAAATATAGATAATTAGATTCAATTCTTATGAAACAAAAGCTTTAAAATTAAATAATATATTTTAATTTAATTATAAACACTTGTAATTATCTTTACAATGGTTTGACTTTTTGGGTTGAGTACTGCCTTTACTTGTTAACTCTATTTAACTTCAATAAATCTATAAAAGAAATGGAAGGTGTGTTATTAGTATTATCACCCTGAACTTGCATATGTCTCTTTTCCATTAACTCCTGCTTTAGTTTTTGATAGCCTTTTCTGGAGAATTTGTGTGGATATATATTCCTTTTTCACCTCTTCTAGATTGACGTACTTAACTTTTATTGATCGAAGGATATATTAGTTCATAAGTACAAATGATAAAAAAGCGAGACATTAAGAAGAGTTAGTTGTTAGAATGTACAAATTTTACTTGGAAACACTCTATTTTTGTTTGAAGAATTTCTTCAATAATTGCTAGTTGATAAAGTTTCATTATGAAATGGGTTTACTTTTGTAATGCTCTCAAAATTGACTTATTCTTGCTTAACCTTATCTTGAAGTCCTTCTACTAGTCCACCGCATGCTTTAGTACTTTTTGCACATGTATATAGTATTAGGAATATTGAAAGCACTCCATAAGAAAAAAATTAAAATGCCCATGAAAGAGTTATATGTGATGTAGTAATAAATATAGTTTTAGATATCTATAACATAAAGTTATCCAAATTAAATGTTATCCTTTATTGTCAGTGGAATATTCTTCTAAAGTTTATAACTATTAATACTTTGAAACATGTTGCTAATCCAACATAACTATTATATACTGTTTTATTTGATCCGCTTCCCTAGTCCTTATTATTAAACTAAACATTTAACTTGTCATTCCTAGCCTACATTATAGCAACGTCCCTCAATGTTATAGGACTTTTCTTGCTTCTTTAGGTAAGAGCGACTAGTTTTCTAGAAGGATCCATAGTTAGGCTATTTTAAAAAAACCATAATCAATCATGTATAATGATACATTAATAAATTAAAAGGTTGATATTACTTAATGATGTACAAAGGAGTAGATATACAATTTATCCTCATAACAAATGTTGTATAATTGGATTAGCAAAACACATAATTTGCATGATAAGTAATTGAACTAAAATTACATAAGTCATAATGCTTTACAAACTCCTTCATTACTTTACATAACCAGGGAGCAAAAAAGAATCATTCTATTATATAATATATCTGATACCCTAAAAAGATACAATTACATGAAATAACAAAGGTAATAAGTTAAAATGATAGAGGTATTAGCACCAAACAGAGTATGATCATAACCATATAACCTCAGGGTGATTAAACACTTAACATGTTGCTAAACATAATTGATAATACAATTTTAAACTTAGCATTCAATAAAGTGGTCATAGTGTCACTATACACATACATATACATCTCAACCAAACAAAGCCAAATAATCTCTTAATATAAAAAAAAAAGTAATGAAAATGAGAAAGGAAAATATACTTGAAAATGAGTATTATAATTAAAACGAGCAAGAAACTAACTTTAAGTGCAACTAAGAATGTGGTGAAGGTTTGGGAATTGTCAGAGAAATGGTGAAAGCAGATGTTGTCATAAAAAAATAGGTTTTAAAAAGCAAGAATGATATGAAATAGATGATAAAATGAAAGTTATGCAAACAAAATAGTCACACATCAATTTTTAACTTAATAAATGATATTGAATTGATACAAAACAAAAGCATAGAGTTAGATAATATTTACAAAAACATCATTGCTCCATCAATTTCAATGTTAGTTAAGTAAAAAATTAACATTTTAAGTTTGTTTAGCACTTCACAAAGTAATGGTTCACCTTACTTTTGATATCAATTAAGCAGACAACCATCATCCTAAGTTTCTCCAATATTTTCAAACTTAAAATAACATGAAAATAAATGTCATTTATAAGTTTAACCATTGGCTTAAGTTTTATATGAATTTAAAAAATGTCATGACTTTAATATAGATGTCAATTGTATTTATTAACCATCATCTTATTATTCCATATAATTTTAAAATTTTCATTGTATCAATATAGATGCCAATTTTATTTATTAATTGTAATCTTATTATTTCAAATAATTTCAAAATACAACCACATCAATATATAAGTCTTAAAAAATGCCACTACATCAATATATAAGTTAGTTTTAGATTTAATTGACATCCATTAGCAATTCTATCATAATGGACATAGTTTTGATAATTAAAAAAAAGTTAGAAGTTGAATTATGGGATTTTATTGCATTTAATTATTTTAGTATTTTAAGTCATAAGTGAAGCTCTAAGCTTCCAAATAAGTAATGCCCAAACCATTGTGACCTTAAGATTTAGCCTTAATTAGCTAAAAGGGACAAAATTCCATGGCATTTAGCTTTTTAGGTTTTTAGAGCCTCAACAAGAAGAATGCTTTATTTATTTAGTATCCCTATTTTTTGTGTTTATGCATTATTCTTGAAAAAGCCATTAGTGGTTAGAATTCTTTATTCTATTTAAAGGATTTTTTTCTTGAATTTGGTTTAATTTTGAGTGATTACTTTTATTAATTTACTTTTAATTTAATTATGTTCTTTTTATTTGCCCTTTATTGTTTAAGATTGCTTAGCTAAATAGCTAAGTAGGCTTTTTGATTGAATGTCTTCTATTATTATAGCTAAAAGTTTATTATACTCCATAATTATTATAATTAATTGTTATATGTGGCACTTAGTTATTAATGATTAAGCTCCCTATTTTCATTCAATATATAAGATAAACAAAAGAATAAATTGAATAATCCAAGCTTCTTGAGATTGTTACTCAATCTTAATTAAGTCTTGTATGCTTATTAATGTTACTAATTGGAAGAGGATTACTTCAATACCTAATCAACAAATAAATAGGATTAGTTTTGATGCTTAACTTGAGTTAATCACTCCAAAAACAAATAAGGATTATCATGACTTTTAAGTAATCAATCTAGGAGTACATTACTATGAATTTGCCCTTTAATGTTACCATATTAATGTTAGTTATACTAAAAATTAGATGGCATTTTTACAATTATGAGCAACTTATAATATTGGCTCTAATAAAAAATTCAATGTGATAAATTGATGTAGTGACATTTTTAAAACTAAAAGTACCTTATCACATTGGTTTGAATAAAAAGCCAATGTTGAAAGTCATTCATCAATAAGTTAGGACATTAGTTTTTGATAATTATTATCCTAAATGCATTTATGTAATTTTGCTTGAAAATATAAAATATTTACATGATCATTTTTTCTTTAAAAATTGACATTTATTGTTGTTTTCACTACTTATAAATTTTTCTTTCAATCCATTTTTATTAAGATTGCATAAGAGGAAAATCCACCATTAATGCTGCAAAATTAAAAATGCTTATTCTTATGTTTATGAGTTTTGCATCAAATTACAGTTATCCTATACTAGGATGTAATGCTTAGGATAAAAGAAATATCCATAATCTAATAAGAGACTCATAATTATAAAAATTAAAGCATTATTAACTCTATAACATCAATCATGTGTGTTTTCCTCATATTTCACCTAGTACTATAAGGAATAAATAGTTGATATCTAAAAAATCTAGTTGAGCATCTCAACATAATTAAAATAGATTAAATCTCTTTAACAAATGAGAATCTAGAATAAAGATTTTAATTTCTTCAACATGAGGAATGAATGACTACGCTCTAAACTATGTCAACAATGTACTATAGTTTTTATATAGTTTGTTGCTTTATAGAAAACATATAATATATAATGATTTGTAAATTATATCAAGTGGTTAATTATAATGTTATTTTATAATGTTTACTAGTTAATGTTGATAATGTTAGAAAAATAATTTGTGTTTGGTGTCTATTAGTAGAAAAATGTCAAGATGCAAAAGTTATGTTAAAAAAAGAATAAATCATGTAAGTTATTTATTAAAAATTGATATGGTTTTGAAAAATTAAAGGGAAAGATGAAAGATAGATTAAAAAATTTGTGATGAAATTATCATGTTGATTTTTTGTCCTAATTAATGTATAAAGGTACAACATTAACCATTTAACTTATAATAAATGGTAAGTATTTACTAAAAATGACATTTGCAAAGTATCAAGAAATTGCCAAAGCTCAAGACAATAGATCAACTAAGTAAGAATGTTAGTTTTAGTTTAATAACCAACGCATATTGCTTTTCATTTTGTTTATATATTTCTCTTTTGCTCCATTTTTTGTTAGATGGCTTAAGAGGATAACATACTCATTATTGTTTCACGTTTAAAATAAGCTTTAACTCTTATGATCATGAGTATCTTATCAAATCATTGTTATTTTCTACCATCAAATAGATGGCCATGAACATAAGATATTCATGGTTTAATATAATTACATGATAATAAGATTCAAAACATTTCTAAGTATGCATATCGATGGATATATATTAAATATTAAACATATTTACCCATAACGTATATTAAAAAATTGCAAAAAGTTATAACATTTTAAGGTATATCAACAGTCAAGCTATAAAAAAATATAATATATATAATATGTCAATTTCAATTAATGACCAATATTTAAAGCTTTGCATGTTGTCAATAAATTTTATTCTTACTCTCTATTTGAAATATGCATGACTTAAGATGGGAAAGCTAATGGGAAATTATGGTGAGAAGAAGTGGCGTAACCATTCTTGCATTAAAAGGCTTCAGTCTATTGCAAGATTAGTTTTGTTGTTTCTTCTTACTATAATTTTTCATCAATTTGCAACCATTTATACCTTTTAAAGTCATCTCTTTTTTTTATTCTAAATTATATATATATCATTCAAGTTTTATCTCAAGAAGTATGTTTTGAGATGTTAAGAGAACTTCAAGATAGAAAAATTGATGAGAAATTGTAGTGAGAAAAAATAGCATGTCTATTTTTGCATTTGAAAGATTAAGTTTATTGTAAAAACAGATATGTCGCTTCTTCTTATTATAATTTATCATCAGTTTATAACCATTTGTATTCTCCAAAACTATCTTTATTGTTCATTCTAAATTATAGTATTTTAGTTTCATCTCAGAAGTATATTTAAAGATGTCAAGAAAATACAAAGATGAAAAAAATTGATTAGAAATTATAGTGAGAAAAAAGTAATGTGACCATTCTTGCATTGGAAGATATGAGTTCATTACAAGAATAATTATGTTACTTTTTCTAATTATAATGTATCATTAGTTTGCAACCATTTATATGTTGTTGTATATGTCCTAAAATTAATCATATAGATGATTGATAATTTGAATCATGTTATTTTAAAGGCAATTTCAATTATCATATTTATACATATATTGTCTGTATAATATATTTAATTATGATAATAACTTTAGAAAAATTATATTCTTAAATGTCCCTAATCATACATCATTTTGGATTGAGTTGCTTTGATATATTAAGACTAGCATGTGTGGTGACTTATATGAGATATTAAATCTACAGATGAGTACAATTTAGAAAACTTGTATACTGAATTGACCCACCCTAAGAACATTACATGGATCATTATATGATTGTCATGAGTGATTCTTAGTGATCATCATTAATATGATTCTTTAACTGAGATTGCCAAGGTTTTTTATATGTGAGTTTCATATTTTGATACTACTCTATGTCACTTATGGTTGAGTAAATGTAAGGGTAGTTATTGGATATATCACATATCATGCGAAAGAATTTATGTGATCAAGATAAAATTTGTCCCTCTTATATAATCGAAGTGACATCTATGGGTCCCTTGATTAAGTAAAGTTAAGAAAAATGTATGGCCATTCTCAAATAAATTGACATGGGATGTCAATTACATTTATTTTAGTTCGCTTACTTAAAAATTAAGAAATCTTTGAATTGGACTATACAAAAATGACACAGTCCATGTCTTATGCTTAATCTAGATGTCTAAGATAAAAGGACATAGATGGTGATAATATGTAAACGTTCAATTGAATCACTAGCTTTCTCATTACTTAGGTAACAATGATGTGTTTTTAGACACCGCTCATTATTTATGATTATTAATGTAGTTTATGATCATTACCAATGTAATGAGAGCATATAAGATTGCATACTTAGAGCCTAGCGAATTTGAAATTGATGGGTCAAATTGTTTAGGCCTAGTATATAGGAATCTCATGTTATAATTATTAGGCTTAATTATAAACCTATAATTATGCATGAAATAAAGTCCAATTAGTTAGGATTTTCTTGTGCACCTATTTAAATAGGTTTGTTGGGTAATAATAGTAGATTATTATTCACACATCCTAAAATATAGAAAACCCTAGCAACCCCCTTTGAGCATAACTCTAAAAAGGACATAACTAGTACTACGAGGCAAAGGAGATGAATTCCAATTAGTGCATGTGAGACGTTTGTTGGTGATTTGCAAAAGGTTTATGTGGATACCTCGGAGTTTTCGACTAAAAGCAAGTCGAAAAAAAAATGTGATCAGCAATCGAACCCGTAAAGCTTTTGCAAAAGGTAATCAAATCCCTATCTTGTTCTAATCATTTCACATGGATCCGTGGCTAGGATTGGTTAATTCCACTATGTTTGTTTGGCTTTCGATCCCAACACTATACTCTCCAAAACATCTCAATTGTTCATTGTAAATTATAGCATTTAAGTTTCATCTCTAGAATGACATTTATTAGACATGTCTAGAAAACATAAAGATAAGAAAACTTAAGGGAAATTGTAGTGAGAATGAGTAAAATGGCCATTTTTGCACCAAAATGATTGAGTTTATTGTAATTTTTTTTTGCCTTTTTTCACTATAATTTATAATCAATTTAATTTCATATACCTCCTCCAATTTAGAAATCCTTACGCAATATAAATGAATTACGAGAAGAAGCATCTCACTTTTCCTTTCACTAAAAGTTTATTGCTTATTGTAAATTATAAATTTTTTATTATTTTTGTTATTCAATTTGTTACTGTTTGTATCTATTTAATTTAACAAAAAAAAATATTGCAATGTAAAAAATAATTTTAATGCTAATGACTTTACTTAGATGAAGTTGAATTAAAAATAAAATTCATTAACTAATGAAATGATGTTAGTTCTTATAAGATTTATACTAAAATTATAAAATTATTATTTGAAAAATTATGGAAAAAGTTAGTTAAACAAAATATTTTAGTTAATAACATTAATTTTTATTTAATAACTGACATGTAAAATTCTATTACAGAATGGCATTGTTTTATTATAAATAGCGTGTTTTTTTAGTAACTAACATAGAAACTTAAAACAATGGCATGAGTTAAAAATAGAAAAAAGTAAAATCATTGCATTATTTGCAAATTTCATCAAAAAACTTTTTAAACTCTAAAATAATTCATTCTTTATTAAGGTATGACTAACTTCCAATCTATTTCTCTTCAATTTTATATTTATGCTTACTAATTTTTTGTAGCAATGAAGATTTGTTAAACTATTTTTAAATATATGGGGTTGCACATTCATTGGAGAATCATCCTTATATAAAAGTAAGGATTTCTTTTTTAGTTTTTGCGTTTGTTTGTTTTTATAACTTAGTTTTTAGTTTTATAATTAATTATGATTTGTTACTTTTCATTCTAATACAACTTTTATAGATTTGTACAAGTAGGAAACTTAATATCATTCATATTCTTTGACATTCGGTGATCTTATTTGCTATTTATTTATATGAATTGGATAATATTATACATCAAAATTTAATGAATGTTATTGCATTTGCAAATATTCAGCTCAAGTATGCTTTTTTAGAGTGTCAACCTCAAATATTAACCAACAAGTATTGGATATAAGCTTTCATCATTTTCATTCATTTGTTATAGTCTTTAAAGTTGTTAAAATTAGGATTTTGTAGTATCATTGGAGATGTTAGGAATAAAAAAAGGACCAAGAAAGGAGGAATTCTAAAAAAAGGTTAGTATTAGGAAGGATCAGGAAAGGAAGAATTAGGAAGGAGCTAGTGTCAAGGAGTGGGTATGATATATGACATTGGTTATTTATTAAAAACCTAATGTTTAATATTGTAATCTACTTCATAAGGGCATGTCCCAACGAAAAAACAATTATTATTCTCATACATATAGAAACCAACGTTGTTATATTTTTTTCCATATTGGTTGTCAAAACAATGTGAAATCATCTAACAAACAATAACACTCATGTATACGTCAATATGAAATCAATGTCAAACGGGTCAATCAATAGATATTAATTAACTATTCTATAATAATGATAAGTCCTTTTATATTTGTAATAAATAGATGAATTTAAGACTAGAACACACCATGAGTAGAAGTTGTACTATTGCAATCTTATCTTTTTTAATTGTTTTTGCCTCTATTTAATTAGTTTGATTTTGTTTTAATTTAGTTAATTATACAAATCTCTTATTTCCATTGAATTAATCATTAATCCTTTGTGTTTGGGCTAAACTTACCAGTGCTATAAATTCTAGTAAGAATAATATTTTTTTGTAATAGTAAAAGTGGTTAAATTATTATATATATATATATATTTGAAAATATAAATCAATAGTTTGATGACTGGGAAATGCCGAATATCCCAAATCATAAACTTTATTTGATTAAAAACCAAAGCTTCTTCAACAGAACTGATTATATAATCAAAACTGTTGAGCAAGCCATTAGAGTAAAACCCAATGATGAAGATTTTACTCTCTTCTCTGGCTAAGAAGCAGAAAAGCTTCGAAAGAAGTATAATTATATGCATATTGGTTGTATCCAAATAGCTGCCATTTCAACTCTTCGTAAAGGGCTTGATAATGCTATCCTACTCTGTCTTCGAGATGGAAGGGATACAAATTTTAAAAATTCCCTTATTGGAGTTGTTGAAACCAGCCTATCACAAGGACCAATTTACTTCAACTGTTTTCCAGAAATGAAGATAGTCCTTGCGACAGATCAATTTCCAGAAGCACTTTTGAAGCTTCAAGTCAAATTGCATAATTATACTATGAAACCAGGCCAGATTTCTATTGTGATCATTTACCGGATCCATTATAAATTACACAACTCTTATGCATCACTTTGCTTAAGAGCACCATTACAAGGATTAGTGCATGTTGGATACATCAAAATTAATAACTAATCCTTATATATATATATATATATATATATATATATATATATATATATATATATATATATATATATATATAAGGATTAGTTATTAATTTTGATGTATCCAACATGCACCCATGGCTTTTATAATGATGCAATAGCATTTGATATTATGTTTGGATTTTTTCCCCTTCCATATCTTAGGTTTGAACCGGGAACTATGTATATGTGTTTTAAATAATTGGTCACCATTACTATCTCAAAAAAAAGTTCACGTTATATAATAAATAAAATAATATTTAATATACTAATTTAAATATTAAGATATAAAGTACATCCTAATTCTTTACAAATAACTTAATTAAACAGAAAATATTCATATTCTATTTACAGTCGGGAAAAAATTCAAAATGTAAAATATTGATCAAATGTAACCTAAAATAAAATGTCAAAAGTGATTAAAATTTAGACTCAATTTACAACAGGTAATATTTTTGGGAAAAAAAAATCAATATCTAGATAAAATATGTTTGGAAGTTTTCCAAAAATTACGAGTTGAACGCAGTTAACGTGTTTTTTTTTTTTTTTTTGGTCCCTCATATTATGTGCTATTGTTTTATGGCATTGCTATACTGTCTTTTAGGATATAAAATAAATATTATATAGGCCAGAACTACAATACCTAAGTAAAATTTAAGGGTGCGAAAGTTCAGGGTATTTGGCAACATTATTACCCTTATATTTTGATGAATATATTATTACTATTAGATTTTTAAAACAAATAATGGACACCTATTTTTTTTTATAGTTTTGTATTTGTTAATTTAGTTTCTAATAGAACAAAATTGAACCATTGATTTTGATTTGGCGCAAATTGCGTTGTCAATTTATTACATGGGTATACATGGCCCATTAAAGTACCTGGATATGAAAGTTTAATCCAATTATATAATATTGTTGCTAGGTAATAATAATTATAAACTTGTGATAGTTGCAAGTTAATTTTATTTTAATATTTTGTCTCTAAGTTGTTACTTTATATAAATGCTGCATCTTACAAATTCAATTACAAAAGAGGAGTGAAATTTTCTTTAGAAAGAAGAAATACTTAACATGGTAGGTGATGGACAATGTATAATGGCAGCTCTTTTACCCTTTATATCTAATAGAGTAAATGCGAAAAACCTGTTCCGTCATTGTTTGAAACAAGAAAATTCGCAGCACAACGAATGCTTGAAAATTGAAAAGAGTTTTCTAAATATTTGATAAAAAAAAAAAAAGCCTCTGTGTCAGCATATTTGGCTTTCTTTTACTGTTTCATTGAGTTGATTTTATATTTTTTATAACTGCGATCCTTGTATCTTGTAATAAATATTAAGACTAGAAATCATTTGTTTTACCTTTGGTTCACACATATACCACATTATATCGAAACTTTCATTTGATCATTCATTATTACTTCAATTTTTGTTTCGACCACTTTTTGGGTTGTGTTGTTGGATTAAGTTTAAGTATAAATTCATTTAATTATATAAGTATTAAGATATTTTAACATACTCTCTTTCATTTATAAGATTATGCATTTTTAATGATTAATTTAATTTACTCAACCTGTAAATTTTGACCTTGATAAATCATTTTTATTATGCAAAAACTCAAAAGACATCTATAAATAAGAATATTTATTGTACATTTTAATAAGCTAAAAATAATTTTTTTCACATTTAAAAATTGAATAATGATATTCTTATCATTAAATTTTCTTCATATCTTTGTGAGCTACAACGCTTAAATCAAGCGAAACGAACAATCAATTAGCGTTACAACATGTGAAAGGGCGAAAAACCTTACGAAATATGTTTCTTCACTTCTGACTTTTCTAACCGTGCGGATTTGTTCGATTCGTCAATTACATTGAAATGGGCGAACAAAGACGTCTAGGCCACTCATCTTAACTTTTAATAAAGAAAATAAAATTAATAAAACAATAATTTATTTATCGAAGGATTTAAGTTTGATCTATGTAAAAATGTTTTAATTACTCATTTATTTTTGTTTTATCACATCATTAAAAATTATTTAATATTTTTTTATTATAGGTTAAAAAAATTAGTTACTATTACTTTATTAATGAGATATCATCTAATTTTTTTGATAGTGTAAGAAGATATAAACTAATATTAAATTAAATTTAAACTCTTATTTGAATTATCATTTTGATATATATTATAAAAAATCTAAATATATAATTATGTTATTATTTTTAATTAGTCACTAATACATTTATGAGTTTAAATATTATTCATTATCAATATAAAATTTTTTACACTTTTGATGAATAAAAAGATGACACATTGTTAAAAAATTAACTAATAATTTTTTACCAAATGAATGATGGTGTAAAATTAATTTACACTATAGTAAATCAAATTAAAATCTTATATTTATTGTAAAAAGATTGGCTAGAATCTTCAACTTTGATGATTTATATTTGATATCCCTTTTCATTACACCAAAAGAAAAAACGTCGGGTAGAGGAAGTTCCGGTTACGCTATTGAGGTGGTTATAACTGCATCTAAGCTTCTTGGTGGCGGTTATGCAAACTACTACTAATTTGGTTGCTAGTGATGCATGGAGACGGTTACATTAAACTGCTGCAGAAAAAGGTTGAGCTTATGGAGGTGATTTCCAACTACCACTCTATGGTTTCCCAATTGGAAGTGGCTTCATAACCACTGCGATGCTGCATTTTAAATTTTCAAATTTTGTTACTGGGGGCGATTACAACCTCCCCCATGTTTTTAAATTTTTTTAATTTTATTTAGAGGTGATTCATAACCGCTCCTAAACTTATTTTTTTAAAAAAAAATCAATTGTTAATATTTCAATTTTATAAACTATTGTTTTTTCTTTTTGGAAAAAAATTATTTCATAATCATAATAATAGCATTAAATATATAATTTCATATATGCTAAAGTAGAAACAAAATTTACAACATGACTTCAAAAATGCAAAAAAAAAAAAAATCATTGGATTGTAAAAGTTGGAAATTGCATTATTTGATTAGAAATATGAAAGAAAAAGTAACTTAATTTAATAAATACCATAGGTACACAAGTTTCCTATATTAATCTAAAAAGAGTGGCAATGATTTCAGGCTTTGTTGCTCCTTCCTAAAGATATCCTAGGCTTTCTCTAAGGTGAATTTTAGTCTTTGTGAGCCCTTAAATTGACTTCAACGCTAACGTACACAATACTCATTTTCCTCAATATTTAAGTCTTTTAAAGTATGGTTGTGCTTATTTTAATGGATTTATGCTTATTTTGGAATAAATCATAAGTTTTGAGTTAAATAGAAAATAATAACTAACTAAGAAAATTTGATACTGTTTTAATTTTTTGACCATAGCTTGAGTTTTGGACCTTTGTTTAGGATGATATTTATATCGATGAAAAATTAAGACAATTTTTTACAACTTTCACATTTTATGTAAGAGCCAATTTAGATATTTAATGGGTCAAATTTGGCCATGTAATTGATTTAGTGATGTTATCACAGTGTAGAAAACTTGACCTTTTCTTATTGTTTGTCCCATAACTTGAATTACAAGAGCCTAAATTGCAAAATTCCAATACTTTAGGTTAGCTAAGACCAAAGAAACATGTTTCTAAAATTTTGGTGCCAAAGTCACATTTTTCTTTTAAGGAGGAAATGTAGTCCTAACTAGAGTGATGTGAATCAAACAATTTTAGACCTATTTTGGTGTGTGGGTCATAACCTAGGATATAAGCCTCCAAAGTATGAAAAATCTAATCTATTAGTCATCTAAGAATCATCCCTAAGTGTTTATAACGTATTTAAGCAAAATTAGAAGGTACATATGAAGCAAAATTGTAGCTAACCAAAAGTATTTAAGCAATCAACAAAATAGAATTTTTTTTCTCTTGGTATTTTGAGCTTTCAAGCCATAAGTGGCTAAACTCTCTTCTTTCAGTTCAAGGATGTTGAGACCTTATTCTTCATCTTTTATGTTTAATTAATTACTCTTATTCATCTATCTCTTTTATTGATGATTTGCATAGATAATTTTCTATAAAAGATCAATTAGTTAATTATCTGTTTGATTATTCTTGAAATGGTGATTAGGTTATTTTTACAATTGTGAATTAATTTAATTAGTTGCAGTTTGGTAGGTAAATTAGAGGTAAGCTTTGTGATTTATGCAATTGTGGAGTTATTTAGTCTATTTCGATTGAATTTCTCTTATCTTTACTTTATTTTGATTTCAATCTTGTTCAATTAGGTATTAATAGAGATTAAGTTTAAGTAATCAATTTTGATTTGTTGATTCTAATCACATTAAAAAGGGAACTTAGGAATAATTACATGTTTTTGAGTTATTTTCATAAACTAATTAGTTAATTAAACATTGCTTATATTTTATAGTTGATGATAAATTAATAGATTGACGTGCAATCCTTTGAACTAGAATTCATCTTTTTATGAGTAAAGTGTACTTTTATTTTCTATTGTTAGTTTATAAGATTGTTATTTCTTGCTTGCTCTTTAATTCTATTTTCCTACATTTAAAATCTTCTTTTGTTTCATAACCAAGTTTGAAGTAAATTGAAGCCTAATCTTCATAGAATTGACTTAATTTATCTTTACTATAGTTTTATAATTTTGGTGTAATTTTGGTGTTACAATAGGCATCAAAATTTTAGTACCATTACTAAGAATTAGGCCACTCAATTTACCTTTAATTTAGTTATTTTAACTAACTTTTCCCCTTAGTTTTTAGTATTTCTTGAGTTTGTTGATAGTGCTAAGCAATGAAATTCACTATAAAATTTTAGTATGAAACTTTCCAATCGAAGGTTTTTTAGTATTTTAAGCAAGATTAAGGGATTTGGCCCTTGGGCTTCGAATTTTTAGCCTAAAAAAATTCATTTGGTAATGTTTGCTAATTTTTTGTATTCTTTAGTCTTTTGTTTTCATTCAATTCTTGTTTCTATTGTTGCATAAATGTCTTCTCCTATGATTTTGATACTAAAGCATGAAAGCATTCATAAATTAAGTTATTAAAAATTAAAAAAATGGCTTTTATAGTGATTTTGATGAGGTACCTACATTTAGAATTGAACAATAACTTTCTAAGCTAACTTCTCTTGTTAGTCAATTAGATGTAATGCAATTTAAAAACACTAAAACATGTGTAGGAAGATTTCCAAGCCAACCTCAGTGTTATTATACTCCATATTTCAATTCCTATAACTCAGGCTAGCAAGATCATTCAATTTTTAGTTATGGCAACCAAATGGATCATTGTTAATATCAACCTCCTACTAAAAAATATCTATCAATGTATAAATCTCAAACTTCAAGAATGGAACTTGTGGAACTAATTTAGAAATTTCAATAGAATACCATGTGGTTTGAACAAATGAGCATTCAATTCAACATATAATTGTAGGAAATAATGGCAAACATAAAAAATTCAAATGTTCAAGTGAGCTAATTTATCCCATTTAGTAGTAAGTTGAAAAGCCAATATGCAAGTTGGCTTCTCTCTACCTTTCACCTAGTAAGTGAATATTTAGAAGAAAAAAAACTATAGATTCTAGTATTAAAGTACAATTTGCACCTGAGTCTAATTTTTCTATTAATTCTTCCATTTTTCCTCCTTTTCTCCATAGCTTTATAGATGTCAAAAAAGAGGAAGAAGAGATTTTAGAGAATTTAATAAATGTGGAATTGAATATGTCATAAAAAAGATTAATGAAGAAAGAGAAGAATATTTAAAGATTGATGTGGAAGGTGACACACTCACTGTAAAGATTGATGAAGTGATAGAAAAATTCAATGCTTCCAAATTTAGTGAAAATCCTCTTGAAGTTTATTCTATTTTTCTTACTAACCTGGTTGATTATATAGTGTAGGATGAATTTGAAATTTAAAGAAAGAATGATTTAAAGTTAGCACTTAGGAAAGAATTAATGCATGGACTAATTTTAGAAGTGGAACCACCATATGACCATTTGATGTATGTATCATTACTACCATATGAAGAAATTTCTTATGAATTGAAATCAAATTAAAGCAATGCAATAATGTTTAGCTAAAGATGTTAAAGAAAGGCACTTCTTAGGAAGTAACCCATGTCTTTATAAATTTATTATCTTTTTTCCTATCTCTTTTGTCATTAATATTCTTATTTGATGTGCTTTATATTAATGATAATGTATGATTTAAGTGTCAATGAAAGACTTTAGGCTTTAAGTTTGTTTTTGTTGGTTTTCTTTCTTTGATATATGTTTTATTCAAAAAATGAAAAAAAGTTTATCTTGGGTATGTTTTTAAGCTTTTTAATGATTTCTAAATTTTACAATTGCTATAAGTAGGGATTGAATTAAGCTTGATAGTGCATAACATGATTGTTTGAATTATCTTACTTCTTAAAGATTGATTAGTATGATGATGGAATTTGCATCGATAAATGGATTTTGGTAGACATTGACCCTGTAAGCTTTTGTGCCTTAATATTGAGATTCATACTATTCTTTTTTTCATGTGTGATTTTTATCCATGATTGTGTTTTCTAGAATTTGTTTTGATTCTTTTTTAGATTATCTTTTTCCATATATATACATAAAATATAATAAAGACATTCTTTCTTTTGAGCTTACTTAGACAAATATCCTTCTCTTGCATTTTCCATTAATTAGTCCATTTTTGCTTAAATAATATTTTTTGTTGCATAGCTTAATTTCAAGCCTTTAAAGAAAAAAATAAATATCTTTATCAAACCTTAGGAATTAATAGAGCATTTGTAAGTTTATAGGATGGATTATTAAGTAAGTGTAGGGATACATTATGGAAAGTGATTTGTTATAATTAAGTGTTCTATTTTTGGTCTTAAAAGAATGAAAAATGAAAAACAAAACTAAACAAGTGAAAAAAGAAAGAATAAGAATAAGAATAAAGAAGCAAAAAAATGTTGATAAGTATTTGATTTTAAAGTTGGGTGTTGTGTTGAAATTGGAATTGTTTATGATATTCCCATATTGTATTTCAAATGTTCTATTAATCTTTTTAGTTGATTTTGTTGTCTATATTAAAATTTTCCTTTTTTTGTTTTTGCTAGCTACATTACAACTATGAATAAAGTTTTTTAAATTTATGTTTTACATTTCACTTTAAGTAATGGGGATTAGATAATAAACAAAGTTGGTTGTGCATTTTCATGGAATTGAATTAGAGTAAATAAACCACAATAAACACTTAAGAGATAGATAGTTGATATATCTTATGACAATGTACTAATTGGATCTTATCTTTTTGAATGAGGTTATTGTATTAATTGATGTCTAAGTTGTCAAGATTGATTTATTCATGAAATGTTATATTTATTTCTTAAGAGTTCAATTATTTTCTTACTTTTGGTTTTACATTCTTGAAATTATTAAAAATTTAGTTTTTGATTTAGCTGTTAGTTTTGAATAAAGTGTATTTTGCCTGATGATATGCAAATGCTAAGTATAGGAGAATTTGATATACACAATATTTTATACTTATCTTACCTTATTTTAAGGTTTCTTAGGGTTTAATTGTGCTTATTTTAATGGGTTTAGGATTATTTTGGAATAAATCATGAGTTTTGGGTTAAAAAGAAAATAATAACTAATTATGAGAATTTGATACTATTTTAGATTTTTGGCCATAACTTGAGCTCTAAACCTTTGTTTGGGATGATATTTATATGGATGAAAATTTAAGAGAACTATCTATAACTTTTATATTTCATGGAAGTGCCAGTTCAAACTTTTAATAGGTTAAATTTGGCCTTAAAACAAATCTAGTAGTATTGTCCTAGTACAGTGGACTTGACGTTTCTTCATTATTTAATATATAACTTGAGTTTCAAAAGCCCAATTTGCAAAATTTCAATGCCCTCATTATTTAAAGGAACATGTTTCTAAGCTTTTAGAGCTAAAATGACATCATTTTAAAGGAGGAAACATGATTTCAACTAGAATTATGTGAATTAGATAAGTTTAAACCTATTTTGGTGTTTGGGTCATAACTTGGGCTAAAAACCTCTAAATTATAAAAATTATAGTCCATTAGTTAGCTAAAAGTCATCTTTAAGTGTTTATAATCTAGTTAAGTAAAATAAAAAAGGTATATATAGGGGCAAGATGCAACCAACTAGAGGTAATTGAGTAGTCAGCAAAACATAGTTTTTCTTCTTTTGGTATTTTGAGCTTTCAAGCCATGAGTAGCTAAATTCTCTTCTTCTAGTTTAAGGGATTTAATATACTCTTTATAATTAATTTTAAAACCTTGCTCTTCATCTTGTATGTTTAATTAATTATCCCTATTCATCTATATCTTTTATTGATGATTATATAGAGTTTCTTATGAAGGATTCATTAGTTAATTATTTATATGATTATTCTTGAAGTGGTTGATTAGATTATTTTTGCAATTGTAAATTGATTCAATTAGCTGCGATTTGGTAGATGAATTAATGGCTAGGATTTATGATTTGCACAATTATAGGGTTACTTAGTTTATTTCGGTTGAATTTCTCTTATTTTTACTCTATCTTAATTTTGATCAAGTTCAATTAGGTCTCAATAAGGATTAGGTTTAATTAGTTTCATTAATTCTAATAACATTAAAAAGGGAATTTGGAAATAGTTGTAGGTTTTTGGGTCATTTTCATTAACTGAATAGTTAACTAAACATTGCCTATGTTTTGTGGTTGATGATAAATCAATAGATTGATGTATAATCCTTTAAATTAAAATTTGTCTTGTTATAAGTAAACTATACTTTCATTTTCTATTTTCAATTTACAAGATTATTATCTTTTACTCTTTAATTCTATTTTTCTACAATTAAAAGTCCTTTTTATTTCAAAACAAAATTTGAAGCAAATTGAAACCTAATCTTTGTAGGATCAACTTGAGTCACTCTTACTAAAATTTTATGATTTCAATTTAATTTTAGTGTGTTATGATGCATATCAAAATCATTTTACAAGAAGGAAAGATATAGAATTAATGTTCTAGTGAAAATTGAATTGCAAAATGCACAATTTCATAACACTAATTTTATTAATAATTACAATTTATTTTCTATTTCCAAAAAACTTTTAACATATTTATTGAAACTCTTAATAACTTTAAGTTTAATGTATTCATAAATTTTTTCTATAGTTTAAATTTAGTGTCTACATAGACCTCCCTCACTATGAAAAGCCTTTTGCATTTTTGCTTTAACTTTTAAATGATTGAAAGAATAGTAAGACAAAAACAAGCTTCACAAAATAGCAAATATGAACAAAAAGGCTAATTAAAGGAGAAACTCTAATTGTGTTAACAAGCAATACCTAAGGTCCTTACCTCCCATGACATCCTAATAGAAGTAAAATTCTACATATTTTCTTATTATCCAACTTCCCTTCACTTCAAAGAAAGAATGCCAAATAATAAATTCCTAACATATTAACTTAATTGGATTTTAGGCTTGCTTAAAAAATAAGCAAGTAAAAACCATAAGATTACAAATATGAGATTAGAAAAAAAGAAAAAGAAAACTATAGAAAATGACCTTAACTTACCTAAAAAAATAAAACAATTAGAAGAAATTAAATAACCATTCAACTTAACCAACTTACTACTTTTTTTAAAGCAAAATGTGGACCTCTTCATTATAAAATAAGCTTATTAAGACATTAAAATAATTAGCATATATCTATCCCTAAAAGAGAATAAAAACTAGTTTAAAGAAACTAAAAATGAATATAAGGTAGCTAAAATGTTTTATTGCTATCATTTGTAGAGCTTACTTACCATCAACTTAATAGATTACATTAAAAGACTATCTATAAGTTATACATGTAAAAAGCAAGAAATCCAAGTTTAATTCAAGGTTAAAATGAGCTAATACTATAGTAAATCTAATCAGTGAGGAATTATAATGAATTAAATAGCCTTGAATACCCATAAAAAGACTAAATTATTAGTTATGATTTAATTAATTTTAATTAAGATATCATTTATCATAAATTCATAATAAAATTCATATAACTCTAAATCCTAAAGAACACAATCACATTCCTAATGATTTACAAATAAGTTATTGGGTGAACAAGACGGAAGATTTCTTTTAATTAACTAAATGAATTCCTTTATGGTAAAAATTTATCTTTAGCTTCAACTAATTTTTATTTATGGGTAGCTACCTTTTCTTCATGTGTAGTTAACTCATCTTATGTCTCAACTAATTTTTTTATCGCTTGATGAAATTCTAATCTTAGCATATCAATCTCATTTTATTTATTAGGATTAATAGCAGATGAATTAGAGCCAAACAACCTTGTAAGGCATACTCCTATTCCCATAACATGAACATAACCTGAATGCTATTTCTTGATTAATAGCATTATTAGGGGATATTATATGATGTGTAGATAAGTCTTGGTGGCTTAGGATTTCATTGAATCCTTCCTAAGTAAATAGAAAAAATATTCTATAAATCAATTATTAAATATTAGGTTAATAAAGTTCATAAAACTAAATACTTACTCTTATAACCTTTGCTTCTTCATTTGTATATATAACATCTATGTGCTTATAGTTCACATCTTTCACTTTTGCATGTCTTATAGGGTGCCCACACTCCATTTTTTGTAATTTCAACAAAGTATTCAATCCAAACATGTTCATTAACTGATCACATCTAAAGTAATACAAAGGTTTACATTACAATTAACGATTTTTTTCCTCACAAATGACATCGAACTAGTAGTATGAATAATTTTCCACTTTTTCCCATTAATTGTTTTTCTCCTAGCCATTTCTTGCATGGATGAATTCAAATTTGGATATTAGAAACTAATAGAAACATTGCAACATTTTCTTAGTTAAAGTTTATGCCTATTCTCTTAGGACACTTATTGCCCTAGTAAGAAATGACTAATAACCCTTTATTGTGGCTTATCACATATGTTGAAAAATCCTATCCACTCTTCCTTAGACTTTCTTTTTTGGAAGTTTTGCTTAATATTTTGCTTCTTTTTCAAGCTATGATCATAATACTTGTTGAACAACCTAACCTTATAATTCCTCCATCTCATCTTAATATGTATGGTTACATTGTGTCTCTTCTACACCTAGTTCTAAAAATGAAAAAATAACTATGAAAAGAAAAAAGATTAAAGGTTAAACTAATTATACAATTCAATCTAGTTGATTAATACATCACATCATAGCAAAAAATAAAATAAAAATAAAAAATAAGTTGAATTATTACATACTAACATGTATGGCTCTAACAATAAGTCTTTGAATGAGTTAGGTGCAAAAGGCCAATCATCATAGTCTAAAAGAATCTTTGTTTTAACCATTTGGCCTATGCAATGTGTAGATATGCTCTATTCTTTTTTAATTGCATAACCCCCACAATCAAACTAGACTATTACTATCTCATTCTCTAAATGTCACATATGTTCCATCTTTAATTTCTTTTCTTTAATGACACCATCATTACTATCACAAGTAAAATATTTAAGTGCAATTATAAAATAATTGTAAAAAAGAAAAGATCAATGTACTATAATTACTTATTAGTTTGTACTTTTACCATCCATTTCTTTTTAGTTTTGTATTGGCATTTGTGTTTGCTACTTTGATAGCATCTTCAATGTCGATGTCCATATTTAGGTCCTCCATGTCAACATCATCATAAGTAGGCTGGGTATTTGTGGGTTGTGTAAGTTAGAGAAGGTGAGTAGCCTAGCTAAGCTTGATAAAGCATGTAGGCTATATAGTTTGAGAAGGATAAGTGGTGTGGAAAGCTTATGGAGGATGGGTGGGCAGTGCATATAGGCTTTAGGGCCTAAAAAGAGCCTATAGGCTATATAGTTTAGGAATGGGAAAGGGAGATGGATTGTAGGGCCTAAAAAAGGCATATAGTTTGTATGGTTTAAGGAGGTTCAATGTATAGGAAGCTTGGAAAGGGTAAATGAGTTATGTAGGCTAGAGAGGGAATGTAAGGCCAGACCATACAATTTTAATAGAATTTAGGGTAGTCTATTTCATAGCTAGTACTAAACAAGAGTTGGATGCTCCTATACTTTTCCAAACTTTTGGTCTTTTGTGCTTTGGCATTTCTATAAAAGCATTCAATTATTAAAATATTTGTGAAATAAAATATTATAAGTTCAATTTGTAATACTAAGTTTAGAATGCTTAAGACTACTAAACTAAATAAGTTAACATCAATTTTATAAACCAAATAACATTCATAGTGTTTTTTGTACTAATTAGTACATAACATTGTTATACAGAATAATGTTACATAAAGACTTGAATGCATTTTCAGGTTTCCATTATCATTATTTTGATGCACTCAAATTGTCATCATCAATCATATTAGCATTCACAGTGTTGAAAGCATCATTGTTGACCTCTTCCCTTGCTAACTCAATATTTTTGCCATCACCTTTAAAAAAATTACTTAAATCTTGCTCAAATAATTGCACATGATCATGTATTCCACCATCTAATTCATCTCCTATGCTATATAAGTCCTTTAGCTTTATAAGAATTGTAACATTCCATTTAGGATACTCTTGATTTTGTATGTAGTAAACTATTTAAGTTTAAGATGCATAAATGAAAGCCTTATGCTTGTCTTGTTCACCAATGTAAATTAATCTATTGAAATTGACAAAATGGAAGCCCTTCAGATCCTAAACAAACCCTCTATTATTAATAGTGTTTGAAGAAAGTAATGTATTCTTTATTATAATTGAGCTCAACATTGTCAACCAACTTCCTATTATATAGTATAATTCAAAATCCTACTTTTTGCATCTTAGTAACTTGAAATATATTGGCTTGGACAAGTCATGAAAACTTTAAAATTTTATATTTTTTTCCTTGTTCTTGACTCAATGCTCAAAATTTGACTTTGTTGACATTAAATGTCAAATACCATTAAGTAGTTTAATATGATATTTTTGCACAATAATATGAGGGATCTCAATGATTGGCTAGTTATCATTAACACTAAAGCAAAGAGTATCATTGATGCTCTGTCAACAAATGATACTATGGTTGTCTTCCAAGGTAATAAACAGCATATGCAATTGCCAACACATTAAGAATGAAGAGATCCATTCATTGAAGGATGGTTTTAGATCTTTTGAAGTTTTTCTCACTAAACATATTGTATATAATGACTTAAATGACCTAGATAATGAAAAAAAAGCCCAGAAGGATAAGGAAAATAAAACGGATAAAGAAGAGGAAGACAATGGATAAAAGAATAATGAAGACAAAAAAGAAATCCAATATGATGACACAAAATTTTCATCTTAAATAAGGTTATCTTGGTTATACATAGATTAGGATTTTCATGTATATGTATTGCATAATCAATATTGCAAATGATACTTATTTAATATTATTTTTATTTATTGTAATTACTAAGTTTTCAACAAGCTCAAATTAGGTGATGGGTTTGATACTTCAACATAATGTTTCCAAAATTTAGGCATCTAAGAACTACATTTAGATAATGAGCCACCATCTTTGAACTATATTGTTCATTATAAAGCAAAGCATGCAAGACAAGTTTTTTTAAAAGGAATATAGGCTATCCAAAGATTACAAAATTAAGGATTCTATTAAACTTATGCTACAAAATAAATATTAGTGTCTTGTGAGACCTTTATTAGCAAGATCTATGATTACAAGCTTGATTGTGTTATTAAGGTTCCATATAAATTTCAAGACCTTCTTTTCAAGGTCCCATCTTCTATAACCTTAAAATGAATGTCCTAAAACTTATATGGGACCTTAATAATGCAATTAGGCTTGCAACAATAGATCTTGTCAGTGAAAGTTTTAGAAGGCACTAATTGTTCATTTTGCATCATAATTTTAATGGATTCCTTGATTTTGTTGAATCCTATAATAGATGAAGTTTGAACATATAGAAACTCAAATGCTTAACAAATTGAGGAAGTTACAGAAGTCATTTTAACACAAGAATAAGAAATATTTAAAAAGATTGAAGAGACATAATTAAAAATCTTCAAATTCCACTTATTAGGATTTTTATCATTTTTTAGAAATATTTTATTCAATTTTTGGTTTATATATCGATTTCATTATTTTATATAATAATTTTACATTACATAACTAGAAAATTGATATTTAATATTATGAAATTTAATTTTAAAAAGTTGTCAAATGAATATGGTGTTATGGTAGTTAAATTGAATTTATATAAGGATGTTTTTTTGTATAGATTACCCTTAAATGAGGTAACAAATTATCAATATTTCTTAGATTAGTGAAAAATTTAAAAATAATAATGCCAATAAATTTCTATAATTTTACATATTAATGATAAATTTGGCAACAAATTGGAGTTTAGTGATGGATGTTTTCATCGATAAATTTCAATTTGCAATGGAAATAGTGACAAATTTATCAGTTGTTATATTTCAATTTATCAACGGATAATTTGTTAGTAATACTAGGTTTAGCAATGAGCATGGGTGTTACTAATTCCACTCATTATTTATTTTTTCTATTGTTATCTTCCAAAATTAATGATGAAAAATAACAATGACGAAATGATAGAATTAGTGATATATATATATATTGTGCATCACTAATTGAATTACCGATGTTTTATTTATTAATTGCCTTTAATCTATCACTATTTTTTTTATTGGTGAATTTTCTAACATAACAACATTTGTTGCTAATCAGTGTTTTGTAGTGTGAAATCACTTTTACAAATGACTATGATTAATGTAATATCCCGAATTTTCAATTATATTATTTGAATTTCTAAATTCTGAGGCTGTAGAAATGAAGAGCATGATTGAATTAGCTTAGTGGGTGAATCTCAAGTTGAAAGGAATTAAGTGTAAGGGTAAACGGAATTTTGAAGGAAAACGGATAGTAGGGAAAGAATTAATTCTCCTAAACAGTATAGATGATCAGAGGAGGTTGGAAAACCCTAAAAGGGGAGGTTGTCTAAGTCTGATAGTGTAAGGAATTTTAAATAGACAGAAGCCCTATGGACTAATTTGCAAAAGTATAGAATCGGGTGTGGTTAAAGTGAAAATAATTAAGGATTTGGGATTTAATGTGAATAAGCAAGAGTTTGGGGTGCAATATGTGATTTTAATTAGTGTGACCAATGGATTTGTGACAAGTGTCATTGTTAGAAAAATAATGCCAAGAATAGCCTTACTTTTGGTGCAAAAGGACTAAATTACCCTTGAGAATTGTCAAAATGGCAAGAATGCCCCTAGAAGCTTCTTGAAAAGTCTTCCCTCTTCTCCACTTCTCCAAAAAAAGCTGCAGCAACTCCATGAAAGAAGCTCCAAAACGTGCAGGAGAGAGAGAGGAAGAGAGAGAAAGTTTCTTTTGAGTTTTTCACCAAAAAATAGTGAGTTTTAGGCTTGGGGGTAGAAGGGAAAGTTGCTCCTCTCATCAAGCTCTATCTATTGGTGTGCCTAGAGTGAAGAAAAGCTCAAGTTTGATTAACTTTGGGAAGCTCTAAGTGAAGATTTTCAAGTTGTTGCAAGAGACTGAGGAGTGACAACTTGCAAAGGCAAGAGGAAGTGTAAAGGAGTTTTTGGTGAGAGCAAGGGAACATCACATTGGAAGCTTGTGAAAGGTAGCTAGCTTCATCCTTAAGCTGTTTTCTATTTATATGATTTTCTGTGTTTTATGCTATTGTATGGAATGTGTATGGAATTGTTGTGTGTGGAATTGTTGTGTATGGAATGTGTATGGAATTGTTGTGCACGCATTCCGGAAAGACAGTGTGATACTGTGTGTGTTTGGCCTATGGCTCGGGTCCTCGGAATGTTAATGCAATTGTTGTGGCACAACCCGGGCAGACAGTAGAATACTGTGTTTGGCCTAAGGCTCGGGATCCCCGGGGATAATAGTGCATTTGTTGTGTGTGGTACCTATGGCTAGGGACCTCGGGAAGACAGTGTGATACTGTGTTAGGCCTTTGTGGCTCGGGACCCCGGGAAGACAGCGTGATG